>CP045890.1:10772178-10794128 GCA_013387185.1 Caligus rogercresseyi
ATTATGTTCATAAATAAAAATGATATATATACATAAAACCCAAAGCAAATGTGTTATAAAAAAATAAATATATATAAAGAAGTATATTCGTATATAATAGACCCCTAAGGGTACATATGAACATTAAGCTACGGTAAGGTAAGGTAGGTTTCGTGAAGAATAAACAATAACAGTAACATAAGAAATAACATAAGCTGAGGACTTTGTTATGTTAATGCGGAGAAGGAGGCCTCCTTCCGACGAAGGATTCTCAATTACCAAAATATAGGATAAAATTAGGAAATGATAAAATAGTTTGAACAACATCGTAATATAATATCACGATTAAGATCAATCCTAGGAGTGTTTACAATTGTGATCTCTACTAGGAGAGTTAATAACTCTACTGGATTTCCATCTCTGCTGCGACATATACATGCAATTGGCTGTTAAACGGAAGGGGTGCAAGTTATTTTTTATTTAATTGAAGTACCTCAGCAGCCTGGGATACAGTAACCACCAAAGCTCTATTTATAAAGTTATCCTAACCTTTTGTCTAATAGGGGTCAGACTTAGTGATGGAGTCCAGCACAAAACAAAAACGATTGCTATCAATCAAATGATTAATATGGAATAAACATAACTCTTTCTTTTTATAGGGAAAACGTGGATTGACCAAAAGCCTCGCTAGAAGTAATTTATTCAAAGGTGCCATTAATTTAGGCGTGCATTGTTTCCTTCCAAAAAAATCAACAAAAGAAGGGAATGAAGAAAAAATATATAAGTGATGAAAATAAGTTTAACAGTTTTTATAAAAAGAGAAAAAGTGTTTAATTCAGGGATATTATGCAGAAAAATGGTTTTTTTTCTTTAAATTTCCAAAAAAATGTTTTTTATTCGTTAAAAAATGGAAAATATGCGAAAATATTTTTATGGGATTCACATTTTTCCGCTATCTACTAATAACATACATATGTACATTCTAGAAAAAGAATGACGCACAACAGGATAATTCAATGTGATATAACATCGAAAGGCATTTAGCCAAAAACTATATAATATCACGTTTTAAAAACTTATATAATATTGGTATAACTAGAATTTTATTATAATAAATAAAATTGTAAGTTCAATTCATTCATACTAATGCAAAACACATTTAATCGGGGATAACGTGCACGTTCCAGATGTGCAACTAGCAAGGCATTTTTTTAGCATTTGTCTCCGGTGTGGATGACCTAGTAGACAGTAACCACGATGGACCATTTCATCGCACACATCATCACTCTTGAGCTGATTCCTGCATTTCTCTGTAAAATAAAAAAACTGTACATTAAATCTTATGTTTGCAAAATCTGCATTACTTACTAGTACAAATTTCACAGGTTTTTGAACACAAGATCGCAACGTTGAATTCGGCACATCGGTGTATGTTCAGCTTACATATTTTTGTCGACACTGCATCGTAGCATCCGTTACAATCTCCACAAAATCGTCTGCATACTAAATTTGTTCCTCTCTCAACGCACTCAGTAGACAAATTATAACATTCCTCGGTTTCATCAATGCATCTTTCGTCTAATACGTATTTATTTGAATTCGACAAAACCTTTCATACTGAGTACTTACTTGGTTTGCAGCCACATGTTTTGGTACAGTTAAAATAATAACGTGGAATCAAGCAAAGATAAGAAGAGATACAATCACTTCTTTTATCCTGACAAAAGGCTATGAAGAGACGTATTTGATTAAAAGCTATTTAAAAAATAGAAAATTATAGCCTTACTTCCAACTAAAGCACCCCTCACAAGTCCAGTAAATATAATTAGAGCTATTAGTCGGACCATCATCGCACTAAATTTATATCTGCGTCGAACTATTCCCGTGGATTTTTATACTGAAAATGAAATATGTTCATTTAATCTAAAAATCTTGAATTGGTATTTCTAGGATACATTCCTTTTTTATATAAACAAATTGTGTGATGTCGGTGAATGTTACTATTGACATAAGACATATTAGTGCAGCAGCTAAGCTGATATATGGAAGGAATTGTGCATTTTATGACTAAAGCATGAAACTTTCTACATATCATCTACATACCCAAATGATTCATTTTAGAAGTGGAACCACTTCAGGAGGGACCTCTGAAACTTGTCAGGGGAACACATTTACATGATCACAAATCCGTTTTTTTCAGCCTACTGGATATTCAGACATAAATCTAAAATAAATCATATACATTTTTATAAAGGTCCTACCACCTAGGTGTAAGAGACTTTTTTGACCAGTTTTTTATGGAAAATTAATTAAAATATTTTCGGGGTGGCGGCCATCTTGGATTTCAAGATGGCCGCCATGTAAAATCAATTTTCTGCTGATATTTCGGCTTCCAAGCAACTTAGAAGGTCAATTTTGGTGTCAAAATTGACATTATCTGTGCCATTTTTCTAGGCATTGAATAAGAACAATCAGATATCTAAAATATGATGTGAACAGACCCAAGGGAGTCCTGCTTACCAGCAACTAGAGCCAGGGTGTGGAGTTTTTTGTGCTGATGAGCATTTTGGACATAAGCTTCCATTTTTTTATTTCTGTGCAGTATAGATCAAAAAGGAGAGTTGTGGATCACACTTATGTTAAATTGCATAAATAGGTGCAAGTAGACTGCCATTTCCACACCAGAGTAGGAACTATGAATTATATTTATTTTAATGTCTGAAGACATTGGGAAAACACCCATACACAAACACAATAACGAAATAAAGTGTAAATGAGTTCTAGCATTGTCATTTTGGCATCTCTTAACCCATCATATTAACAGTCCCCTGAGCATAAGCAAAGGGCAGTACACTTGAGGGCAGCCTTTTTACAGCTGCAGCGTGTAGTGCACCCTTTCTTGCAGCCACAATGAATAAGTTCATAGCAGCTCTGTGAAGCTTCTGGCAGGGTAGTCCACAGTGGCTGCCATCCCACTTCATCTTTCACCCAGCCCCAATCCGAAGGGCTTGGCAGCTGAGGGTCCATTTCTAAGGCCTTGCACCAGACATTGGCTTGATATGCTGCCCGCTTAATTTGCTGGACTAGTGCGGCCTTTGTTGGTGGCATGTTCTCCAGAGTCCTGGATTTGTGCGTGAAGAGCTGTTGTCTTGCTTCATTTACCTGTGAATGAACGAGAATACCATTGCAAAGCACATTGTATATCATAAGCACTGTAAATACATTGATTCATAATAATTTATATTATAAAAATAATTATTACCTTTGTGGTTTCACTTGTTCTGTCATACATCAGTACAACGAAACGCTCCAGCAGTGAATTGGTCTGCTCACTCACATCTGCTTCCATCTTCAGGATGTCATTGAAAGCCTCGGTCACTTCGGGGAAAGCCTTCCAGGTCTCCCATGCCGTCTTCTTTCCTCTTCCTGCAAATGCCGATACTGTGTCACACCCGTGAGTGCATGAAACAATGGAAAAGCAGCACAGGTGCTTGGATCCAGTTTGTTGGCTATTTCATATTTCATGGCTTCCAAGGCCAGCATTGACTCCCATTCAATGAACACACATATTGTCATATCAGTTTTTTGTAGGAACAGGGGGGATGTGTACGTTCCCTGTGTTCTTTTTCCAGTGGTTAATGCCCTGGAAGCTCATACTGACCAAACATTTCATGTCATTAAGATTGACCTTTTAAGTTGCTTGGAAGCCAAAATATTAGCAGGACACTGATCTTACATGGCGGCCATCTTGAAATCCAGGATGGCCACCACCCCGAAAATATTTTTAATTAATTTTCCATAAAAAACTGGTCAAAAAAGTCTCTTACACCTAGGTGGTAGGACCTTTATTAAATTTATATAATTTATTTTAGATATATGTCTGAATATCCAGTAGGCTGAAAAAAAACGGATTTGTGATAATACAAATGTGTTCCTCTGACAAGTTTCAGAGGTCCCTCCTGAAGTGGTTCCACTTCTAAAATGAATCATTGAGGTATGTAGATGATATGTAGAAAGTTTCATGCTTTAGTCAAAAAATGCACAATAGGTTTGGTTAGCTGCCACACTATATTTGTCTCTCAAATTGTTGTTAGGCCACAGGAATTAAAATCCTTGAATCGTTTAATTAAAAATGTCGTTGAAGGGGCAAATCCACAAAAGTCACCAATGAATGTGGAGATTTTTCAATTTTTTAGGTTGTTACTTCTTCTATAATTAGGGTTTATTAAGTTAACTTTTTCCGCCTTTTATTTTTTAAGAAGAAGCTTAATTAATTTTGTGAAATTGCATATATAAAATATAAACAAATTATTTAAAAATAAGTCTCTAAACAAAAGTACGAGACAAAATTAATGTTGTACAGTAAACGTTTGTTATTTTTAAAATAACGAATAAAAATTATTAAATAATAAACCTAAAATGTATAAAAACCCTACCAACAGTAACTGGGGTGTCGAAAAACCTCGTAAAAAAAGTGTGCCCGCAAATGCAACTAAAAGTATCTGGTTCTTTGTTTTCTTTCGAATATAAACCATAGAGATAAAAAGATATAGAGAACGTATTCCCTTTATCTGTATTTTTGTGTCCAATATAAACAAAGTAATTTGTATTACGTCATTGTAAGCTGATCATAGAGATATAATATATCCCTATGATCAGCTTACGATGACGTAGTATAAATTAAATTGTTTATGGTGGACACACAGAATACAGCTGAACGTTGTTTCTCTGCTATGAAGGGAATCAGCTCTCTATATCTTTATATCTCTATGATATAAACATAAACAAAACAAACTCTATGAAAGCATACTCCGGACGGCGTTTAAATTCGGACATGATTAAGCAAACTATTTTCCATAAGGGACGAGACGGGCATGTATAACAACAATAACGGCACGATATCAGTCCACTCATGAGCACTTCCATCAGTAGAGATACAAGAAATAATACACTTTTCTTAGGCATGATAAAGGTGAAAGAATTGAAGAAGTGAGTTGTTAAGTCGACGTTTATTATGATACTGAGTAAGAATCGTTGAGTATGTATTTACAGGGATTTACTGTAATATAATCGTACGTATTATTTTCGCGCACGCCTTTATCGCAGGGTTTAAAATCGTATGCTTTTTTTCGTACGTTCCTTTATCGCACGCCTTTAACATCGCAATCTTTTTTAAAGGGAGTATTATTAGAGATAGAAAAGCGAGGGATATTTTGGGCGTGTAAAAGGGAGAATGTGTGAATGGTGCAATTGAGTTCAGGCTCTTGTTATCACTATTCTCTTTCCTCTTTTGTGGAAAAACAGAGATTCAAATATAAAATAAATACCTTCCGTTCCGGCAAACTTGGCCTACTTCATAAATTAAATCAAAAGAGGAAAGAGAATAGTGATAACAAGAGCCTGAACTCAATTGTACCATTCACACATTCTCCCTTTCACAATCCCAAAATATCCCTCGCTTTTCAATGTCTAAGTATTATTAACACGTTGCTGCTTATGATCGCACCACTACGCATACCTTTTTTGGAAATTATTTTCTAAAAATAAAAAAAAACGTCATCACTACGCATCACTTTTTTTGGGAAATTCTTTTCTATAAAAAAACGTCACCACTACGCATTACTTTTTTTGGAAATTCTTTTCTATAAAAAACGTCACCACTACGCATTACTTTTTTTGGAAATTCTTTTTTAAAAAAAACGTCATCAGTACGCATCTCTTTTTTTGGAAATTATTTTCAAAAACGTCACCACTACGCATTACTTTTTTGGAAATATTTTCTAAAAAAAAAAACGTCATCACTATGCATCACTCTTTAGGTAAATTTTTTTCTTTAAAAAAAAGTCATCACTTTTAGATTTTATATTTATATATTTGTTTTCTATGTTATTGTGTATTTCACTATATTTTTTTAGAATAATAAATATATATTTAAACCAAAAAAAAAAAAAAAAAAAAAAAAGTCATCACTTTTTTCGGAAATTCTTTTCTAAAAAAGACCCTCTTAGACCCTGGGTTAGATCCAGATTTTTTTAATAAAAACCCTAAATAGTACATCCATTTTTCTAAATTACACAAAGGTATTTTTTAAAATATTTGAACGCTGTACGCTAACAGAACGCTGAGCGCAAAAACATTGAACGGAACGCTGAATGGAACGCTATTTTTTTTAACGCTGAACGCAAAAAAAGCTGAAAGCTCACAAGCCTGATTTTTCCCAATTGTAACCAAGCTAACCTCCAGTTTATGCCCTATAATGAGAAAGTGTCTGTCATGAGAGATAGACTGATTTGAAGCGGGAGGAATAACATCTCAATTGAGCTCAGGAAATGAACTGATTTATTAAATCAATCGATCAGAATAAAGAAAACAATAAAGAGAAAAGAGACAAAGGAAACAAAGACAAAGGACATTGAGACAAAGGAAAAAGCGTAAAGGGTATGGAGACGTAGGAATTTCCTGTCTGCTACATTACTTCCCCCCAGTGACGAGTCCAGGAGGAGCAGCCTTGATGATGTCATCCTCTTTGGCGGAAAAGAAATGTCATTGTGGTCGTTGGTTCGGAGAAGGTAACCTTTTTCTTCACTTTGGGTTTCTTGTCTTCCTCTGTCCACGCCTCGGTGGTGCCAAGCAGATAGGCAGGCTTGACCCTGTCGTTTTTGGAGTCACCAATGCCTGGGGCTTTAGGTACTTGCGGCAATTTACGGTTCCTCGTGGACAAAGGCACAGGCTTCTGAGAGGCGGGTAGAGCTTGAGCAGGCTGGGAGAGCTTCACTGCTTTTTGCGCCTCGGGCGGAGGCTGATGGAGTCGCCGTCCTGGGCCTGCCATGCGCAACCAATTGCGTAGATCTGAAGCGGTTTTCTCTATGAAAAAGTTACGTATCCCGGAGAGCTTTCTGTCAAGAGATCTATTTTGATATGGAGGGAATTCAGGGATCGCAGAGTGTTTTCGCTCTGGGCTAGGGGTTCGCATTCGGCGAAGGGGCGCTCGGCGCTCTTCGGGGGCTTCGTCAATCCGTGTGGAGGGGCGGAAGGGGTAGCCTCCGTGATGCTTTGTGTGTGGAGGATGGGAGGGCGGGGGATGATGGTACTGCTGCCACTGGTCTTGGCGGGAAAACCAATCATCCCAGTACCAATTGCTGTCACTCTTCAAATGAGGGACACTCTTATGATGCCGCCTATGGCCATGGATGTGAGGAGGAGGATCTCTCGGACGCGTGCTTAGGGTTTGAGACTCATAGGCAGGACCGTGTGAGTATCCTCGATGATCATGCACTCCAGGAGGACTCTTGATGGAGGGTGATCGGGAGTTGAATTCCGCCTTGACTACACGGGATCGCTCAGGAGCCAGGCGGCGAGCTTTGGCGTGAGTAGGCCGTCCAGTGGTTTCAATTCGGTGGGTGACGGAGTGCTTCAGCGGGCCTGATGTCGAGTAGGGCTGCCTTACTGTAGGGAATTCTTGGACTACTTGGGCGAAACGATTGGTAAATGCTACCACCGTGATTCCGATGGAGGCTTCCTTGCGTAGTGTTGCTACTGCGTGAAGGTGGGTAGTCGAGTCCAGCAACCTCCTATGCTTGAGGTCCACGATAAGGCCGTAATGGGATAGGAAGTCTGCTCCAAGGATGGGCTGCAAACGTCAGCAACGTAGAACTCCCAAACGAATTGGCGCCTTAGTTCCAGGCTCAGCCTGAGAGTCCTTCGCTTATACACCGGGATCTTGCTGTTGTTAGCCGCGTAGATGTAGGCGATTTCCGGCTGGGCTCTATCGGCAGGGCTTGCAGGGACGACGCTGACAGAGGCACCTGTGTCAATCAGGAACTCGAGTTGTGTGAGGGGGTCCTTCATTCGCAGCAGCCCTGTGTTGATTTGGCAAGCAACCTGGGCTGTTATTGCCTGCCGTTTGCGTTTAAATTTCCGGAAAATTTGCAGGGCTGGACGCATTTGTAGGCTTTTTCTCCGAAATGCGAGTGGTAGAAACAGAGTCCATTCCGCGAGGACCTATTTCTAGAGCAAGAGCGACAGCGGCTTTTCGGCTTAACAAAATGTTTTTGCTCACCTCTTTGGTCCCTCTCCGTTAGGGCCGCTATTTGAACCTTCATCTCCGCGAGCTGGTCCATGACCTCCTTCAATCCGTCCGTTGGGACCCCTATGGCGCACGCTGTAGCATTCGGCGCGGTGGTCAGCATTTCGTCCGCCAGTTTCGCTAGCTCCTCGATCTCCATCTTGTCCTTGACCGTGAAGAGACCTCTTTGGACATATTGGGGTAGCCTTTGGTAGAAGAGTTGAAAGAAAAACGCCGGATCGAAAGAGGCGTACTTATCCTCCAGCAACCTCTTCATCCTGATGAGAAGGTCGCTTGGCTTCTCATCGCCCAATTCCTCCTTCTTCAATAGCTCCTGAAAGCGAGCAGTGAGTGTCAGCTGACTACGCTCGAGAATCGCATTCTTCAGGACTTCGTAGGGAGTGTCCGAATCTCCAAGTCTGGAGATGACGTCGGAGACCTTGCAGAGGACATCCGTCGGCAACAGCCCTGTTGCGTGTGAGAATCTTGTCCCGCTCTTCTTTATATCGTTCGATTTGAACATGATCTCCAGGATGTCAAACCACATCTTTGGATCTTGGTGGCAGAACGTGGGAGCCTTGAAAGCCGTGAGGCTGCAGGCCTCTTCTCTCGTCTCTTCCATTGTGGGAACGTGCTGAACGAGACCAGTGGATATTAGGAGCTCCGTTGGATTTTGGTGATGGCTGCGTTGGACGTTGGTGAAGGCTGCGTTGGATGCTTGGTGACTGCTTATGAAAGGCTGCGTTTCATATCACGTCGGGGTCACCAATGAAGCGGGAGGAATAACATCTCAATTGAGCTCAGGAAATGAACTGATTTATTAAATCAATCGATCAGAATAAAGAAAACAATAAAGAAGAAAGAGACAAAGGAAACAAAGACAAAGGACATTGAGACAAAGGAAAAAGCGTAAAGGGTATGGAGACGTAGGAATTTCCTGTCTGCTACAGATTCATAAGAATCGCCCATGAACTGGGCATTTATATAGACGACGCCAACCCCCCAAAAATGGATTCATATAATAATAGTTTTTTCTTCCTCTATTATTACGACTGTAAATTACAAAATGAGACTTTGATATCTTTAGCTTTTTAACATTTTCAGCCAGGGGCGGAGTGGCCAGAGGGAGTACCGGGACTATTCCCGGTGGGCCACTGGCCTCAAGAAACATAAACGTCCGTTGACAGCTCCCAATGGCATATTGGGGCCTGTATAAGGCCGGCAAGGGCATAATTGTCCCGGTGGATAAATTCTTCCCACTCCGTTCCTGTTTTCAGCTTACTTGGAAAAGCTAAAAAATGTCTTCCCAATAGTTCGTAAGCTAATTTTAACGTTAAATGCTTATTCATATGAATACGTGTAGAGAAGAGTATGAAAGTATCCCACTTCGGACAAATAAAAGAAAACAAGACCCAGAAAGAACAGATATAAAACTAGAGGCATATATACACTCAGAGAGTGTGTACCTCCGCCGATCCCCACAACATTCCCATTCAAACATTCTCCCTTTCACACGCCCGATTTTCTATCTCTAATCATTGTTTCCTCTCTGTTAGCTCATTTTGCATATTAAAAAAGCACTCAGAGACGGGAAGAGGAAGAAGTTTCAGCTACGTCACTGGGTTAACATAGTCCGGAGCTGATATATGAACAATAATACGTCAATGAATATTTTTTTAGCGTTTGTTCTTTCCTACTCCCTGAATAGAGACCCCATTTCATTTAGTATTTTGCTCATTTTGCATATTAAAAAAGCACTTAGAGATGCCAAAATTTAATCACTTGTTCCTTTTGGCATTTCCAACAGCTCCACAAAGTTTCATTTGAATCCGTTCAGTACTTTTTGAGTTATCCTGCTGACAAACAAACCAACAAACGCCAGTGAAAACTAGAGGCATATATACACTCAAAGAGTGCAAACCTCCGCCGATCCCCACCTAATGAATCACTTAACAGAATTACAATCCAATCATATATGTCTACATAAGTAGGTGTGTTTGGTGAATAATGAGTGAGGAGAGAGCAAAGAAAATAATAAAAGAAATATATACACTCAGAGAGTGTGTACCTCCGCCGATCCCCACAACATTCCTATTCAAACATTCTCCCTTTCACACGCCCGATTTTCTATCTCTAATCATTGTTTCCTCTCTGTTAGCTCATTTTGCATATTAAAAAAGCACTCAGAGATGGGAAGACGGAAGAAGTTTAAGCTACGTCACTAGGTTAACATAGTCCTGAGCTGATATATGAACAATAATACGTCAATGAATATTTTTTAGCGTTTGTTCTTTCCTACTCCCTGAATAGAGACCCCATTTCATTTAGTATTTTGCTCATTTTGCATATTAAAAAAGCACTCAGAGATGGGAAGACGGAAGAAGTTTAAGCTACGTCACTGGGTTAACATAGTCCTGAGCTGATATATGAACAATAATACGTCAATGAATATTTTTTAGCGTTTGTTCTTTCCTGAATAGAGACCCCATTTCATTATTATTATTAGTATTTTGCTCATTTTGCATATTAAAAAAGCACTTAGAGATGCCAAAATTTAATCACTTGTTACTTTTGGCATTTCCAACAACTCCACAAAGTTTCATTCGAATCCGTTCAGTACTTTTTGAGTTATCCTGCTGACTAACAAACCAACAAACAAACGCCAGTGAAAACAATACCTCCTTCGGCGGAGGTAATAACTTAGTGCAATAAAAAAGTGCATTGGTCATGGGGGGAGTAGATTGTTCTTTATTGAAATCCTCAGGATAAATGAAAATTATATCATTAAGAATAACAAGAAATAGACCATAGAGATAGAGAGAGCTTATTCACTTCAATAGCAGGGAAACATCGTTCAGCTGTATTCTGTGCCCAATATAAACAAAGTAATTTGTACTACGTCATCATAAGTTGATCATAGAGAAAGACAGATTTGTTTATATTGGGCACAAAAACGTATTCCTCTGGAGAATCCAATAAGCCTTCTATGTTTTATATCTGTATGGAAATAGACAATCTGATACTCTCTAAGTAAACAATTCATCGTGATATCAACAAATCATTGCGTGAAGAGTAATTTGTATGAAGGCGGTATTTTGGAAAAGAATGAAGCAAAGGAAGAAACCGTTGCTCATAATGATTATAATGCTAACGCGCGTAAAATTATTCAAACTCATACTAAAATCATAGATTTGCAGCGACAACATGAATGAAATTATATGGAACTAAATGGGTAAAAAACATGTTAAGAGAAATAAGACTTTAATATCCTTCGCTGTATGACCTTTCCAATTTATAAAGAAAAACTAAAAATTGGCTACACAATAGTTACAGGATATTTTTTCTTTTGATATATACTGTTTGAGGTTTGAGTTAAAGGCTTGAAGTATTACTAAAGTTTTTGTCATGGACCCACAGTAAAAAGGCTCTAAGAAGGCATTAATTATTAAAAAAGTAAACTATTTCAAATACCACTCAACTTTTAAGTCACAACAGTTTTTTGAAAGTTTCTTCTTTACTTTTAATGAAGAATGCCTTTATTTTAAAGGCTCCAAAGTAAGTTTAAGAAATGCTAAGACATTCAGTCCTTGTTTGAGAGGGTGCTTCATGAGGGATCGTCATGGGCTCTGGATTCGGAACGGCAGTCATCCATCTCATTTACGGGGCGTCCATCAGTACGCTCTTGGCCCTGCTCTTGTATCATGCCTCACTCTGCATTTCAAAATACTCGGAGGGGCCCACTTACATGAAGACCTCCGTTCAGGAACAGGCCCAATCCCCACCACCCGTTTTCACGGTGTGTCCGGAGAGAAAGTACAAAAAGGATGCTCTGAGTAGCGCGGGCGTGAATGATAGTGATGCCATGGAGGACTGGGAATATGGAGAACTGCCCAGAGGGATGCAAAGAGGACAAGTCTATGATACTGCAGCATTCAGGGTGGGGATATCATTACTAATAAAATATGGATTCTCTTCATTTCCTTCTACTTCTCGAACGTTCATTAGATCTTAACAAAAAAAATCCATCAGAGGTCCATCAAATTTATAATCGCCATGTTCATTTATAGGCCAAAAGTTTTTTTACGATTTCTTAAAATTGACAAGTTAGATGTGGGAACCAATTGTATGATAATGACTTTAAGAGGTGTTTGGGGCCCTTTGGTTATTTGCAGAAAATTCGTTTTCCATACATATATGTTATACGAATTTTTGTTTCTACGATTTCTTGATAGAGAAGGAGATCCAGTGGAGTCGTTGACTCTCCTGGTAGAGCTCACTATCTAATTATCTCCTAGAAGTGACTACGATTATGATCTTTAGCATATGAATAAACGACTCTGCTAAAAGCGATCAAGAGTTATATCTCTTTTAGAAGGTGACTTTATGGAGATGGTATAACGATTTTATTCAACTATTTTTATCATATCTGATTTATTTTCAGATGAGTATCAAATTACTATTATTATATATGTAGGTCGGTGATATAGATACAATGTTAGAAAAACATTGCGTCGCATTTATTTCCTTGAACACAAAAGTTAAATTATTTCAACCATAAGCGTAGGGGAGATGCTTGGTTTGGAGGGGGGAGGCAGCAATTTGCCCAAATTTTAACAAGAAATGTTAAATCGGTGAAAAAATAATCGAATGAAGAAAGCTATGTAGATTATTTTTTCTTATAGTAATTACATACTATTAATTACATTATATTCATTTGGTTATAATTCGAAATCCGGTTACTTTCATAATTCCGTATTTTTTCTTCAACTTAAATGCCCGAATATATCAACCAATTTGCCCGAATTTGAGAACTCATCCAATTTTTTTTTTTGGGGGGGGGGGGCAGTTGCCCCCTTGTCTTCTACACCAATGATTTCAACTAAATATAGAATAGAAATCGAAAATGAAATGAATAATTCTACAGCATCGTAAAATATTATCTCCATATTTAAATCGTAATCTCTACCAGAAGGGTCAACGATTCTACTAGATCTCCATCTCTGCTGAACATATATATATATATATAATAGGGTTGTTCTTATTTTTCAAATGTTTGAAATGTTAGCAACATTGTAGATTTTTGTTTCTTGGTGATAAAGAAGACGACCTACAAAGTTTGAACAAAATCGGTCATTATTACGAGGTCACGCAACGAGGTCAAAGTTTTAAAAATTAGGTAAAAATATGTTTTCCGCAAATTTCTTCAAAATGGTGGACCTTACAGACTTCAATAATAATTATTAATTTAAAGGAAATCTAATTTACTACCAGAGTATGTTTGATGTTTTTTATAAACAAAGTTTCAGTAAAACAAAGAAAGAAATGGAGGTGGTATTTTTAATATATTCATAGCTTTTTTGTATCAATTAACTTCACTCGCCTGTAGAAGATGACTTGTTCGCTTCAGAGTAAAAATAGTACTTTTAAGTTTAGTAAACCTTTGGATGATTTAGATCCTTTATATACTACTTAAAGCCAAATAAATTTCAGTTCCATAGAAGCAACCAATTAAAAGTTAATTAAGTTCACAAAATCAAAATATCAAACCGGACATTTTTGCCTAGCACTCTGTATGTACATATATATATATATCTATATAAAAGGGCTGTTCTTAGTTTCAAATATTTGAAATGTAGTCGCAAATTCATTTTCTGTTTCTTTGTGATGAAAAAGGAAGACATGCAAAATTAAGGAAAATATAATTACTACAAGACATATTAAGGATTAAGAAAGTTATAGCTAAAACTAACAAAACAAGGATAAAAATAGTATAAAAAGATATTTGTATTGTATATATATTATATATATATATATATATATATATATATATATATAATATAATATATAATATTATATAGAGAGAGAGAGAGAGAGAGAGACTCTCGATGAAATCCTTGGGATAGAGAAGATAACTATCATGACATAAGAGGATATATATATATATATATTTATACCAACATTTTAACAGCTCCTCCTAGGGTTCTTTTATGGTTTACAGAAGCAAAAATATTAGAGGGTACTCATGTTCATGTTCTAAAGTTATTTTTTAATTACGTTTTATTTTTACATTTTAATTTTCATAGATTAAATTTGGCCTTAAAAATTTGTCACATAAAGTTGTATATTTTTTCTTTATTTTTTAAATGAAGAGATATTTTTCTTGACTCCATGGTTGATAATTAATATCCATGACGTTGATTATATCCATAAACGCCTCTGTTACTAGTTTCATAGCTCTTTCCATTGATTGTGAATGGCAAGTTTTGCTTGCATGAAAGAATGTCCAAAAACAAAGAAACTTTTAACAACCAAACATTAATAGTATAATTTAAACATTTTTTTAAAATCTTATCGACTTATCAAATATAAATTTGTCCGTTCCTCCAATTTTTCAATATTTGTATGAGGAAGATCTTATCGAAGAATATCCTTTAAAAATTAATAATTATCCTTTTTAATGTTTAGGTTTATCAAAGATATTTTCTTTGTTCTAGGCAGAAGATCTCGTTCATAAGGCCTACAATCGTTTTTCCTCTACGTTCCGCAATTGAATGCCTTTTATATAGAGATACTGTCGCCAAAAGACATTACGACGGAGGTTCGCCATCCACATCTTGGAAGGGTGTTTCACGATTGTTTTCCGAAGGAGTTCAATCATTTGGGAATTACTACTTGAAGGTTTGGTAGTAAGTAAAATTTAGTAGGGATATGACTATTTTGATAATGAGGCATTTACTGCTTTGTACCTTTTGAGTCGAATATGAAGGTTTGAATCAAGATATTGGGAGTCAAATTGTTTTTAAATTGAGTTAACCTGCGACGTAAAGGCTCACGACGGTGGGCGTGCAATTATAAGAAACGCTATGGTAAGGCAAAGCGACAATGGAGGAATACGTTAATAATACTCACGCTAAAAAAGAGAGCGATTATGAAGGCGCGCGGAAAAAAGCATACGATGATAAAGGGTGCGATTAAGGCGTGTGCTAAAAATGATACAATCTCAGAGATAATATAAATGAACAAAGGAGAAGAAAAATAAATGAATTTAAGACTTTTAATTTACTTTCGGTTAGAAAGGTTGGAAGGTAAACCATACAAATAAAGAATAGGGATCACATATTAAATAAGCCAAGTCTTTTTCTTCCTTTTCTATGTCCAAAACAAAGAGAAGACTGGATGCTGTCAAAGAGATAAAAGGGTAACGACCTAATCATTTGTATGGCAATGCAATTAGTAATGAAAATGTCAATTTATCACACTCTATTATGTCCAAAGTAAAGATCCAAATAGTTTATCTCTCTGTTGCAAATCTTGCTTTCCAATATGACATAAGAGTTTGAAACTTCTACTTCTCATTTATTGGCAAGAGAATGCTTCAAAATTATTATTTTTTAAATTGGAAGTATAAAAATATGTAGCTAATCAAGATTCTATTTTTCAAAACGAATAAATCATTTCCAAAAAGCTCCAACAATGAATTTCATCTTTGTATATTGAGTTAAAGACATTGAGTCATTTTGTTTCTCAAGGGTCAGTTTGTTTATCTTATGCAATCTAGACTTATATTTCGACCTTTCTTGGAAGCTTAACCCTGTTAGTCCCTGAGCTGGAAAAACTACATCATATATGTTAAATATCAAAAAAGCTCAAAATGATTTTTTCGTAAAAGCATAAATAATGTTTTTGGGATGTATATCACTTTACCATTTGATGAAAAATTCACATTAAGTGTTTCATCCATGGGTTTTTCGATAAATTTTCATATAAAAAAGTTGTAATTTATCAACTCTGGGTCATATAGACGATAATTGTGTTTTCCACTATTTTATTTCATTTCAAGCAACGAGGAAGTTCGATCTACTTTCACAAGCCCAAGCAGTTTTTAAAAGTAACGACCCATCAGCAGGGTTACAAAATGACTTCAAATACACCATGCAGAGTCAGCTGACGTATACTGAAGTGCGTCTACTTCAGAAGGCATCAAGTGAGAATCCCTGCTCGAAGGAATCCTATGATGACTGCATGACCAAGGCCATAGCGGAGGAAATGAGAGGGAACTGGGCTGCGTTTCTCCTTGGCTCTCTCAAATGGGGATGGATCCCTGTGAAGAGTCGGGAAAGGCAAAGAGGGCATGGGACTTGGGTGAGGGATAATGAACGGGGTATTCTTGATATTGGATAGAGCAATAAAATATACGTATATAGGTACCTACATGAAAAAGAAATAGGTAAGTTCCAACTTCATTTTGGACACAAATGATGGAAAAGGATCGGTGTAAACACTTCACAGATATCCGTTAGACAGAATCGTTATCGTAACGAATCAATTTTTCACCCGTGCGGAGCTTAATGTGATACAGCAGATGCGACTTAGATTTTGTGAAAAGCTATATAATAGCCTTTTTTAGATATCTATAAGCTAATAAAACACTAAAGACCATTACAGTATAAGCTATTTACATTTTTAGGAGGATAATGTAAATATCATGAGGTGGCGAGAGGATTCAAACGCTTTAAAATACATTTTTGAAGATTTTTCTTTGTTGATTTCAAGTGGTATAAGCATCCTTCCTAATGGATAAGAAAATTAAAGCTTACTTCTAAAAGCATTCCAGAGGTGTTTTTTTACAGAACTAATAACCAATGGAAACAATTAAAATAAAGGAATAAAACACTTATCTTCATTGTTTTTGACCGATTGACGACTTTCTAGCTAAATTTTATCACCAAAGGCTAAAACGTATTTAAATATGTATGATGCACAATAAAGTGCCTTCCTTGAAAATGAATGACCCCCCCCCCCTAAACACAACACACGTTATTCCTGGACTGTCTTTAGCATCTTAGGCCCAATTAAATAAATAAAATACAATTGGTAAATCATAATACAGTATTCACCGCATAATCGGGCACCTGATAATCGGGTACCTCGCTTAAATGACGTACGCCTCCCAGAAACACTTCCAGTGCACGTTATTTTTACTGGATAATCGGGAGCAAGCCTCTGATAAACGGGACACATTTTTTTCAAGTGATCTTTGATTTTTAAACGAAATGTTCAATCACTGAGTGAAATGAGGGGGGGAGAGAGAAGAAGTAACAAGCCGGGAGAAGGTGCTAATGATGGATCTTCTCCGTCAGTTCACTCAGGAAAATGGTCTTCATGAACTTCTACCGATGGTCTCCAAAATTGAATCAGTCGTGTATACGCAAGTGGCAAATGCTAAAAAACAACGTACTCTAGAATCGTTCTTTACCCCAAAGTGAATCTGACATTTTATTTTATAATAACTGGCCTAATACATTTAATGTGAGGGATGCAAACAACAAAATGAAAAAAGTTGCCATGATCATGATGTTGGATGCAGTCAAATGTTAATAGGGTGCATTGGATGTCAATCTTTGTCTCACAGTTGTTTTAATATTTTATTCATAATTCTTTTTAAAATAGAACTGATGATGCCGTGAGTGTGTGGCGAGAGCTCATCGCGAAATCGGGCACCCCGCTTAAAGGGGCCGTTATTGCTACTCCAAGCCTGTCCCGATTATGCGGTGAATACTGTATTATTAATACTTATTATTTGATCGATTATAACGTCATAACTTAATTCGTTCCCCTTTAGGGAAAGCAATGCTCCTGAACGCCTCTAGTATATGTGATCAGCCTTGTTCCTTCAACATCGTTCAAATCGTGCAAGGAACAAGTTCAACACGATCAAGGATCCCTCTGGCAATGCAACCTCTCTTCAATATATATACTATCCGCCTCGCATTCTACTTCAGGAGGATCCCATCTCTACTCTTTCCTGAGTATGATTGCAGAGATCGGTGGATATGTGGGATTACTCCTGGGAGTCTCCTTCCGAGAAATCTACACTCTTACTAAAATCACGCCCGCCCTAAAGAAATGCTTTCCAAAAGGATGTTTAACGAATCTATGTGTGTAAAAAGTGACCTGAATTCGACGAACAACACTGTGAAACAAGATGAACGTTGTTCCTTCAATCAGGCCACTTTAACTAATAATAGTAAAAGAATTGAATAAAAGGATCATTCTACGTAGATGAAAATGTAATATCTTGATGCAGCCACTTATTCATAGTATTGACACATTCTAAATAGGTATATAAAATGTTCCATGAAAGATATTTAATGTCTTTATTAGAAATTGTCATCACGAACGTAAAATAAAAGGAATAAAAGTATTGGAAGAATTGCGTAAAAGCATGATAGTTTTGGACTGATGATAGAAATGTCCCCAGCAACAGCGATAGAGCTATTTTCACAGGAACAAATTTTACACGGTTTAAAACGCACGCCTATATAAACATGAGGGGGGGAGAGTGACGTCACCATCAACAATCGTCAAATAATAGAGCCTCCACTGATCATAGTTGGGAATCTTTTTTTTTGGGTGTCATGAAAGCATTCTGGCCTAGACTTCAAACTTGTTGGAGATCCCTCGATCCCTTCCTTCCTCCATCCCTCCTTCTTTCTTCCTGGGACTTCCGGATAAATGCCTTGGATACCAAGAAACGAGTCTCCTCCCTCCCTCCATTAAGAGACACATTCCCCTCACCTCGACTTCAAGAGTGGAGTCCTACCCATCGTCGGACTTCGTTAGAGAGCTTCCATCCCTCGTCTTCTTTAGAGAGCTCCCCGTGCCTCCTCTTCGTGAATGGAGTCCTACCCCTCGTCGGACTTCGTTAGAGAGCTACCCATCCCTCGTCTTCGTTAGAGAGCTCCCCGTGCCTCCTCTTCGTGAATGGAGTCCTACCCCTCGTCGGACTTCGTTAGAGAGAGCTCCATCCCTCGTCTTCGTTAGAGAGCTCCCCGTCCCTCCTCTTCGTGAATGGAGTCCTACCCCTCGTCGGACTTCGTTAGAGAGCTTCCCATCCCTCGTCTTCGTCCAAGGAGTTCCTTCCTTCGTCTTCGGCATAGGGTTCCCCGTCCTCCTCTTCGTTAATGGAGTCCTGCCACTCGTATTCATGAATGGAGCCCTACCCCTCATCTTCGTGATTGGAGTTCCGTCTTCCATAACCTCCTCCATATTGAAGACTTTTTTTCTCTTTTTTGGAGTTTGCTATTGAACGCCTCAGTCCTGTATTTCTATGAAATAAGTATCATGATGTCCTGATGAATCTAACAGTCCAAGGACATGAAGATCATTAAATCTCGGTGAAGGAGCCTTGATCATCAAACCTAACAGGACTACCCCTCCCCGGACTATCACCCCCCGTGCCATTTACTCCCATTACTAATATTTATCATCTAAAGTACTATTGAATTTATATCTGTATTATAATACAATAAAAATTGTGAATGAAATTTTTTGCCATCTAATATAATTAATTACTTTCATGAATTAAAGTGTAGGAACAGTAAATTCGTTTACAATATTATTTTCTCATCTATAGTAATATTTAATTATGTCTGTATTATAATATAATAAATTGATAAGATAATATCTAATTATGGGGAGGCCTAAAAGCCATTTTAATATCAGCAGCAGCTCGTAACATGGCGCTCTACATAATGATTCGTAGGTTTCAAGCTGGCGATTTGCGGGTGACATCTTTCGGTACTTCCCCTCCTGCTCCAAGAGGACCTCTCCCTATCTGAAGTTTTTACTACGGTTCTACAAAAAATTATAATCTTAATTGAATGAAACCATTATTTCCTGAACATTTTAATGATATTTTTATATCAGTAGATTTTGATTATATTTATACTTGATTTTTTAATGCCATAATTTTTTTATTGACTTTATTTACTGTATACTTTTAAACTATAATTTTTATTTATATATTTATAACATGCATTCACGTTAAATTCAATAAAGTGTAAATACTGTAAAGCACTAGTGAAAAGTAGTTAAAATGATTTATTTCAAAGTGACGCCTATAACTTCTTGGATTTGTAAGAAATTTTGTAAAAGAGGCCATATCCATAGTAAAACTCTTTCAAGTCATGTTAAAGTAAAATTTTATTAGCTTAATCATTTTAACGACATATCTTAGAAATAAATAAAAATAATTATCACTTTTAATACTATTTTTGATAAGTTGGTGACCAGTTACAATTCTTGCGAGATTTGAAATGAGAAACATAAGATTTATTAAATAATGGTAAACTAAAGTATTATATTATTATATCTGATTACATTCAATTTTTAAACTGGTCAATTGTCACAAAAAAACATGTTAACTTCATAAGCGGACTTCAGAATAAAATATTAGTAATGGGAGTAAATGGCACGGGGGGTGATAGTCCGGGGAGCGTTAGTCTGGGGGGAGGGGTAGTCCTGTTAGGTTTGATGATCAAGGCTCCTTCACCGAGATTTAATGATCTTCATGTCCTTTGGACTGTTAGATTCATCAGGACATCATGATACTTATTTCATAGAAATACAGGACTGAGGCGTTCAATAGCAAACTCCAAAAAGAGAAGAAAAAAGTCTTCAATATGGAGGAGGTTATGGAAGACGGAACTCCAATCAGAAGATGAGGGGTAGGTCTCCATTCATGAATACGAGTGCAGGACTCCATTAACGAAGAGGAGGGACGGGGAACCCTATGCCAAAGACGAAGGAAGGAACTCCTTGGACGAAGACGAGGATGGGAGCTCTCTAACGAAGTCCGACGAGGGGTAGGACTCCATTCACGAGAGGAGAGGGACGGGGAGCTCTCTAACGAAGACGAGGGATGGGAAGCTCTCTAACGAAGTCCGACGAGGGGTAGGACTCCATTCACGAAGAGGAGGGACGGGAGCTCTAACAAAGACGAGGGATGGGTAGCTCTCTAACGAAGTCCGACGAGGGGTAGGGCTCCATTCACGAAGGGAGGGACGGGGAGCTCTCTAACGAAGATGAGGGAAGGAGTCCTTTGGACTGACGAAGTCCGACGATGGGTAGGACTCCACTCTGAATTTGAGGTGAGAGGAATGTGTCTCTTAATGGGAGGGAGGGAGGAGACTCGTTTCTTGGTATCCAAGGTTTATCCCGGAGTCCCAGGAAGAAAGAAGGAGGGATGGAGGAAGGAAGGGATCGAGGGATCTCCAACAAGTTTGAAGTCTAGGGCCAGAATGCTTTCATGACACCCAAAAAAAAAGATTCCCAACTATGATCAGTGGAGGCTCTATTATTTGACGATTGTTGATGGTGACGTCACTCTCCCCCCTCATGTTTATATAAGGCGTGCGTTTTAAACCGTGTAAAATTTGTTCCTGTGAAATAGCTCTATCGCTGTTGCTGGGACATTTCTATCATCAGTCCATAGTTTATATTGCATTGCTATCAAGACCAAAACTCTTCCAAAAAAACTGATACACTTCATTAAAACTAAAAAGAGTAATAAAAACGGTGTTAATGATTGACTATCTTCTACTGGAGGTTTAAGTGAAGATTCAAAGAATGATTTGACGTAGGGCACCTAGTCGATGCTATAGCTACACGAGTACGGCTTTAGTCCAGTACACTCTATTCAAGCACGCCATAGCAAGCCATTGCAGATATTAGTATAGATTCTTGTCTTAACTTGCCAGCGGTTCCTTCCTCAAGAGTTTTAACCCAATGAGAGCCTTGCACTTAATAGTGCAAAGTGAATTTCCTTAACAGTTAATAATTTTTTGACTGTCATATTATTCTATTATCTCAAACCAATTAAATGACAGATTTGTTGTCTTGACCATGAAGTACTAAAAAATCCACCCAGGGGCTCGTCGGACGGTTAAACATGGTTTATATCTTTGAAATGATCAGAGCTGAAACCTTATTGTTTGATTTTATTAAAACCTAACAATTGGAGGCAGTATCAGTCTTGGTAGCTTCCTCCACAAAACCGATTGAAAAAATCTATCTTCAGTAGTACTAGCTTACCAAAATATCGAATATTACTCAATAATCCAGC
>CP045890.1:10794228-10826878 GCA_013387185.1 Caligus rogercresseyi
CGAGTCCAATAAGCTCTCTAAATCCTTAATCTCTATGGTTTAAAAGGGTACGTTATTTGATCTCTACTGAGCTAGAAACAAAGAGAAACCACACTCAAAACGGCCATCGTGCTAACATTCTTCCCAAACCTCTCTATTATTGTACTTATATAGAAGAAGAAGGAAAAAAAGTATTTGTCATGCAGAGTGCTCCTGCCTTGTTCTTATTATGGTTATTGTTTACATTGATTCATCATGATTGGGATCAAATTCTCGAATGGGAGTGGACAGGTGGCATGTTCCAGTCATTATATTTGCCCCGTCTCGTCTCATCTCCTCCTCAATGATCGGAGGAGGAGACGAGAGTTGGGAGCTCCTTCATCAATGTGGTCGCTCCTAGCACTGACTCGGCTCATGAAAATGTTCAACACTCTGGATGACGAATACTTTTTTCTTCCTTCTTCTATAATAAGTACAATAATAGAGAGGTTGTGAGGAAGTGTTAGCACAATGGCCGTGTTGAAGTGTGGTTTTTTCTTTGTTTCTAGCTCAGGTAGGAGATCGAAGTAACCGTATCCGTACTTATTATAGAAGAGAAGGAAAAAAAGTATTCGTCATCCAGATTGCTCCTGCCTTGTTCTTATATTGTTATTGTTTACATTGATTCATCAGTGTTGGGATCAAATTTCTCGAATGGGAGTGGACGGGTGGCACTGATTCCAGTATTATATTTGCCCCGTCTCGTCTCATCCTCTCCTCAATGATCGGAGGAGGAGACGAGGACGTTGGGAGCTCTTCATCAATGTGGTCGCTCCTAGCACTGACTTGGCTCATGAAATATGTTCAACGGGACTCGCGGATCCAGATCCTTCTATAATAAGTACAATAATAGAGAGTTTGTGAGGAATGTTAGCACGATGGCCGTGTTGAAGTGTGGTTTCTCTTTGTTTCTAGCTCAGGTAGGAGATCAAAGTAACCGTACCCGTTTAAACCATGAACTCATATATTTGAATATTTTCTATTAAAAGAGAAACAAATTGAACAGGTCTAAAGAGAGCCCTGCATAGAGGTTAAGTGAACCATGAAGAAATTGTTCCGTATTTTAAAGTGCATTAATAAAGTAAATAAATTTATTTAATCAATTTTTGAACAATAAACGTGGACTACCAACAAAAATATCTCTCTCCTAAAATTAAGTACCGATTTTGATCTTGCAAATGCAAAGTAATAAAATAAGTAGATGTTCCACAAGTTAAGGCGGAGGAATTTTTATTTGTACCCTTATTAATATTAAAATACAAAATATTAACAATGAACTAAATTGACAAAGACCAAGTATATCAACATTTCTCATCGCAAACCTTTATTAATGAAAATTATTATAAACCATAGGGTTATTACTATTAATATTAATTTCCAATATGGACAAAATATATTATAAAACAATGACTCATAATAATAAAAGAAGCATATTAAGGCACAAAATTACCTCCTTTGATATTATTTTTTCAATGATGTAGGTAATTTAATATTCTTGAATATCAAAAAATATTATTAATGACGAATTTTAAATAACTTTTATAGTAGTAATAATAAATTATTGGTTAAAGATACATGTTACATTAACTATGATGTATTGTTGAAGTGTTCTAATATATAGAGTAAAATTGCATTACAAATAAATACATGCAAGGGGAGGGGGCAGAAAATAAATTTAGGCCTCATTGGTACTGACCATAGAGAATATAGAGTAACGAAGTAACGTATGGTACCGTTGAATATCGGGGCATTTTTGTATTTGCTACTGTTGGGATAAAGATAGCGACAAAAAGACATACAGAAAGAGTGATATTTTCATGATGAAATGGAAAGTTAATTTATATCATCGAATTCCCTATTTCATAGAGAAAAATATATTGTTTAAATGAAGTCTCACTCTTTCATTCGTTCTTTCTGTCACTGTCTTTCTCCCAATAATGATGAGCCAACAAAGCCCTCAATGCTCAGCGCTACCACTCGTACCTTCGGCACTTATTTCCTCTATAGTACTCAAAAACTATTTTGGAAAAGTTTCGTGTTTCTTTTTTAACAAAATTCCGATTAAATTAGTCCCAAAGTTTCGAGGACACCTCGATCAGGTTTTTCTATAGAGGAAAAAATTGGGTAAGACCTCTAAATATAATTATGAAATATTTTACATATGAATAATATTTCTGGTTTTTAGATATAATTTTATAATTTCTTTCCAATACTGGGCTTCAACGGTTCTTTAATCTCGCACTCAATGACAAACAAAGGTGGTAAATTTGTCTATTCTGATATTTATTGAATTATCAAAAATCATTCGATCATTCATTACTTCCTATATATATATATATTATATATATATATATAATATATCAACATTACAATCTTATAATAATAGATAAATAAAAAATATAAACGCAACAATGGGAAATCAATAAAGTCACATAACTATTAATACTACTAATAATAACAAACATGTTGCAATATGGACGTTGTAAATATAAAGTTCACACAACCTCTGCGTACAATCTTGCCCTGGGAGTACGGATAAATTAGGAATAATCATTACTTTATCTAAAATAATACTAAACTGGGGTTTAATTTGAGAAGTTGATTTATAAGAACCATAAATAAAGAGTTGGTATTATGAATTAAGGAACCACACCATTCGTGGAGTCGTAAGCAGCAATTCAGAGATAAGGATAACATCCTTTTTTTCATATGCACCTTTCAATAACACTTAAAAATCTTTAGAATTGAATCATTTTCCATAATCTATTTTTATTTATAGGTTAAAGCAAATTGAAATAATAAGAGTTCCTTTTAGTTTTATCATTCATATTCATACACTTTGGCTATAAAAAGTAATAGAGAATTAGATTAGAATTGCCAACTAGAAAAAAATATGTTCAATTATTAAATTATTCATATTTATTACTTTTAAAATTAGTTTACAAAAAGGAAAATGAAAATAGAGGACATCTGAATAAGCCTTAAAACGATGTAGATTCTCTATGTTGCGGACTGTGACGTATGCTTTTGTGTTAACGAAAGGATTTCTATTAAACTCAATTGCTTAGTAAATTTTACAGACTCAGATTTGAATTAGATATTGAACTCGAGTCTTAGATCTTTATCAACATGATTTTATTCACACCATATACAGCTGTGATATAAATGTTAATAGTGTAAGTTTTGCATTGACCCAAACATAATATTCAATAAAATAAATCATTCTTCTTCTGGTCTCAACTATCTATTGCATTGTAGCATTCACGGCTTTTTGGCCTTAGGCCAAAAACTGATATATCATTTATTATTTCGTTAAAATGCATTTATAACCATGTATCATAATGAGAGTTATATTAAATGTATCATCCTCGAAAGACATAATGTAAGTCCTCAAAAATATCATTATAATTAAATATATTTTTAAAGTACAGGATATGTATTTTTGCTTTCATTAAATGGTATTCGATATGCCTAACTTTGCTTAGGTTTTGTTAAATGAACTTAATTATTTGAATGTTCCGGCTCAACATTTTATACATTTTAATTATTTATATTAACTCTCGCAAATTCAAAAATAAACAATCTCATTTTAGTTCGCAACTTTTTTATCACTTTTTTCTACGTTAAAAGCAATAAATATAAATGATTACCCATAGCATGGGGATGTTTCCTTATTTAAATTATAATAATTAATCATTATTATTAATAAGCATTGTCAATATGTATTGTGTTTGTAAAGAAGGGCTCCAAGTCGCTCCCCAGGATAGACTCTCATAAATTAATTGGAATGATGCTATGTGAGAAGACGCTTAAGGAGTTCAAAAGGAGCATCCGTAAAAATTGGACGGTACAAAGAACTTGCAAATTTATTTAGTTTTGTTAAAATGTACCGCAAAAGATTATTTTATTGAATGGAAGTCAGCAAGTGGGATTTTCAGGGGATTATTTCCATAATGATGATAAGAACTACTCACAGCTAGGGTGCTGAAATCCAGCTACTTGTCTTTGTGCCATGAGAACCCATGGATAGAACCTTAACTGATCGTCGTTTGCTAGTAAACCCAATGATATGGAAATTATTATTCGAAAAAAATATATGTAAAGTGATATATCGCATTGTCCATATCAGGTTTCAATTTGAAAAAGTTAATCTTCTTTGAGCTCTCTATTTATCATAACTTCTTAAGAAGAATCAGTGGTTTCTGCGATAACTTTTTTTTTCAACTTGCGATAAACGATTAAAACGATATTTTTTTCTCAACCTGCGATAAACGATATTTGGTAAAAAATTTCAAAGCCCAACCTGCGATAAGCGATAAAACGATAGCGATAAAAATTACTTGCAATAACAAAAGCGATAAATCGATAAGAATCGATTATTGGTGTGAATAAAGGAGCGAATAGGCATGAACACAGGTAAGAAATGTCATATCCGATGGAGTGGATAATCCACCTCTGCTCATGATTTTGGTGAACCTCCCAAGCTCGACTTTTTCTTCGTCCAATTTCGCCTCCAACCGAATAACACTTTGAGGAGGAGTGTCTTTCAAAGTAAGGATGACTTTACAAGATGAGCACGATATTTTTTGGTGATTGAGTATGCGATGAAACCAGCAACGAAGTAGAGGGCATTGCATTCTCCTTCTGTGGTAATACTTTCTAGATCACTTGGCATCCACTTGGTCTCCATGTTCTCAAAAACTTGGTCCTCAGACAGAAGTTCTTTCACTCTAGAGAATTCCATGCTTGAATATTTCACCAAGGAAAGAACTCTAATTTTTTTCTCGGCCTCGAGCATTTGTCGGACACTGATGAAATAGTTCCCTCCACTCAGTTGTCGATACCAGCCAAACCGTTTCTCGATCGGGTTGGACTGGAACATAGACGGAAGAACGTAGACAAATTATCATCCTCCAAAACATACTCGATCAGATCCGCCAATGCAAGAGAAGTGTGTTTCGTTGCCAAAAAAGTTTCATCCGTAAGACCCCGAAGACCACTCTTTTGCCATTCCTCCAAAAAAAAAGCAAATTATCTAATAAATCCAATAGCCATGCTATTTTCTTTAGAGATTGGCCTCCTTAACTCATCCCTCTTGAAAAGTCCAACTTGCGGCGTTTTGATGTTGACAACATTCCAATAATTCCTCACAAATTCAGCAAACTCTGCCGTCTCCAAGAATGCAGGTTTATCCTTTGAGTAGAGCTTCAGAGCGCCGATGGTGGATTCATGGAATTTAGCATCCGCTAAATTAACATTAGTCTTCTCTACAGATGTGGGTTAAGCACTTTGAGCGATAGCTTATGAACTAATCTCACTTTGAATGTGGATTCAATCTTGTGAACTTCTCGAATGTGAGCGAAGTTTGGACGAAGAGGGAGTGAGTCCGGGAAGAAGATATTAGGGCATTCTAGGTAGTCTTTCCTTTGGAAGCAGTTGTAAATATTTTTGAAATTGTGGACTGAATCGATGAGGAAATGAACGCGTTTGGAACTGTCGTGGGGATGAGGAATCCATGTCTGTAGATGATCTTCACATAGAAATTGGGAGTAAAATCTTCTATTTGCATGTGTGATTATCAACAGACAAGGCCACGACGATGAAGTCGATTTCCCAAAGGGTTTTCATGATCCGTGTGTACTGATTAAATAATAGTTCAGCTGTTAAGTTCACTACTGGAACTAGTGCGACGACGTCCATGTATTTCCCACCAGCCGATTTGATCATAAATGTGAGAACGGTCTTTGTGGCTGATTATTTCGTTGCCCAGAAACTTTCCTCTGACGAATTCAATTCGCTGAGCAGAGTAAACTTTATCAATGATCAATGTGACGTTTTTTTCTCTTGTGCAAAGGTCTTGGATTCGTGATTGGAGGTATCGGATTGTCGATGATGATAGTCCTGCTTCCACAGTAACAGAGCATGCAATCGATCTCAGGTATCTTGGAGAGGGAAGCGACATTGCATTAGAGCAGGGGTTCCAAAGTGGGGGGTCGCGACCCTTCGAGGGGTCGCGAGACGCCATAATGCTTGTGACCTATGTACAAGTTTTGTTAGGTTTCCGCCGCCTAAAAAAGATAGTGGGGGGTCACCAGTCTCAGGAATCGTTTTGGGGGGGTCGCAGATTGAAAAGTTTGGGAACCCATGCATTAGAGGAATGAAGTTGTTCATAGAGGCCGGAATTGATATATTGCCACATCAAACAAGAAGAAAGGAGTCCAGGAGAATATCTTCTTCCACTTCGCGGTTTGAAAAGAAGATTCATTTGCTCAAAAATGAATGAGAGCTTTGAATAATGAACTTCTTCTAATTCAGCCGAGTTGATTATCTCTCAAGCCGAGCACGAATATCCTCGAACATTTCTTTGTCCGGAAGTTAATCCCTCAACCCCAAATAAGCAGCTATATTAAGAGCCTCAGTGATTGAACGGATCTTTTTAATCGACGTCATACAGTGGGATACGAAGCTCTTTTCCAGAAGGGAGTGACGGTGATACATTTGGAAGGATAGATCTTCATCGACTTCCAAACTTAAAGAAATGTCCATTCCGTTCTCTGTTGAAACCATCTTCATAAGTGACACCTTTGGAAGTTGAATTAGAGTGAATCCCGAAGGCAAAGTTTCTGATGTCAACTTATGATAAAGTTCCTGGGCAGTCTTGACGGATTCCTTCATGGAGAGTTCTTTACGGAGAGCCTCTTGTCTCTCATTGATGATGACACTTCTCTTGCTAGTGGTAGCTGCTAGCGTTGGCCTCGGGAGTTGCCTTTTCGAGGAGAGATAAGTGGGGAGATTAGGCTATTTTAGGGAATGACACCATCCTTCAAACGTTAAATAAAAAATATAAAAAACAAGCCAAAATAAGTCTATACCTTTTTTGGAGGGTTCTCCCTATATTTCGAGTAGGATCCTCAGAAGCTGTTACGAAGTCCGAATGAAGGAAATGGAGACTACATATTCTTGAACTCGATGTTGGTGTCTAATTAGATGTATCCCTAGGAATTGCTTTGATCCACTCCGAAAGGATGGAGTCCTTCTTGGGGAACGTGTGAAAAGTCACCGAAGGATCTTTTGGGGTGCTCTTGTATCCTGCTTGCATCCAGGGGCGCAACACATGTTCACTATGATTGTCTATTGGAGCAAGATCAAGCACGTATACACGCTGTGATGACTAAGCAATACTAAAAATGATGCCCGCATGTTGTTGAAAATTAGGCGTGTGTTTTTATCTTCCTTTCCTGGTACGTCTAGTATTCTATGATGCAGCGAGCCATCTGTTTTTCCGACTTTTTCCTGATTTAATTTTCAATAACTCGGTCCTTTCTTTTAAATAGCTCGGTTATTATTTTCTGCATTCTTTATCTCTCCATATCACAATGCTTTTCTTCACAGCACGCACTTCCTGAATTAGCTTTTGAAAACATTCCCATACCTTGGCTGTCTGGTTGATACACTGTAAATATTTAACATGTGATAATGTAAAATTACAGGGAGTGAGAGGGCTCATATGAATACTTTTTAGGGAAAACGCGTGCTTACTTTACAAAGCATGCTCACATTTAAATCATAAGCTTGCGGTCCTGTAGCCCACTCAAGCGGAGATAGGCTCAGCTGTGCCCCCGTTACAAACAGCGTGAACAGCCTATTTGAAGAAGAGTAATTTATTATTTGTCTGAGTAGAAGACATGTCTCAGTATGCCACCCAATCACAAAAACATGCAGTTTTTTGAAAAGCCGATTACCATAGGCTACTGGATGCTTTACCAATAGTAAAATTTAATACCATTATTTCCAAAAAAAAAAAATTGGGGGGGGGGGGGTCTGAAAAGGGGTGGATTTGAAAGCGTCAGTCGATGCAATTGGAAGCTGGCGCACGCCGGAGATCCTTTGACTAATTTAAGCAAGCCAAGCTGTTATCTTCATTGGAGCTGGTCAAAAATGACATATTGTGGGTAAAGCGTTAAATTGTGGGTAGCCTAGATATGTTTTCTTCTTAAAAGGCGAGCGTTACTGCATTTTTTTTTTTGTGTTTTTTTTCAGCATAATAAATCCTTACCGGTGCGCCGCACCGCCCCAAAATATTTTACAGGAACGCAGCACCACCCCGCACCGGCTTACTTTCAAGGCTGCTCCCTCCTCTCCCTCCTTAGGACAGCATCCAGGAGCTGCATATTTCCCTTGGTGAAGACCAGCTTCTCAAACCTGTCGCTGGTCATGCTTGCACGCTTGGGCCTGAGGACATCACCAACAGTGCTGAACATGCGCTCCACAGCAGCAGAGTTGGGCAAAGCCGTATTGTACTTTATGAACAGCGAAATCCACTTCTCCCTATCCATGTTGGGGAATTGCCCAGGCATCACCTCTGCCACTTTGCTCCTGCCCCAGGTGTCCACCTCCTTCTTGATGAGCTCTTCAATGGTGGGCCCATTCTCCTCCATGATAGTGGGGCTCTCCAGGAAGGCAAATGGGTTGTCACTGGCTTCTATAGTTTTTTAGGGCAGGGGCCACATGCTTCAACATGAAGGGCCATGGTTGGGGTGGGTCAAGGTGGTCATCAGGAGGTCCTCATCATTAAAGAGGTACATGAATCTGTCGCAAAAAGACGCAAATTAGAAATTTTGGTTTTCAAATATAAGACACAACTGATTTTTTATTCAGATACCCATTAAATATTTTACTTTGAAAATGATGCAACATACCTGTTGTTAAACCCATGGACATTGTCATCCTGCTCTAACAAGGCATCCACTAGGGGGCCAGCATAGCACAACTCGCCCTCCCTCTTGATGGCCTGTAGCTCTCTCTTGAGAAGCATCAGGTAAGGCAGGAGGATCCCCATGTAGGCGTTGACTTCAGCCTGCAGCCTGTCCAGGCAGATGGCAACAGGCTTCATCACCTTGGAGTACTCTTGCAGAATCTCTTTGTCGTCCTCAGTAAATGCAGGGGCTGCTGCCCTGTTCCCAGCTGCCTCGCTCTTAATGGCATCGTTTATGGCCTTCAAGGTCTCTTGGTCCTTGAGCGCTGTCTCTAGGAGGCACACTGTGGCGTCATAGAAGGTATTCCACCTACAAGGAAAAAATGAATATTATGTTAATTTTGAAGTGATTGAAATTGAACGAGTTTTGATTATTTAACAATTGTTATTAGAAAAAAATAAAATCTGAATCAAAATTAGATTATGCTCACCTAGTTGGGCAAGGTGTCTTCAGCTTTCTGCCCACCACATCCTTGATCTTGTTGGCCACCACAGAGGACCTATTGTGCAGGTTCCAGGTTTAATCGGAAAAGTCCCTGATCGTTATATCGCAATCAGGCCCGGCGGATGGGCGGGCCTGAGGGGGGCCAGGCCCGCCCACCTATTGAGTGACTTGGGCCCGATTTTTTATGAATGTGCCAAATGTGCCCCCCATAACAACTGTAGACCCCCCCCCCCCAAAAAAAAAAAAAAAAAGCCTTGGCCTGATCTTAATATAGCAAATATTCCTAATCGTTACTTTTGATCGGATCGCTATTTTTTCTGATCACTCACAAGCCTGGTAATAACTGAACACAAAGACGGTGCATGGGAGAGAGCGGCACACACCCTCCTAACTGGAGAACTACAGCGAGACTGTCTCACTGCAGCTGTGATTGGCCAGCTACACACACACTCATAAGGGATTTTTCAGGGTTCACTTGCAAGCCAGTGTTGCTCCTTCTAGTCTCTACCCTATATATACTCTCAGCTTGAACTGGTCTGAAAACGTCAGGTGGGCTGTTGTGACTATTGCCGCCGTGCACATTTTTGATTTTTTTTACAAAAGTCGTCTTTGAATTTATCGTTTATCCTTCCTCAGTTTTTGGGACTAACACAAAGATAATAGATAATACAAGATGCGCAGAACGCAATGTTTAGAAAAGAAAAACTGAAACGTCACAGATGACGTCACAGTAGCTATTTATTTTTAAATAAAATCAAAGTTACATTTAAAAACAGTGATTGATTTCAAAAGGAAATAAAAATTTGAAACCCGGGAGCTCTCCGGCGGAGGCGGAGCTGCAGAGGACGGCCACGTTGCTCCGGAGCTCCTAGATGCGTGCGGGCTACCGCCAAAGGCTCAGAGTCCCGTGCGGTGTTCAGGACTTCCACTTCCTCCCTGATGCTGAAGCTGTGCGTCCCCGGGTGGCACGTGGCGGGAGGGAGCCTCCGGACGTTATTCCTTTGAGAGCCTTTACGTTCTTAGCTTTGTTGTCCTAGAGGTATTAGATACATAGGCAAATCGTAGCTGTGATGACGTCACATTTTTTTATTGGATATATCCTTCTTTGTTTACATGAGTTCTGCCCCCCCCCTGGGACTAACAGTAAGTGAATGAGCAATAATTTTAGAAAACTTTGCGATAAACGATAAACTATAAAAGGTTTGACCTCAACGATAATTATCGTTTATCGCTCATTTCATCGCACGCGGCAACCACTGAGAAGAATATTATGATATAATGTTATTTCAATATCGAAAGCTTCATATATTTGTTTTCAAGCTAGTGTAAAATGTTGTGTCTTCTTGCAGGAATTCACACTACTATCTGAAAGATAATTAGATACACATCAGGAGATATCTACCATCAAAGTTGATAATTTTGTATTAAAGGAAAAAAATCAGGCAAATATTTGAATTCGAGATATCGCTCTTCTTTTTTATAGTAATGTATATAAATAATAGTGATAACTGGGCTATTGTTTTTCTGTAATTTGCAATGAACGACTCAAAAAGCTCAACTTACAATAACCGATAGAACGATAGCGAAATATATTAACTTACGATACCATAAGTATCGGTTTGTAATAGGTAGCACAGATACCCCATTGTGTGCTACTGTTCCTTAATTTAGAGTATGTATATCTATTGCGAACAATAATAAATATATTTACTTAACGTCAACGATATGTAAAACGCTATCCTTTGTCGGCGCATTATCCAGTCTAATTTTTTAATAATTTCGATCCTCATTTAGTGAAAATGATTAGCGAAAAGGCATAAGTGAGAACTTTAACATTCTGAAATAAATTTGAAAATCTTTGCCTCCGCGATAATATCGTTCATCATTCATTAAATGGCATTTCAGTAACCACTGTTGACTCAACGTAACATCTCAACCTAGGTTGTGGGTTAGAATATTTAAAAAATTCATGGGCATACGCTCATTAATGGCAACAAGGACATAAATAGTATCATGTTCTAAAATATCCTTATCACTATGATATAAACTACACAAAATATACTCTACTTCAATGCAATGATGAGCTACTCAATTATCCAATTAAACGTCTTCACTTCTCAAGTTGCAGTGTATACACCATAGACAGATAAAATAAGTGATACTTAACCACGAAGATAGATGACAATACAGAATCATAATGTTATATTCATAGTAATGGATCTTCCGTAAAAACAGAAGAAGTAAATATATATATATATATATATATACAGTATCGATCGATATTCGATACAGTTGATTAGAAAGAGAGAGAAATTTATTTATGTATCTGCTTTTACTTCTTCATATGTATTTAATATCGGACAGTTTATAACAAAGGACAATTAAATACAACATTTGTTATAATTTAATAGCGATTATTTGAAATTTAATACATATTAATCTTATATGAATCATATATCTACTTGGATTTTGTAGAAAATGGAAGGCTTTAGCATTTTTTTCATTAACTGTCTCTTATTGTCCGATAGGAACTGCACTTTCAGGTACTCTAGTATTCAATGCATAGCATATGCTTATATTGAATGTCCATTTATGCAGGCTTGCACGCGTTCCACTTTTTCCCGTTCCGTTCATCGTTCCGTTCATTTATTTCCGTTCCGTTAATCGTTCCGTTCAATTATTTCCGTTCCGTGGAACGCCGTTCAATTTTGCGTTCCGTTCAAAAATTGGATTTCAAAATTTTTCTCATAAGAAGGCTCTTTACTTTTCACTGCATCCTCGTATGTATCGGGTATAAATTTTAAACCAGGCTTTAATAGTTTCGGCTTGAAGTTAGTTACCGCAATTAAAGTTCCAAAAACTTTACAGACTTTGATAATATATTTAAGATATAAATTTTTTGAACCAGAGGCTCGGCCCGAAAAATTAACATATTTTTTTACCCCGCCCGAAAAATGTTACAATATGAAAAGGCAAACATGTGAAAATCCCACCCACATATGGTCCACCGAATTTAACGGCTTATACTACTTATAATTATTGCGTTATCTGAGAATAATTACGAAAAAAGTTTATTAATTTACAATCTAAAGAATAACATTAGATTATAAATTACACTATTTATTTACTGCTAGAAGGAGCTGTTTTGTCTTGTCCTTCGCAATAAAAGTTTAGATTTGGAGAAGAGTGTCTCCGAACTGGCACTGGGAAGTATAACATTATATGGAATGAAAATCTTTTTAATCCTTTTATAAGCAATAATTGATTCCATTGCCTCAGACTCAAGCGGTCAACCTCCTGCTTAGCTGAGTCAGTCTTCTTCGGCCTCTTGGCAAAGAAATTGCCTTTTTCTTTCGCTGCTGTTCTTGCAAAAGTTGACTAAAAGGAAAATCTCCCAGTTCTTCGGCCTCTTCAAGTAAATAATTTTTTGCTAACTGTTGCTTTGCGATGTCTAACAAGCCTACTTTGAACTCAAGGAGATATGCTGAAGCAATTACCATCTCCTTACGTTCAAAGTAGGTTCAAAAATCTTCGTTTGATCCCAAAGAGAGTGCATGAATTAACACCCTACACCTGGACGTAACTTCCCTCTCCTTAGTTTGGAGGTCAGAACGATAATGATCGAAAGGGATAAAGAGAGAAATAAATAAAGTTATGTAAGTAACTAAATAATTAAATATAGTGACCGACAACAAACCTGATAAAATTGTATAATACATACTAAATCGAGGTTGGGTGATTTCCTCTTGAATATTATTTGAACGGAACGCAAAAAGACAAATTTTAGCGTTCCGTTCATCGTTCCGTTAATTTTTTTCCGTTCCGTTCATCGTTCCGTTCAATTTCTTCCGTTCCGCGGAACGCCGTTCAATTTTACGTTCCGTTCACAACCCTGCATTTATGTATCTGCTGTATGATACTATTAGTTATAGTTGTTTATTTATTTCGAAGTTCAAGTTCTTCACACAAGGGAGCGCTTGGGCAAAGCGTCAGTTGAACGATGTTTCTCTGCTATTGAAGGGAATAAGTTCTCTATATCTTTATGTCCCTATGTGAATGTTAGAAAAGTCATACTTTCAAATATATCGTAGCGATTGACAATCGGTACAGTATTCGGTAGGTTCTACCGAATATCGTAAAATCGGTTCGGTATTTGAAATCTACCGTCGGTAGTATCGAATACCGATTACATTCGGTAGTCATAGCTCTGATATAAATGTATATATATAATCATCTTTTTCTGTCCCTTCATTTAGCAGCTCAGCCATGAAACTTATATACGAAGGCAATCAAAAACAAATCATCAGCTATGCAATACCGAAAATAAAACAAATAATGAATATTAAAATGGCAAAAAAGTATAATATTCTTTATTTAAATTTTTGGTAAAATTACCCAATTTTTTACATTTTTGATTAACGATTTTTATCATCTTTATTGATTTTGGTATGTCGATGGGGTCGTGTAAGCCAACAGGTCCTTTCCCTCGGGACCCTGAACAGTCAAACCGGCGCTTTTCTGCATCGTTCTACATTAGCAGAACTAAGTCTGGATTGGAGATACCGAGGAAATGGCTATGCTACTCTCAGATCCTAGGCATAACCTACTGTGAGCCCTGTTGGCTTTTTGCAAAGCACACCTGGAAAACAAATACCTGGCGCAATTTGTAGATGAAAATTCAAATACACGAGACATCTACTGCGCATACAGCTGCATGTTTGATCTACGAACATTGGCGTCAGATAAAGTCATGGATAAGGAAATGGAGATAAATTTCAGGAGGCAAGCTTTTGGAGACAGGTAATAGACCGAGTGATTAATGTTACCCTCACATTAGCCATGAACAACATCCCATTTAGAGGGCACAGGGAAAAAATTGGCAAAGCCAATAACGGCAACTTCCTTTCCATCATCGAACCGTTGGCAAAATATGACCCAGTGCTACAGGAGCTGATAAGCACTCGCACGATCAAGTACTTAAGCCCTCTGATACAAAACGAGCTGATCGAACTCCTTGCCAAACGTGTCCAGAAAGACATTCTAGATGAATTACGCTCATCTCCATTCTTCTCGGTGATCATGGACACAACACAAGATGGACCAAATGAGCCAAATTTTTATATATGCTGTTATTGAGCGAGATAGCCAAGGGTTGCCACTGATGTTGCAGTCAAAGAATCTTTTGTTGGCTTTCGTGAAGTTACCGACTCATCCGCCAGTGAACTAACCAAGGAGATAATCGTGTCTGTGGAGGAGAGCGGGCTGGACCTCTCCAAGTGCAGAGGGAAGGGGTACGATGGTGCCGCTAATATGAGCGGCATATACAGTGGTGTTCAGGCAAGAATAGCTGAGAAAGAGTCGACTGCCGTGTATGTACATTGTACCTCACACAATTTGAATCTTATCCTCAATGATGCGGTGAGGATACAAGAGGTGAGACATTTTTTTGATGTTGTGGAGCATATCTATGTGTTTTTTGGACACAGTATAAAGAGATGGGCAATGCTCATAAATGCAGATCGGAGTGAGACAACAGAAAACGGCTCCAACATCACACTTAAGAAGTTATGCCCGACCAGATGGGCATCCCGCTACGATGCAGTCATGCTCTACGACACAGATATGGGGACGTGATGAAGGCACTGTCAAAAATCGGGCTGACGAGCCATAAGAAAGAGGAGCGGGACGAAGCCGCATCACTGAAACGCGCAATGGAGAAGTTCTCCTTTGTATGTCTGGTTTTCTTCCAAAGCAAAATCCTGGAGCGAACAAATGTGGTGTCTAAACTTTCGCAGTCTCACGAAACTGACCTGTCCATAGCAGTCCAGCTACTGGACTGCACCATCGTAGACCTGTCTGCTTACGGCGATCACTTCGAAGAGTCCAAACAAGCAGCACAGGGCCTCTCGGAGAAGTGGGGGGTTAGCAAGGCCTTTGAGAACACTCGGGCGAAAAAGGTGAAAGCGCATTTTGACGAACTGAGTCAAGACGAACGCCTAGCAGATGCAGACTCTTACTTTCGAGTGCACGTCTTCAACGCCTGTCTGGACATCGTCATATCTCAGCTGACCCAGCGATTCACTGGTCTACGATCAACAGCGGAACGTTTTAAAGCTATACAGCCCATGACACTCTGCACCGCCACAGACGACGAACTGTTTCGGCAAGCAAGCAAACTGGTCGACATCTACAGTGATGACATTACTGAAGATTCCCCCATTCAGTTTCTGTCATTCCGTGCTTACTTGAAACACCGCATCTCACAAGTCAAGACAGTGCGAGAGCTCGCAAAGATGCTGCTCATTGAGAACAGCTGCATCACAGCAAGTTTCGGAGAGGTTTGCACAGTTATCATACTCTTTTTTACAATACCAGTGACAATGGCCTCCGCAGAGCGCTCCTTTTCAAAACTAAAGCTAATTAAAAGCTACCTGAGGAGCTCAATGGGACAGAGTCGTCTCTCTGGACTCGCCATCCTGACGATTGAGAATGCTCGTGCCCGGCAGCTGGATGTACAGGACCTGATCGAAGAGTTTGCGCAGAGTAAGGCCCGGAAGCTGCATCTATGATGTGAGTAAAAACTTTATATATCTTAAAATAGTTATGGATAAAAAAATGGCAACACAACACAGTAGTAGCAAGTGGGGTCCTGGATTGGTCTGTCGCACGTCTATGTGCGCGCTCACTGTGTGTGCGCTGCACGACAATAGCCAAACATCGGATTGGTGTGGAAGAGGCTTCAGTCAGTAGTCTACTGTGAAAAGTGATAACGTTTACAATATACGCTTTGAGCTTTGGTTCGTCTGATTTTTTTCTGGTTTTTTTAATTTCTGCCACCAAATCACCAAATAGCCTATGTTTTCATGAACATGCATGGTGCGCCATCAATGTTTTAGTTGATGTGGTGGTGCGCTGTCACCAATGGTTGCATTCAAGGTGCGCAGTCGCTATTTTCCCGTGTGTGATGTGTGATCATATACTACTGATAATTGCATAATTGTATTTGTTTGGCCAATTTATGGAACTGCCGCTCTATCCTGGACCTTAACACCTGTTGTACTTCATACGGGGCCCACGCAGATAATGTTGCTTACGGGCCCATTGATGTGTCGTTACGCCACTGATTCCACCTCCTCTGATAAAGACTGAGCATCAACTATGATGATGGGGTCTTTAGTTTGATCTCTCACCTCAATCAGTGCCTCTCTCACAACAGCTTCCTGATATCTCAGGGGCTCGACACTCTCACTTTACTTTCCCACCTTGTGTCAGTCCCATCTTCAAAGTGATGTCCACATGTTTTTTTAGAATGGCCCATTTCTGGGTAGAGGCTGAAAAGAGGGTGAAAAGCTTGTGTAGTATGCCAAAATAATTCATGGCATCAGATGAAGCCTTGGAAGCATCGTTCACAACCAAATTCAGGGTATGAGCCCCACATGGCACAAAAACCCTTGGATTCATTTGTGGAAGCCTGGCTTGAACACCCTTGTTTTTCCCCTTCATGTTTGACCCGTTGCCATGAGCCTGTATTTTGCAGTCCTCAAAAGGAACTATTAGCTCCTCTAACTCCTTTAAAATCAGAGTTACCAAATGGAGACCTATTGATTCCTTTACCCCCCCCCCCCCCCCCCAAAAAAAAAATGAAATGTTCCTTTGTGCAGGGCTCTGTCAGTGATACCACACGAATTACAACTGACAGATGTTCGGTGTGGCTGATGTCTGGCGCGCAGTCAAGAATAATGGAGAAATATTTTGCCTGCTTGATGTCATTCACCATTTGGATAGTATCTTGCTGCTGAACAAATCAACTAGTTCATTTTGTATGCTGTGACTGAGGTAGCTAGTGTGACCAGAGGTACTTTTTTTGGACACAGTTAAGGTGCTCTTTCATTATTGGGTCAAATTGTGCCATCAGTTCAACCTCTTTGAGGAACTTACCATTATATGATGTATACAAAGTTTTTTTTAGCTTGAAAAGTCACCGGATGTTTTTTGAAGCCGCATCCACATCCCGCTACCGCTCGGAGCGGCGTCCGAAAGAAATAGAGATTGGAACGTGATCCACATTGTGTGGAAATGCTATCATTATTTTCTTCTGACACACACACAACCTGTATAGTGTATACATGACTATGCAGTTAATGTGATGGTAAGGGCGCCCCAATTCCACTAACTTGACTTTGAAATTAGCGGGCTTAGAGTAGAAAACTGGTGATTTTTTTGGAGGGGCGCCCCCAAATAGATTGCGCCCTGGCCAGTCACCCACATTGCCCATAGCAAAAACCGGCCTTGGATTAGTATATGAATATCCCAGAGTCGTCGGTTGCACGGCAGGAACGAGTATTAAAGAACGACACGTGTGAGAGGGTCATGACTTGAAGAATGTTTTATTATCACAGTAGGAAAAGGAAGGAAATATATACATGGAAGAGAAAAGAGTGAGGCACAAGTGACATGACGTCAGGGTGTCTTCCAACGTGACGTCAGGGGCATAACAATTATAGATTCAAAAGGGCAACCTTAATGCTGTTATGTCTATTTAATTACTCACAGATGCAACTCAATCAAACAAAATAGAGAGATCAAAATGAACATGGTTGAACATTTCCCGCTATTGTCGAAAGTCCGACAATTACTTTTTTGCACGAAGGGGAAGGAGAGCAATTATAGCTGAAAACTCGCTTCACAGAAGGCAGGCACCTCCAACACTCTGATAGCCAGTCGAAAGATCGACGACAGTACATGAGGGAAATCATTTATGTTCATATCTTTCTCTCTATACCTCCAACAGAGACTTGTCAAAGATGAAAAGGGAGGACACAACACCCATTAACGCTAATAAATTTATTGGCAAATCAGTCAATAGTAAAAATATTCCCTTTGTCACTCTTCTTTCTCTCTATTTATATTTAACTGAGAATCCCAAAATACACTTAATTCAATCCGCCAATAAAAAGTGACATTTAAAAAAAAAACAGTGAACAACGGTTAAGAACATTCAAGCCAAATGGTCTTAAGTGGTAAATGTGGCGTTGCTTCATTGATATATAATTATGTACACCCAAAAAAGCTGTTAATCCCGTGTTGATTGACACATTCTATCAATATGTTGCTAATAACATATTATTTAAAAATAATATAAATAAAGTTATACCATGAATTTTAATAAAGAACATTCAAGCTAAATATATATACAGAGGGATTATAATTTTATTTGTATCCATTCATTCATTTTGCTCAAATTAATTAAACTCATAGAGGTAAATATTATTGAAAGCTTGAAAGAACTCATGGTGAGCATGTGCAGTGAAAAAGTGATTGACTAAGGGGGTCTTAATGTAGTATTTTGGGGCAAGGAATACTAGAAACATCATGGAAGGGTGACTCTATATCTAAGTGGGTACTTTTCAGTAGTTATTTATTCTGTAGTGAAACGCTGTGTATTTCAACATCAATTATTTTTCTCAAAATTGATCTCAACTAAGTGTAAACTGGCTCAGATTAATTCAAGCTTTTTAATGAATATTACAATATAATCAGACATATATAAAACACTTGAGCACAAAAAAATATGATATGTGTACATTTACATAGATAAGTATAATTTATATTATATTATATATATATTTATATGTCCTGCTTACGTATTGATTTCCCGGTGCGGGAAAAAAGTCACTCTTTCATCTAGTTAATAGTATTCCTTGGTTAACTCACCCTAGCATTTAATAATATAACGAAGCTCAAACACTTTTGTATTTGAGTTCTCCTCGATTTAATGTGAGTGAAATGACATATTTAAATCAAATTACATGTAAAATATCTATAAAAAGTATGCTCTCGCTAACTCACGAAGAAACATATTATTCACTTGGTAACAATTTTTTCTTTTTTCTATACCCGATAATCAAAAAATCCTCCGTCTATCGACACATATGACAAACATAATGCCCATTCATATTTCCCTGAGTATGAGCAGTTGCTTCATGTAATGAGTGTTGTGGATTGAACAGAAAAACCTAACGCCGTTCGCGAACGCACGCGCAAAATCCAACGCCTGAACAGATTATAAATGAACGGACGAACGTATCTTTTTTGTTGGCGTTCGTCTGGTCAATTCATATTGTTTTTAAAAGAGAATTTAAAAAGATACTTTCTGTGCAAAAAGTGTGAACGTTTTTTTACAAACAGAACTGCAATTGAAATTAATGAAAGTCATTATGGATAAGAGTGACGACGTTTTTTTAATCGTGGATTTTTTTCAAATTCGAAACAGGATCAAATTGTAATTATTGATATTTTTTAACACTAAAAAAGCAAAGGGAAGAAGGCCTGAACGGATATTTTTTTTCTCAATCTAACGGTCGAACGGACGAACGCTATGATTGCGAACGCTCACGAACCTGCATTTAATCAATGTATATTTGGGAACTTGGAGGAGTTAATTCAAAAGATTCGTCTATGATTTGGATCGAGGCCCATGGGAAGATACAATTTGTGCTTTTATTGAGGATATTGTATCTTTGGATTGATGTTCCCACATCAACAGCCGCGAGTAAAGCGATATTTATTTAATGAGTTCGACTGCTTTTTTAAATATTTACTTTTCCTTTTAACCTGGCCTCGTTCGAGAAAAAGGTCAATTTTAGTTATCCTCATATTGTAGAGATACAAGCCATTATTCATAGAAATGACATGATTTTTAGGTAACACCCTGTTGGCTTTGTAAAGAAAGGATTAAATATGTGACATCTTTGCTAATCTGATCTAAAATAAGATGCATGTTATTAAGAGGGAAGTGATTATAAACAAATATTTATACATAGCCTCTTTGAGAAAAGAGAAAGCAACGTCTGTCACCCCATCTGGTGTCGTATTTATATAAGAAATGGAGCGAGGGACATATAGGAGTAGAGGGACGAAAAGAGGGACAAAGAGAAGGAGATAATCTGCTACAGTTTAACACATCAGTTTTTTGCGTAAAAGGCAGTATTTTTTAGTCCCTGGGATTGTATAATCAATATTTTTTCATATATAAATTGTATTTAGAAAATGGGAATTGATAACTTTAAATTGATAAGGATACTGGAAAAATGTATACGTATTGGTGATTGTTATATGGTTTTGATTATTATTATTATAAATTAAATGCTTAGAAATATAACTGAATAAATTACAGAGTAACGGTAGCTTTTTGGCATTTACAAATACTATATTAAAAAACAAATCGGCTGTTTTGTTTTTTTCACCAGACTAATCTGTATTTCCTTAGTGGTTATCAAGTTTACTTCCTATTCATGAACAGAAAACTGTCATTGCAAATACGGAGTCCCACATTCTTATCAGCGTTGTTTTTTCTTTTTAGGAGCTTATATTTGTGATAAGGAATACTGCAAAAATATTTGTATACTTTGGACTGTACAATATCATACTAATGAGTTAAAATCATACGTCAACAAAACTACTCATGTGATTTTAAATCCTAAATAACCATAGTCATCATTAAGATTCGAGCAGTATAAAAATTAAAAAAACACCAAAACCCAAATTAAAATTGCACTTGATGAAAATAACCTTTTTGGAAATAAACTGAAAGTTTATAAATACAGCTTGTAAGAGAATTTCTTCTTATCAGAGTAATATATCTTGTAATGAAACATATCTTTCGCTCATACACACACATATATATATATATATATGATTGATATATCCTTCGTATTAATGATCAATGGAAAATAATCTTTGGAACCTCAAGTCTAATTCGAGATATTAATATCATTTTGTTGTGTCAAACCCACTGAAGAGTAGCTCAAATCCCACCAATGGTATACGGGTGGTTCCAAACCCATCAATGGATCTTTGGTTCGGTTGCACATGAGTATGGCATGTTAGGTTGTAAATTCATCACTAATATCCTCTCGGGTCCCGGAAAACACAAACATGACATGTTGCCGGGTTCAAACTCACCGGCAATGTTCCAAGGATGATTTCCGATCAAATAGAGGAAAACACTGCTTGATCAAGAGGCAAAGCATACCTGCAGAGGCCGATACAGACTCAGAGAAAGGCCATAGCTCCTGAACAAGGACAAGATTGCGCAGTTTCTCCATACAAGCATAATACGACGAAAAAAGCGTCTTTCTGATCCTCATTTCCACATATACTAGTATTGATTGAAACATTAAACATTTTTGGATAATGAATAAAATTTCCATTCAGTAAAGACCCAAACCACACCATCAAATATATATCTAGAGATCTTTATAGATATCAGCACTACTAATATAGAACATGCACTTGGCATTGTATTACGTAAATGAATCCGATTTGAAGCATAATAAAATGCATATTTGTTTGGTCACGTATAACTATCATGATCGTATTAGTAAATGAAAGGGGGAAAACTCACTTGCATGGTTTGCGGTTCAGTGATAAGGAGTTTATATGTTTCGTACGTTTGTCCGTTTGTTCGAAAGGATGAAAAGAAATCTTCGATTAAAGAGAAAATAAGTATTTAATATAAAAGAATGTTGCATCTTTTATTTACATAAAATCTTTGTTTTTTAAATATTTTAAAATTAAGTCATAAGAATCACATGCAAAGACAATATTGCTGGAGGTATAAAAACCAAGATAGAATCATTTAAACAGTCTGAACTTGAGTCTGAAATTGTATGTGTCGTAGAGAGAAGTTGTCACTTTTCTAACAATAAATATTTGAAGATTCTTTTTATTTTTCTTAACGTTCTCCTGATTAGACTTGTGTCGCTTGACGGGAGAACGAGGGGAGAAGAATCCGGTCTAGTTAGGTTAATATCCACTATCTGCGTTGCAGCCTATAACGAGACAACATTTGTAATAGTGCTGCAGTGTTATAGCAGGCCAGTCAAATCGTTATAATTGTTGTAGGATCCATATTCCAAAATAATTTTATGTTTTTTATATTTGCACAAAAATAAATGAGAAATTAAAATTTTGAAATAGTCATTTTTAGGGCATTCTCCATAAAAATGACTATTTCAAAACTTTAATTTCTCGTCTATTTTTCTACGTTTAAAAAAAATGGAATCCTTCCCTGTATACTTTTATTATTTTGTTAAATAACGATCTTAGCAGTTATTTACACATCTTCGGCACCCTTCATATCTAATATCCTAAATCATAGGCGTAGGAGACAGGGGGGCAACTGCCCCCCAAATTCGGGCAAATTGGTTGAGGCATTCGGACATTTAAGTTGAAGAAAAATATGAAATTATGAAAGCAACCAGATTGTGAATTATAACCAAATAAATATAATGTAATGAATAGTATGTAATTAAAATAAAGAAAACATTAATCTACACAACTTTCTTCTTTCGATTATTTTCTCACCGATTTAACAGTTCTTGTTAATATTCGGGCAAATTGATTGCTGCCCCTCCAAACCAAACATCTCCCCTACGCTTATGTCCTCAATCCCACTAAAGACTAGTGTCCGACAAAAAAAATTTTTATATGTTCCTGTTGTGTAGTAATATTTGTATATTTCATTATATTATAGATAACAACTGCAAGAATGCATTATTATGCACTGAGTTTTGGTTTGTTAAACTCAGAGTGTTGGACAGGGCATTCATATTGCCGAGAAAGCTGACTTTTTGCTTGAAATGGTTTTCAATGACGTCACACGGGCAAGTGGATATTATAATATCAAAATATATACTTTTGATGACATAAAAGTTATAAGTAATAGGCCTTAAACGTTTCACTATTCATGAAAACATGCAATAGACATACGTTGTATTCTGACTTTATGCTTGAAATGGTTTTTAATGACGTCACACGGGCAAGTGGAAATTATATATAAAATATATACTTTTTGATGAAGTAAAAAATAATATGTAATAGGCCTTAAACATTTCACTATTCATGCAAACATGCAATAAACATACCTTGTATTCTATATAGCTTAGCTTGAAGTACTTTATAATGGTTATTTATTTATCTAAATGTTATTTATTTATCTAAAACGTGCTTTATTTATCTAAAACGTTCTTTATTTATCTAAAACGTGCTTTATTTATCTAAAACGTTCTTTATTTATCTAAAACGTGCTTTATTTATCTAAAACGTTTTTTATTTGTCTAAAACGTTATTTATTTATCTAACGGCGAAATAATATAATACAGTCTACGTTAAACGTGCAAACAAAATGGATACCATTATGGAATTTGATCCTGAAGACATCGTTCCAAGGATATCAAAGATCGTTGCTACAACTAATTATCATCAATATATGCTTTTAGCAGTTCTCCTCAAAGTTACATAATTCAAGCGGTAAATTGATCATATGAGTATGCGAAAAACAAGGAAAAATTATTTTACTTGATGCTTCAAGGCCTTGAGTATTTTAAAAGCAATGGTACCACTAATTGACACTCATAAACAATTATCTTTTTCTTTATATTTTTATACAATAAGACAAACAAAATATATACTAAGGGAATGAAATCGTTGTGGCCCAAAATGTAGAAAATGAAGGATTTAATTCAAAATAATTTGAATTAGAGGGACATTAAGTAGTTGAGAATCGGGATACAAACGGGAATCGATATTGAACAAAAACTAAAGTTAAATTCGAACCCATCAGAACCTTATATTACTCACTTTTGACTATGAAACATAAATTTCACCCCAGATCAGAGTTATTCATATTTAGAAGGTTTGTTATACACAACGATGTAATAACCCAATAATGTGGTTATATTTTTGTTAAGTTGTAAGGATTAAAACATAATATACATTTGATGACGCTAATCATTATTAAAGAAGTAATATTGATCTTAAAACAAGTGATATTTCATGAGAAAACTGCAGAAAAATCAGTTTTAAACTTTACTGAAACTACAACAGCGTTTAGACTAACAGAGATATGTTATGAAAAGTACAATATTGCATACTGTTGATTATATTGTTATACTAGCGAATATTACCCGGCGCTGCCCGGGATTTTCCAACTTGACAATAGTCTGGATGAAAAAAAAATCACACCAATAATATTAGTGATGCCATCGCAATGTGACTTTTCATATTAAAATCACTTCCTTAAAAAGTTGACATAGGGTATTCATTGCCAGTTTTCCGTTTTTTATACCATACGGCTGAGTATTTGATTATCGTAAAAATAAAAAAATGACACGAATAATTTCAGTGATGTCATCGCATGTGACTTTTCATTTTAAAATCAGTTCTTAAAAAGTTATCATTGGGTTTTCATTGCCATTTTTTCTGTTTTGTATTCCTTAGGCTGGGTATTTCAACATCGTAAAAATAAAAAAATGACACGAATAATTTCAGTGATGTCAATGCATGGGACTTTTCATATTAAAATAAGTTCCTTCAACAGTGGTCATTGGGTCTTCCTTGCCATTTTTTCCGTTTTGTATTCCTTAAGGCTGGGAATTTAAACATCGTAAAATGAAGAAATCACACGAATAATTTCAGTGATGTCATCGCTTTTCTTTTCATATTAAAAATCAGTTCCTTCAACAGTTGTCATTGGGTCTTCCTTGCCATTTTTTCGTTTTGTATTCCTTACGGTTGGGTATTTAAATATCACACAAAGAAGGAATCACACAAAAATTTCAGTGAAATCATCGCATGTGACTTTTCATATTCAAACCAGTTCCTTAAAAAGTTGTCATAGCTCTTCATTGCCATTTTTTCCGTTTCGTATTCCTTAAGGCTGGGTATTTAAACATCGTAAAAAGAAGATGAAAAATTTAGTGATATCATCACATATGATTTTTATATTCAAATCAGTTCCTTAAAAAGTTGTCCTTGGGTCTTCATTGCCATTTTTCCGTTTTTTGTTCCTTAAGGCTGGGAATTTAAACATCGTAAAAAGAGTTATTTTTAAGTCGTTTCATAGAGTGCTATGTTATTTTCTTATGAGAAGTAGTTCCTTAAAAAGTCGTCATTGCATCGTCATTGCCATTTTTTCCGTTTTGTTCCTTAAGGCTGGGTATTGACATCCCTCTCCATCTCTAGGCATTATTGAATTTGTTAGCACGATGTTGCAATATAAAAAAGTGTTGCTATTTTCCACAAAACTTAAATTTGGGGGACACAGGGACAGAAAAAAATATTTTTAAGTAAACATGAAGAAAAACGAATTTTCAGGAAACACTCAATAAAACAAAAACATGTCTTAGTACCTCAGTCTTATCCACAGAAAATTTGGGCAAAATCTAACTTGCAAATTTTAAAAAAAAACAAAAAACTTTTTGGCGAATAAAATAAGCATGTCGATGACGAATTTTCCGGGAGTTGACAACCCCACTAAACACTCCATGAGCTCTCAAAACTATTCACTGAAAATTTCGTCAAGATCTAATGACCCGTCGGGAGATACAGGGAAACGAACGAACGAACGCACAAACGAACGAACGGAATTCTTTTTTTATAAGTATAGATAATGATTGCAATTTTTTGTGTGCAACTGCCCTGAATCGTTTTACTCTGTTTTCTATATATAATTTTAGTATATTTTATTTTTACATGTATAAAGTTAACCAAATAAAATGTTTTTAACCAAAAATAATATATATCATGATTGCAATGTTTAGACTTTTTATATCGTATTTCGTACCATTTCAGAAAGAAAATGAATATGTTTTTCGGCAATACAATGTATTTATACGAATTATAAATATGTTCTATAAATAATTATGTAAAATCAAGTTATTTATCTTTTCATCGTGATGGCAAAAAACGGATCTAAATAAAAATATGTTGACACTTCAAAAAGGATATTGGTGAAGCAAAAGTCTTTCCGAATCAAAGTATTCTTTCATACATTTTTTTGTAAACATGAATTGTTTACTTAAGTTTAAAATGTAATATGTTCAATGATGTAAGGATGGGAATGCTCGATTAGTAAACAGATTTATTAGTCACACATAGAGTTTTTACTATATTTTTATATTTATGACATACACTTAGCAATTAAGCAGTAAAATTAATCAAAAAAAGTTATATAAGATGCACTTCATAAAGTTTTATGAGTTTATAAAGAGTAGAGTGGAACACATTTAATTTCTAGTGGATAAGCGAAGGCCTAAATAAAGTTAGAGGCAATTAAGAGTTATCTATTGGGATAAGTGGGATTGTTTTAAGTTTCGATTCTTCATATATTATTAGTGGTGAGACGAAATTCCACAACTTAATAATAAAAAATCTCCAAAGATCCCTTAATGATTTTACCTTACCACTGAAAGATCATAAGTAATGAAGTTTATAGAAAAATATGAATACAGGAGCAAATAGCAATTTGTATAATACAAACTGAAGAAAAACGTTTTTGGGGAATTCCTCCTTGCAAAAATTCCATTGAAAAGGGCCAAGCTGATGAAAGTAAAATAGTATGAAATTGATTATAAAGTAATAAGAAATAAATTCATTACAAAGTAATAAGAATGAAATTCAAAGCTGTCATATGTTGTATACTAGAGAACCCTGTAACATTGATTCTTCTCTTCCTGAAGCCAAAGGAATCAACAATCCCTAATCATATCACTTAGAGAAGCCCTATCCAGAACATCAAATAATATGAAGGTGATTTGATTCATTTGAAAGACAAATATCGTCGGATAAATAATGGTTGAGTGTTTAGATTGCTATTTTAGCCTCAAGCTCTAAAGAAGAGCGAGTCTTATCCTTGTCACTCTTCCCGTCACATAAAAGTAATACCAAATCCGTGCTCATTTTCTTTCGAACTATGACGTTCCAAAAGTGTGACATCCTAAAGTATATGACATTTCACAAATCCTGACGCCGGGTGTTAATCAATTCCTTTTCGACAAAGCCCATAATGAAGCAACTGAAAAAACCAAAACATGTAATAAAAAACAACTACTTTCACCGGGTTCTCTTTCTGAGAATGGAATGGAAAGTCTTTGATGAGACTAAATAAATTCAGTTTGTCTGGGAATATCACTCCCAATGTTCATAAAATGAACGATGATTGAGCCTGCGATGTGCACGATGCCTTTGGATATATAACAATAAATGGAGATATGAAGCCTCTTCAATGATGATGATTTGTTTGTGAGGAGAAAGAGTGAGAGATGTATAGGACAGTAGATTGGTCGCACGACAGGAGGCCATCGTGACATCATAACACGAATATATAACAGTCTGCTGTTGATGCCAGAAGACATTTTTTTTAATTACTTTGCCTTGATATTTATCATCTCTGTAAGAAATATCTCTCCTAACAACTCAATAAACTGAATTTGATGATGACAAATAAGAAGATGTTTCCAGCATTGTTCCGTTTTTGAAAAATGGGAATTCAAAAATTTGTCATGCTCACTGATGATACAGATATCTCCATTGAATGTATCGTTGTTAGATTTCTATATAAATTCACGGTATCCTCTGAATGGTAATCCTTGCTCTGCTAACAACTATATTCCCTCTAATTTCCCGTTTAAAGCTTCATTCAAGTATTCAATTTCATTGTCAAATTGTCACTTTTGTTGAGTAATAATGGAACTAGCATCCGTACAGCTTATAATATATGCTATCATGGCCTTTTTATGTTCTTTGTTCCTTCATGTTCAGGAAGACAGGCGGTTGCATTCTTCCAAAACAGTAGCCAAATATAAGAGCTGACTGAAAAGCAATGTTACCGAATAATTTGAATATAATACAAAATTTTGAGAAAGAATTCAGCAACCATCATTATTTTCCATATTACAACATTCGCCACATTTCCAGTCTATAAAGTCTTAGAAATATAATTTTTGGGGTGTGTAACTTGTATTTGAGATACAGTCAATTCGGTATCACTATTTTGGTCTTATTTTAATTCATTATTTCCTCTGACCATCGTCAGCAATAACTATGCTGGAATTAATGTCTAAGACTACGTTATAGAAATATGAATTGGCGTTTCTTCGAAACACTACATTCTCTTTAGGCCACTGTTTGCCAGATTTAATTTTTTGCTTGTTAAACATCTCCCACTCATCAAAAAGAAGTCAATTTCTATTAATGTTGTTATGTATTTACATTTCCAAAAAAAGAGTTCGGCCAATCCAAGAGTCTCTACACACATTGGCCCCTAGGCTAAGGTCCAGACAACAAGCCTATTCAGAAATCCTTCCACGTTGCCACAAATGTACCAAGTCTCAAGGTATGTAGAATACCATATATGTCTATTTGATCTTTATATCAGTATTTATTTATATTTTATTTATAGTTATTTATATATCCTTTATTTCATCTATTTATATATCTTTTATTTCATCTATTTCATATTTATATTTTTAGTTAATCGTCTGTAATCTTATCCTTATTGATATTGACGCCATCGTTATCAAAAATATATTACCATAATATGTTTTTGATGACGTAAGCGGGAAGGATAATATTACCAAATCGTTTCTACCTGCTTGCCTGTGAAACGTCATAAAAAAATCAGCGGCAAGGGAAAAGTTGGCTCATGATGATTTTTAAGAAAAAAAGAAAATGAAAAAGCATCCCAAATATCTGTATTGACTATTCGATATTACATTATATAAAGCAAGCATTTTGATATTACTTATGTGAGAATGTCAGTCAATAAAAACTATTTGGTTTTATGACACAGGAATGATTTTTGCTATTTGACTCTACCAATAACCTCACATAATAATCACTCTTATAATCAATGTCCATATGAGTAACACAAAAAATATAATATAAGCATACTAGCGTGTATATTAATCTGTCGAACCTGGACCTTATCAAGAGTAGACCAAAAAGAACCATTCCCTCTCGGGAGTATTCGAACCTGCGACCCCAACATTGAGAATTGAACACGACTTAACGCACACGGCCATCGCACTCCCTATTATTTTTTTGTGCCTATATGATTCTATAGAATTGCAATATCCGACAGGATATACATAATTATTATATTATTAAAATTAGTCTATCGAACCCAGGATCTTATCAATGAGATAGAACAAAAATGACCATCCCCTCTCGGGAGTATTCAAACCTGCACCCCCAACAATGAGTCATCTACCACACTGCTGAAGACTTTGTGCAGGGACTCTGGCACTTTGACAAGGACAGAAATGGATTCATCTCCACGGCGGAACTCAGATATCTTCGTAAGCTTTATTGATAAGATCCTAGTTTCAATAGATAGTTTTAATGCTCTAATGCTTATTTATATCCACATGGATTAAATTCTGTCAAAAAATAGGCAAAAAAAATGAAAAAGTAATTCTTTTTCACTTTTTCCCGTCATTATTGGCATCTTTAATTACACAGGGTTTTAAATTGAATATTATTATATATATATTTTTTTTAAAGCCCATGGTGGTGTGTATCTTGAAAGTACATAAAAAAAGGATTATTATATATAAGATCATAAAGATATCTGGGTTTTTTACAACAAAAATATCTGCTTTTTGATTTAAAAAAATTAAAACTTAATAATTTTTTGATCACTCTGAAGTCGAATAAGACAAAAATAATTCCCTTTTTTGGTGGTAGTAAGAGTTCCAGTATCCTCATAGAGACGGAATTGTGTTTGGTTGGACATATAAGGGTATACATATATTTAACATTTCGGCGTCGAGTACTTTAGTGGCACTATTGAAAGTCCTTGTTCTTCTGTGATGATCCAATTTTCCCATGTCAAAAGGGCTATTATTTTGACATGTAAAACAAGATGAAAATAGGTCTACTTACAAGGTTATATTTCACTAATTGTGTGCTAATAAATAAAAGCAATACTAAACTCGAAAATATTGATATAAACCTGCAAGGCCGACGGTAAAATATATATATATATATATATATCAGTAAACGACCGGGTCCCGGCTGTTTTTGAGTGTCCCGGCCCGGTGACTAAAAATCACCGGGCCGGGACTTTTGAAGGAAATTATTTTCTAAAAAAACGTCGTCACTTTTTCCAGATTTTTTTTTGTAGGATTTTTTTTTCTAAAAAAAAAGATCTGGAAAAAATTGAGGACGTTCTTTGGGGGAATCTCTTTTCTAAAAAAAACGTTGTCACTTTTTTTGGGACATTCTTTTCTTAAAAAAACGTTGTCACTTTGAGAATGACGAAGGAACGAAAATATACTGAAAATCCCCACCCAGCTTGAAATTTTAAGGCCCAGCCCGGGTCCCGGCGAAAAAAAAAGTGTCTCGGTCGTTTATTTAATAACAGGCTTATAGTCTTATATATAAACTTGAACGACGTTCCCTCAAACGCATGATGATTGAACGCTAACGGAACAGAGGAGAGTAAACGGTAGGATAAATGAAGCACTAAAAATATTGTTTAGCACTCAATTCAAACGATATGGTAATTGTTCAGATCGAGCCTGAATAAGTGGACTGCACTCTTCTACAGAGGAAAGAAAAGGAGTTGAAGAAACTTCATATGCAAAGTAAGACAAAAAAACGCCTTTAAAAAAATAATAAAGATACGTCATGGTGGATCCTTCTGGAAAAAAATCTACATTGACTTTAAAGATTCGAGCTATATGAACTTAAAGGATTTTGCCCGAAAGCAGGTCATTTTAAGAAAATATTTGAGGCTTTATCTATCTCGGTGGAAGAATCAGAAGAATAAATGACTGCAAAGCAGGGGCAGGCTGTCTTGTTATCACATTTAAAGAGGCAATGAATGTTCTGTTAAGATTCTCAAAAGTGGGCAGATATACTCAGTTGGACGAAAACATTTTCTTCAGCATTCGGGGCATCGAGAGTCTTAAAAAATCGCAAAAGCCGATAGATATTGTAATAAAAAATGGTTCAGAGACAGACATGGAGGCCATTGAAAAAAACAATTTCAGAGTTCGGGAAAATCGAAGAATTTGAAGAAGTACCTCATCAAATTGTGGCCGAGAACGGAGAGGAAGAAGAATACGTAAAGATCCTAAACAAAATAATGTCAGGAAAACTGAAAATAAAAGTCAGACCGCTAAAGAAATTCCCAGCCTTTTACCTATTAAGGGTAAGAAGGTTGAAATACTCACAGACTTCCAGATAAAACAATGCTTCAGATGTCTTAGATTTGGTCACAAGAGGAAAGAATGCAAAGAAGAGAAGAAGATGTCATACAGCGAATATGAGAGATATTTTCAGAGAAGAGTTCAATCTTGTCCAAAGGATAGAGAGTGCTCAAAATGAAATAACTGAAGCGGGTTTTTTAGAAGAGGAGGACGAAGGCAAAGATAAGGAAGACTCAACAACAACTGAAATCCAAAAAGTGACTGAAACCAATGAAGATCAACGCCTTTCAATTGGCAAGGAACACGAGCAAACGGAGGAAAATACGGTGAAGAGAACGTTGAGAGATGATTGGAAGCATATACTACGTAAACGCCCAGATCAAGGTCAGAAAAAAACCCGAAGACAGGACATCTAGACACCCACAAATAAACTGAGCATGCCAGAGGAAGGAAAGGAAAACTCAAAAAGGCCTATATCCTCCCCAGAAACAACTCAGCGGATAAAAGAACAAGGGAAGACGAAGAAAAACGGAATGACCTCAATAGATGGAATAAGTTGCTTGAAAGTCTAAATGTAAGTTTATCTGTAATGCCCCGTACACCCCTATTGAACCCCACACAAATTATCAATTTTAAAGTATCCACCCCATTCTCATTTCATTTTCCCCACTATTTTATTTGTAAAAAATGACTTTAAAACTTATATCAGCAAATGTCAATTCTGTGCTTGATAACGATAAAAGAGAAAATGTATTTAACATCTTTTAACGTTTAATCCGGATATTTATCTCTCTGTGACACACAACTAAGGAAAATCAAGTCAAATTTAAATATTCGCTTAAGTACGAAGTTTTTTTGGTTCCCGCCGTAAACAAGTCAGCAAAACATCCTTCCAGGGGATTCTAGTATTTGTAAAAAAGGAATTAAAACCAAGATGCATTGCTCAGGATGAGGGGGGTAACTATTCGGTATTGAAGGTGGTCTGGGGGAATTTTATAAATATTTTATAATTTATGGTCCTAAACAGGGATGACCTCTCTTTTTTTAATTCATTGAATCGAAATTTTTGTCAAAATTACTTTAGCAGGTGAATATTGCATTTTACTCGGCGATTTTAATATTGCAATGGATCAAAGGAGAGATACTTTAATTATAGGGGAGAAAATAATAAAAAAGCAAGATTTGAACTTGAGAGTCTTCTTCTCAATAATCAATTGTCGATGCTGCTCTACTTTTAACACCTGTCCAGAACATACCTTTAGTATTAAGGAAGGGGAAAGGGTTGTAAGAGATCTAGACGGGATTATTTTTTTTGTTTCCATAATATAATTCCAACTATAAGAATATAAGCTTCTAAATACTAAAACTCTAGCATAACCCGATCATGTGATATTGCAACCGGCAATAAAGCATTCCAAGCAACAATGGCACTTA
>CP045890.1:10826978-10858218 GCA_013387185.1 Caligus rogercresseyi
TTTTCAATGTATTGATTTAAATATAAAATAATGGCCACTATTTTTGTAATAAGAAGCATACACGCAGACCAGCAGAAGAAAGACTGTGTTTCTTTTGCCAAAGCATAGTGAAACGCTCGATCATTTTATGACTGAATGTATGGCAAAAAGGGATGTTCGAAATACTGTGTCGATTAAATTTATCAGAATATGTGTATTGCTCAGGCCTCAAAATTTTCTATTATATATGTAAGTCAACACGAATAGGATATTCATTTCTATAATACAAACTCATATGTTTGTACAAATTGAAGTGCAGCGCAAAGACCCTTACCGGCCCATTTGGACAACTTTACGAACAAATTAATTGATACTCATATCTTTAAGGAAAATTGAAAGTATGCTTTAGAATTGTGCTTTATTTTTATGTTTTCTTGTTTTGTTATTGACTTTATTCGATTAGAGTTATTGTATATAATACATGTAGATATAATTAAACATTATACGTATTAACATTAAAACCTAAACTAAAGTCATAACAGAATGAATCTACAAATAAAATCTACAATTAATCAAAAGCCGTTACAACAATAAACCCATACTATCCACTTAAAATAATACTTAAGACAAGACAACATCACATTAAATAAAACTTAAAGAACACTATTACAATGTAATATTACTAAGTTCATAAAACTTTAATGTTAAAATTTTTAAATGTATGATTAAAACTCGATAAAGTTTCCTTTCTGATTCTTCGGAAACCATTATATAGTCTTAATAGGCGTCATCAGAAACCGTAGGCTCACCTTTGAGCCGTTTGGGTAGAAGCGTAGCGTGTCTCCAGCGTAGCTCCAATTCGTCCCCTGAGAGATCGGGGATCCTGACGGTGAGAGCCGAGTAACGGGCCGAAGAGGACATTAAAATAGATCTTAAGCGCTTTGATCCAGGGTTGAGCCGTCGAGAGTTTTTCTGCGATCATGGCCCGGATACTACAGAGAGCAAACTCAATAGCTTTCGACTTAGAGTTGCCGTTGTTAGGATTGGAGGTTGTTCCGAATAGAAGTATTGGCGTGACATATTTTTGGCTTAAATTCTTCAGATTTAACTTAAGGAATGGTCTTATTATGGTAAGAGATGGACAGCTGGAAAGGCATGATATACCTCACCAAACTCTTCCCGCCCGAATTCTTGACAGCCAAGGCCAACGTGGAATGCGGAACGCCCATGTTTAGCCGCGTGGGCCCTGATCGACTTCACCGGGTCCGCCATGAGGATTTGCATGAGTCTAGAGACTGCTTTGCACCCGACCTAACCTCCCAATCAATGCCAGTTGCCTTGACCTAGTACTCGGTGGGCCTGCTGATGCCCAACTGCCTCGAAATCTCCGTCGGTGTTTCCCAGGTTTCCAAAAGCGCGTGGATCCGAATGCGGACATTACATTCCAGAGACATTTTCTTCGGAGTCGATTGACCGATTTTAGTTTTACTTTTTTTTTTTGTTGAAAGATGACAAGCAAATTTTTTTTCGTATTTGTAGGAATGAGCTGAGAAGAACGTGAAACCTAGCATTTAACTAAATACTAGTGTAAAAGTTTCACTTATACACCCGGTACAGTGTTGTATAATTTTCCACAATCCTTACAGGAGTTGTGAAAAATAGCACTCCTGAAGGGAGCTCGATAGCCGTGAGTGCTAAGGCGTGTTCAACTCTCAATGTTGGGGGCGCAGGTTCGAATCCCGAGAGGGGATGGTCAATTTTGGTCTACCTCATTATAAGATCCTAGTTCGATAGTCTAATTTTAATGCTATAATGCTTATTTATATCCTGTTGGATGCATTCTATCGAACCATATAGGCAAAAAAAAATAGCACTCCTGAGGATATTTGGAACTGAGCAGTGAAGCGTTGTCATATTTGACTTTTTTTAACAGAGGACATTATCCTATTTCCCATGTTTTAGGAAGTTGCAGATCTTTTAAAAACTTTGACGCCATTTATTTGCTTCCTTTTCGTGGGACTCTTCGTAGGACATTCTTAAATGCCAGGGCATGGGAACTATGTGGTGATCAGCAGCCCTTTTTAGCTTAAAAGAGAATTTTCCGCAATTAAAAATAGACGTTTTGTTTAAGTCATGATAAGATAAAATGTCCCCCTCGAATGCTTCAAGTTCTAAAATTTTGGGTTCCTTAAGATTTGTAAAAAGAATTTCTTGTGATGATTTCCCGTATGATGTCTATTGTGTATGAAGAATAAAATGACGGTTGTCCTTTCCAAAGAATTCTTTGGGAGGCAGCTAGGGAAGTAGAAAACCGTTCCATTCTCTGATTCATTGAGTCCGTACCAATCATGAACCAATTGTATGCAGGTGCAGAGTGAAATAGGATCGCCATTCTTTTTCCGGATTTCTTGAAAGGTCTTTACATACCTTTTTATAAATCCTGGAATAATCGAAGAAAGGTTCGAGAGTCCGCCACCCATATAACACTTGGGTCTCTTGAGTGAGGGAATGTAGCTTTTATGGAAAAGTTTTCCTAGTGATATGTTTTCTTCTTCGAGTGCTTTCTCTGCCAGCCATGGAATGGCTGTTGCTTGTAAAGCGTTGCTGGAACAATTTTGTAATTGTACAAATCGATCCTTTGTTGTAGGTTAAATTTCTCCATTTCGATAGATTGACGTCTATTAATGCTTCAAGGAGACCAATTACTCAGTGATGCACCATGTTTGTCCAAGTTATTCCCAGAATTTCCACTCTGTCTTTGATTTGAAGTGAGGCGACCTGAAGTCCTAGCGAGGGATTCCAATTTCCAATGGGGAAACCGTAGTTTTTTAAAGTTTATCTCGTTCAGCTATAAGTAATTTGTTTGTACTTTTATCATATTCCCCAGCTAGTTTTTTTAAACTGTTGCTTAAATACGAATAAAATAAAATGTTTGTTTTTTTGTATTTCGGTACAAAAAATTAAACCACAGTAATACTTCTTGAAGTTAGCTCAATTTACTCTCAAGGTCTCCCATTAGAAAGGCCTCCATGGATCCAAAGGATCCACGTTTAAATTGACTATTTTCACCTATTGTTATGATATTTACCTCATTTCACCAAATAATTTAATGAACAAAATATGTCAATTATTTTTGGTTAAATAGTGCAAATAAATACAATATAAGTACTAATGTACTTATGAATAAAACGCTTGTCTATAGATACAGAAAGATGCTATTTTCATAATTATATATATATATACAGTCGGCCCTCGCTACTTTCGCCCCTCGACATCTCGCAGTTCTTTTACTACGCGACGATGGCTTGGCTCCCGTTTTTTTCACGGCAAAACGTCCCATATGAACTCAATGGCATAATTTTCACACAAATATATATATCAACATCGCGACCCTCATATATATCGCGGTGGTCGTGTAGTGGATCTGGGCCGTCACGACTTTGTGAGGGACGACTGTACATATATAGAATTATAAATTAATATTTTAGTCCTTCTCTTTATATTCGAGCTACTTTAAGACATTATACAAAGCTAAAACTAATTGGTGATATCGTTTAAAAACAAAGGGGCGCTTTTCCCCGTGAATTGTTGAAGAAAAGAACGTGAATCAGTAGGCATTCTGAAGTACATCATCACTTCTCTCATGGCTTTTGAGGAGTCAATTTAATGATATAATGTCCTCATCCCTAAGAACATAAATTGTTTCTTCTTCATGGGTCTACTACATTCGTGTCAATGTCAATCCTTGTAAGGAACTCATCCAATATCACCTATTAATGTTAATCAGAGCTAGGATTCGGTAGAAAAATCTACCGCCGGCATTCGGGTAAATACCTTCTACCCTTCGGTATCGGTATTCTGTAGATTTTGTTATATATCTACAGTATCGATCGATGTTCGGTGTGGTTGATAAGAAGGAGAGAGATAAATTTATTCATGTATCTGCTCTGTGACTTCTTCATATACTTTTAATATTGGACAATTATAACAAAAGACAATTAAGTACATAATTTCTTATATTTTTTAAAGATATTATTTGAAATTTAATATATACTAATCTTATATAAATTATGTATGTACTTGGATTTTGTAGAAATGGAAGACTATAGATTTTTTACTGTCTCTTATTGTCCGATATTAAATCCACTTTCAGGTACTCTAGTATTCAATGCATAGCATAAGCTATATTGAATGTATATTATGTATCTGCTCTATCATACTATAAGTTGTCCATTGGAGCTACGTAGTTGTTTATTTATTTTGCAAAGTTCAAGATCTTCAAACAAGTGAGCGCTTCCACTTGTACCTTAGTACTTAGAAAAACAAAACGTAAATTTTATTCAAATATTTGTTCATTTTTATGAAACAATATATCAACTTACGATGACGTAGTACAAATTACAAAGCGACAGTAGAACATGTTTTTTTCTGCTATTTAAGGGAATAAGCTCTCTATATCTTGATGTCTCTATGTGAATGTCACAAAAGTAATACTTTCAAATATACCGTACCGATGTGTCAATTGATACGGTATTTGGTAGTTTCTACCGTTTATCGTATAATCGTATTTGAAATCTACCGTCGGTAGTACTGAATACCGATTTACATTCGGTAGTCGCAGCTCGGATGTTAATATAATCAATCAACTCCCTTAAATTATGGAAAAAATTAAGGATGTGTCGATAAATGGAGCATCTCTCTATATATAAGATGTAGGAAGAAAACAAGAAAACAGAGTTACCATCTGACAAGTCTATGTTTATTGGTAAGTTGTCGAGAACTGCTATTTTGATCTCTCTCTCTCTCTCTACCCATGGAGTTTTGCAGCTAAATAATGATAACTAAAGCCATATCATTGTTTTATTGTGGACTAAGCGAAATATACGAGTAATAAATAGTGAGGAAAAATCATCAATGCAAAGCAAACACAACTTGAAATTCAATATGAAATGTTTGTATGTAAATAATAATCGACTCAATATATATTTCCAGCTTATGTTGATAAGTGTATAGAGTGAACCTATGTTGATATTATCGAACTAACTTTAGAGTTAGATGATTGTTTGATGGGGTATTATTATTATTACTTTGTCAACGGTGCCTCATGGTATTGTACTTCCGATCATTCATTATTGAAAAGCCATCAAAGAACATTTTTTATTTGATAGATATAACGACGATTTAAAATGTAATATAAGTCATAAACCTCTTTATTACTACCACTTGACTAATGAAAAATTCAATTGTAAAAAGAAATCGTAACGAAAAGTCATTCCCGACTGGGCTTTGTCGAAAAAATTATCAATTACTAATTAGAAGGGATTTTAAATATCATAAAAGAAACATAAAATATGGTATATAGTTTATTTCATGCATAAAATATATAAACCAGCTTTCTAAATTAAAACATGTGGCTAAGGTGATAGAGAAACACTTTTAAGTTCTGAATCGCCTAGCTCTCACAAAATGGCGTAAAGAGAGACTCAGTTCAACCATATATATTACTAATATATATCAGGAAACGACTGGGTAAACACTTTTAAAGTTCTGAATCGCCTCGCTCCCAAAATGGCGTAAATTTTCTACAACTAAATGCCTGAATTTGAGAACTCACCCGAGTTTTGCCCCCTACGCCTATTATATACATGTATATATATATTATATATATATAATATATATATATATATATATATAATATATATAGCATATATATATATATATATATATATATATATATATACATATAATAAAATATATATATATCAGGAAACGATCGGAACACTTTTTTCGTCGGAACCTGGGACGGGACTTAAATATTTCAACTGCCCCCCTTGCCCCCTACGCCTATTATATATATATATAGATATCTAATATATAATATATATATTATTATATATATATATTCTATATATATATATATATATATACAGGGTTGTGAACGGAACATAAAACTCAGTTCAACCATTATATATATGTATATATATATATATCAGGAAACGAGGGTACTCGGCCCGGCTGTTTTTTGAACGTCCCGGGCTGGGTCTAAAAATCACGGGGCCGGGACACTTTCGTTCGTTCGTCAATCTGAAAGTGACGACGTTTTTTTAGAAAAGAATGCTTAGTATTTTTAAAAAATATTTGCTAAAAAACATCGCCACTATCAGAATGACGAAGGAACGAATATATCAAAGTCCCAGCCCGGTTTGGTCCCGACCCGGCTTGAAATATTTAAGTCCCGCCCCGGGTTCCGGCGAAAAAAGTGTCCGGTCGTTTCCTATATATATATATAGAGAGAGAGAGGTTGCACGCGCGTTCCACTTTTCCGTTCCGTTAATTCTTTTTGTTCCGTTCATCGTTCCGTTCAATTCTTTCCGTTCAGCGGAACGCGGTTCAATTTTGCGTTCCGTTCAAAAATTGGATTTCAAAAAAATTCTCATAAGAAGGCTCTTTACTTTACACTGCATCCTCGTATTTATCGGGTATAAAAATTTTAAACCAGGCCCTAATAGTTTCGGCTTGAAGTTAGTTACCGCAACTAAAATTTCAAAAACTTTACAAACTTCGATAATATATTTAAGATATAAATAATTGAACCAGAGGCTCGGCCCGAAAAATAAACATTTTTTTGTACCCCGATCCAAAAATGTTACAATATGAAAAGTCAAACATGTAAAAATCCCACCCACATATGGTCCACCGAATTTCTCGGTCTCTACTACTCATAATTATTCCTTTATCTGAGAATAATTACGAAAAGTTTATGTATTTACAATCTTAAGAACATTAGTTTTATAAATTACACTATTTATTTTCTGCTAGAAGGAGCTGTTTTTCGAAATTTTCATCTCCTATCTTTTGTCTTGTCCTTCGCAATAAAAGTTTAGATTTGGAGAAGAGTCTCTCCGAACTGGCACTGCTAAGAAGTATAACATTATATCGAATGAAAATCTTTTTAATGCTTTTATAAGCAATAATTGATTTCATTGCCTCAGACTCATCGGTTAAGAAGTGGTCAACCTCCTGCTTAGCTGAGTCAGTCTTCATTGGCCTCTTGGCAAAGAAATTGTATTTTTCTTCCGCTGCTGGTTCTTGCAAAAGCTGACTAGAAGGAAAATCTCCCAGTTCTTCGGCCTCTTCAAGTTAATAATTTCTTTTCTAACTCTTACTTACGATGTCTAAAAAGCCTACTTTGAACTCAGGAGATATGCTGAAGCAATTAGTTTCTTGTATAATACTTTCTATATATGTATATTATAAAACAACTGAAAGTCCGTTTCATAAAAATAGAAAATGGTCAAACTTCAATTACCACTAGTGGGGCACCCATGTCTACATATTTGGGGGACACACGAAAAAGGGTCCCATCCAGTCCTGTGGTATGACTTTCTCTGTACTACAAGTTACAACTTGTTCAGTTGTTAGCCTAGCGCTAAGATTCTTTTCAAAGTGAAAGATAAACTTTGACGACAACCGTTATATAGAGGCTTACACAAAAAGTTTGAATGGATTAAAATACTTTAGAAAAACATTTACATAAATTCAATTGTACGTAAGTTTATAGAGAAGAGGAACATAGAGCAAATCTCAACTTTTAAAGTATAATGATTAACGAATTTCATAAATAGGTTTATGTACAATAACGACATAAACCATGGACCATTACAGTAACTAAATAATTAAATCTAGTGACCGACAACAAACCTGATAAAAAGGTATAATACATATTAAAATTGAGGTTGGGTGATTTCCTCTTGAATATTATTTGAACAGAACGCAAAAAGACAAATTTTAGGGTTCCGTTCATCGTCCCGTTCAATTTTTTCCGTTCCGTTCAATTTATTCCGTTCCGCAGAACGCCGTTCAATTTTATGTTCCGTTCAAACCCTGTATATATATATATATATATATATATATATATATATATATATAGGCGTAGGGGGCAAGGGGGCAGTTGAAATATTTAAGTCCCGTCCCAGTTCCGACGAAAAAAAGTGTTCCGATCGTTTCCTGATATATATGATATGTATATATATGTATATATATATATATATATATAGATAGTATATATATATATATATATATATATATATATATTATATATATATATATATATATATATATATATATATATATACATGTATAGGCGTAGGGGGCAAAACTCGGGTGAGTTCTCAAATTCAGGCATCTAAGTTGTAGAAAAAAATATGAAATTATGAAAGCAACTGGATTTATAATTATAACCAAATAAATATCATATATTAAATAGTATGTAATTACTGTAAAGTAAATATCAGAGCTGGGATTCGTTAGAAAAATCTACCGCCGGTTCGGTATTCGGTATATATCTTCTACCGATCGATATCGGTATTTGGTAGATTATATATCAACAGTATCGATCGATATTCGGTACGGTAGATTAGAAAGAGAGATAAATTTATTTTGGTATCTGCTCTTTACCTCTTCATATGCATTTAATATCAGACAATTTATAACAAAGGACAATTAAATACATCATTTGTTATATTTTATTGGAGATTAATTTAAATTTAGTACATATATATTAATATATATTTAATACTTATATATGTACTTGGATTTTGTAGGAAATGGAAGGCTATATATTTTTTTCATTTACCGTCTCTTATTGTCCGATATTAAATACACTTTTAGGTATGCTAGTATTCATTGCATAGCATAAGCTTATATTGAATGTATGTATATACGTATCTGTTCTATAATACTATAAGTTGTAGTTGTTTATTTATTTTGCTAAGTTCAAGTTCTTCACACAAGGGAGCGCTTGGACAAAACGACAGTTGAACGATATTTCTCTGCTATTGAAGGGAATAAGCTCTCTATATCTTTATGTCTCTATGTGAATGTTACAAAAGTCATACTTTCAAATATACCGTACCGTTTGTCAATCGGTACGATATTTGGTAGTTTCTACCGAATATCGTATAATCGGTTCGGCATTTGAAATCTACCGTCGGTAGTATCGAATACCGATTATATTCGGTAGTCGCAGCTCTCGTAAATATTAATTTACATCACTTTCTTCATTCGATAATTTTTTCACCGATTTAACAGACCTTGATAAAATTCGAGCAAATTGAATGCTGCCCGCCCAAACCAAACATCTCTCCTACGCTATATGTATATATATATATATATATATATATATATATATATATATATATATATATATATGTGAATGACGCAACTTTTGCTCCTCAGTTTGTACATATAATATTGGGCCGTTATCTATGCGGAAAAAATAGTGATTGTATTATATTATATATTTACACGCTGCAACGCATTATCATCATAGGGAGAGATAAAGTTACATTTCGAGTTTGAGTTCTGTTCATTTTTTTTTGTGCGAAGGATTCGGCCATTTTGTTTTTCTGCCTCTTAAAATCAGGAGCGCAGGCGTAGTGCTTCAGGCGTGCGCTCTCTTTCTCTCCTTCTTCTTCCTCTTAGATTGTTCCTCTTCCACTTCTAGTCACCGTGGTATATTATTATTATCCTACATGGAAGCAAGTTATCTTCTTTTTTTCCTACCTCACGGCCGTTTTTTTCCTCATTGCAGACGGGGACTCTAAAAATAAATGAGTTCGGCCGTCATAGATACCCGAGTCTAATAGATTCTCTTTCTTTATGCATATGAAATATTATTACATAAGAGGATATTATTTATTTTCCCTTCTTGAGTTCATGACCACATATATATTGGGGCTGCCCACACAAAAGAAACTCTAATCGGAGTCATTGTCTAAACTGAACGAAAAAAGGTGGATTAATTATAATTAAAATTTGTGGAACAGAGTAAGCAAGATTAAAATTAGGAAAAAGGGTTTTTTGTGCTTCTTTTCTTGCTTTATTTAATGGATGAGTATGAGGGCTCATATTTAGTCATTGATATACATATATAAGCCCACTTTTTCTAAACCCGTTATCACAAGATGGGATACCATTCTTATTAATATAATCCTTCGTTTCTCTGTATTTCTTTTGGAGGGGTGGCTGGAAAATACAGGGCTACGAATAACATAAAAAGAATCAAAAAAGGAATAAGCTTGCCCGACTTCGGTTATTCTTTCTTCTTCTTCTTTTCTTTCCTTGGACGAGGGAGGCAGGCCTTTGAAAAAGAAGGGAAGGAGGGTTTTTGTATATTTTGCTGTTCCTGTACTTATTATTATTCTTGTTCTCTGAGGATCAAATCCTTGAAATGCCGGCCCGCATCTTTTATCCCCCCCCCCCCCCCAACTCACCATTCTTCCCTCCTCCGTGTTTGAGTAAATAGTCCTTTATCGAGAAAGAGCGCACGGGAAAAAATAAGCCTTGATGTGTTTGCATCCGTAGACTCAGTTCTTTTGGTCGGATAGACAACAGGGAAGAAATAGTCACCATGAGCGAAATAGTAAGGATTGGAAATTTGTATATATATTATTTGTAGCGCGCCCGCCCGCAAATCCAAAAGGAGGGTCCGTATTTTTCTTCTTTTTGCGAAAAAAGGAGCGGCCGTGTTTCACGTTGTGTGTGTTTTTTCCCTTTTTGAAATAAGCTGCTGTCTTCGTCGAATTCGAGTGGCATTTTGCTTTCTGTTAGTTAACTCCTTAGCTCCTTCCTCTTCTTCTTCTTCTTTCCCTCACCTCCTCATGGAAGACGAGGAGTTATTGGAGGAAGGTTCCAAGTCTGGTGAGATGTCAGGGGACTCCCTCGTGATCAACGAAGACGTGGAAGAAGACGCAGAGGATTCTTTAGGAGAGGAAAAACAGGGAGAGGAGCCCATGGATTCTGAGTCCTCTAAGGTAGTGTCGCAAGAGGAAGAAGTTCCTCCTCCTCCTCCTTCTCTTCCACCACCACCACCACAGCTTTCAGAGCTCACACACCCGGTTCTTCCGCCTGCCCCGGTGCCAGCACGGAATATTACGACGCTGAACGTCCCCTCCGTCACCGTTTCCTCACATCCTCCGCCTCACATTCCCTCCCTCCCTCCCGGAACTATCGCAAAGCCCGTCCTAGATCCCGAAACACCCACAGAAGACGGACATGATCCCACTGTTCGGTGAGACTCCCAATAAATCCCCCGTTATTTATTATTATTAATATTCATTCTCTTCCTTTATCTCAGTAAACTCATTATCATGGCCATTGATGTCATGAAGAACCGAAAGGCTCGGCCGGACGGGAAGCGGATATCCAACTGGATTAATCGTCGCTACGGACGTCCCGTGCTCTCTATCAATGAGGAGCTGGAGAAAATGGTTTTGGCTGGGGAGCTCACGCGAGTGGACTATAAGGGAGTGCATCCTATCGGATCACCACAGCTGAAGCCAAGGTGAGTATTTGTCCTTAGAAATGGATTCCTATTGACTAAGGACATGAACACAACCAAAGCACGCAACCAAACATTGGTTGTGTACATCTATGTATGGTAATAGGATGAGTAGGAGAGTCAGGAAAAAAACAGCTACGTTTAACAAGGGATTGATGATGAAACCCCAAACAAAGTAGATTTGTATACCATAACTTAGTTGGTGATTTAGGTTCATTGCAATTTAGACGTAATTTGAAAGGTAATACAAAATAAGTATGTACAGAGACGGCAATTGAGTTTATATTTGGTTATAAATATGCTTTGTTTTTATCTTGTATATTTGAATATGAATATTAATTTGTTCAACAATAGTGTATTTGTATATATAATCCTATTCGTTGTAAAGGAAGTTTTCGATCGTTAAACACCCTCTTGTTGATATATCCTTAATTTATTATAATGAGGTATACTTTGGTTTTGGGCCAATCCATAGTTATGAACATATATTTTTTGTCCATATTTTCCTACTCTAAAGCATTTTTTCGAAACAAAGGAAACTTTTCAATTATATATTATATAGTAATAGTGTTTTCTTAAGTTAAATGTTGATTTCTGTATGGAAAGGGTTGAAATTTGTTATTTAGTAATTGATAAATAAAGTTTGAATTTGTTTAATAATTTTCTGAAGGACAAAGAGGGGTAGGGGGACTTAGATAAAAATGAAAGCATGAGATATGTAACGCATCATTCTTTGTTTTTGTTTTCCAGAGTGCCAGGCGTCGAAGGCGCCTACAGAAGAATAACAATAGTAGCAGCAATGGGGAAGCCTTCAGCCTCCCCCTGGAAGTAATCCACAGCCAGTCACTCCGCACCCAGTGGTGAGCCGAGAAGGTGGCCTCATAGTGGAACCCATTCTTCGACAGCCCAATTTAAACACTGCAAAGATACAAACCCTTCCCCCTCCTCAAGTGGGAAATTCAATCCAACTAACGCCCCTCCCACCGCATCAAGTTCCTCCTGGACTCCAGCAACATCCACCCCAGCAGCAGCAGCCCCCGACAACCCTCCTTCCCCCACAAATCCAACTCACACAAAAACTCCCTCCCCACACAGCCATTTTCCACCCCGCATACACAAACAAATTCATGGCCCCACAGGAAATCACGCTCCGCACACTCGTAGTGGACTACATGAACGATCTCTCTTCCTCAGGTATACCCATAGAACAAGAGTTCGACATCAAGTTTGTGGGACGTGCCGTGGGAGCATCCCGTCGACCCATCAACCGAACCGCCGTCCTCGCCAACCTAGAGTCCATCCTGGAGAAAGAGGCGCAAGCAGGGCACTTCTTCAAGAGCGGGGAAGGACGATTCGTGCTGCAGGCCCCCCTATTAAGCACCTATCATCCACACCATCATCCTCCGCTGCCGCCGCCACCGACCTCTTCACAACCTTCATTCATCCTCTCTCCTGCTCCATGACGAATACCATCATTAATCCCGCGCCCATGCCGCCGCCCCCCTCCGCGGGACTCCCGCCCTTCCTATCTACTAGCAGTGCACCTCCGCCGCCACAAATGCACACTAATCTATCGGAATATATGGTTAACTCCTCACCCAATGGACTGCCTCCACCCCATCATCAGGGCCTCGCCTCCGCCACTCCACCACTTCCAAACTACACCAAAATGACCTTCATAGCCTCCGGGCCACCCAAGGCCCCCTCTCCCATGGACATGCCCCCCATCCAGCCACCCACACCCCCACATCCGCCATTCACTCAGTACACTAATCACAGCAATACCAGCAATAGTAATCACGGCACTCTCAAGTCGGACGAAGAGCGCAAAAACGATCTCATTCAGGAGAAACTCTTTAAAATGAACAAGTCCTTTGAGAAGCACTCTCCGAATCGGCGGCCCAGGCCCCGCCGGCCCCTCCGACTCCGCCCCTTTACATCACCCTGCGAGAGAAAAGGCTAAAGGCTGCTCAAGAACAGCAGCAACAGCAGCTGTCTGAGGCCAATAACAATAGTAATAATGGCTCTCGACGAAGTGTTGGACGGCCCAAGAAGAATGCAGCGCCTAAGAATACCCCTCGCTCTATGGTTGAGCCCAAGCGGCGTAAGAGGGAGATCCCTGATGAGGCTGAAGATGAGGGTGGCCAGTATGAGGAGGGCCCGTATGAGGACGAGGAGGATGCTCCTCAGGATAACAAAAGAGTAGTAGTAATAATAACAATAATGCCTCTGGAGGAAATACACGGAGCTCAAGGAAAAAGGTATGAGAGATCCTATTTATGAGGGAGGGGGGAATGTGAAGCTGTTTTTATATTGGGTGCATTGTGTATGAAATATTTGGTTAACGTCACAAAAATTTCCATATTATGGTACATGAAAAGAATCATAGATGCAAAGTTTACTTTTTACATAAACTTGAGAAATGGGTACTTAGATATAAATATAAATTATTGTAATTTTATAGTAGTTATATTTTTTTTGCCTTTATAATTCGATTAAAGATTGATGATCTGATGGCATTAAAATTACTTAATCAAACCTAGGTTTTTTAATGAGGTTGATCAGTAAGAAGGAGGAGTCAAATTTGTTGCACCCTCAACATTGAAAGTTAAACACACGCTTTCACACTGCATTGCATTGATAAGCAGTTTCTTATTTAATAGTGACATGCGGAAAAATGACGTAAGCGTATTGTAGCCGAGTCTAGAGTACATAGTTTAAGGAACGCCTCTCGTGTCCGATGAATTGTTGTTACTCTATAAAACTATTTTTTTTACTCGGTATTGTGGATTAGTCGTACAATATTGTGGGTTTTTTTGCTTGTCATCTGTATTGTAATGTTCTTATGAAAAAACTTTAAAAAATTTAAAGAATATTTTATGTACGAATAATATGATCACAAAAATTATAATATATTTTTTTATTTTTTTTGGCTAACTGATTATTTTAACATCTATACAATTTGAAGATTCTCACGGTTCATAACCCTCTTTTTGAATAGATAAAAGCATAATAGAAATGAGCTTGTAATTCCACTCCTTGTATGTTGATTTAGAAGTAATCATTACACTGTATTCCTCAGTTTATAAGAGGTATATTACACTTTAAACCTTTTCCTTATTGCTGATATTTTGATTTTTCCTCTGAATTCATTGGGTATATTATTACCAACAATGAAGAAATTAGTGTGTGGAGGTAACTTGTGACGTCATTGTTAACATCATCCTAAATTGAAGGGTAACTCCTGTCGTATGTGTGTTGTTTGTCTATGAAGGAATGGATGAGATATATTATATAAATGGGAGCCTGAAAATATTTCAGTTAAGCAAGGCTGATGCAATATTTTATGAAGGAACGTAGCTATTTATTAGATGTTTTTTTTGCCTATATGGTTCGATAGAATTGCATCCGACAGAATATAAATAAGCATTATAGCATTAAAATTAGTCTATCGAACCTAGAATCTTATCAATGAGGTAGACCCAAAATGACCATCTCTTCTCGAGATTCGAACCTGCGCCCCCAACATATTGAGTTGAACACGCCTGTACGCACACGGCTATCGCACTCCCTTATTTTCTGTTTCTATCAAGTGTAGTACTTTCATTGTCTAACACTTGAAAAGAACATAAAATAGGGCCGTTAAGTTTTTATATAATGCATTGAGTTTCTTGTTTAATTCTAAAAATTAGGTATATTCCTTTGACCAAACTTAATATTTGATATTAATGTCAAAATAGATTGTAGAAACACAAACATTTTCTTTGTAATGAAGCTCAAATATTATGTTATAAAAACTTTCCTTTAAGGAAAAAAAAACAATTAACAATCAATTAGTGAATGTCTTCTATTCAAGTCCATATAATTTACCTTATATTAATTTTTATGAAAGCTTTGCAGTCTGAGATATTTGACCCTGCGGATCATGAAACCCCCAATATTTTAAGCTAACCAATCTGTGGAGGAGCAAGAGTTCATCAAGGAAGAAGGAGGAGGAGAGCCAGGGGACGAGGAAGAAGAGGATGAAGACGTAGTCGTCTGTACCTACTGCGAAGGGGGCGTTCTCAAAAAAAGAGAGGGAAACCCGAGACGCTTCTCAAGTGCAAAGACTGCAGGAATTTGGGTAAGTGCATTGAAGGACTGGTGCCCCATGTTATACACTGACAACACTTAAGAATTATCCTTCTAATGTGATGATTATTCAATTTTTAAATAAAATTGGCGACAGACAAACAATATAAAAAATGATCGACCTTATGATGAATCGATTTTTTCTCTCGAATGCATTTCAATTCTGTAGCAAAGAATGCAAAGTGAATTATTTAGTTTACTGAAAGAATGTAAATTCATTAGAAAAATAAACGATTGGCTTATTATCTGGCATTATTACTTTTTGAGTATTTCATTATTATTATTATTGTATGAGTGTAGGGTTGCTTCATATATTTGTGTGTGAGTGTTTGTGTTTAATAATTCTCCTTTTTATTTGTTCATTAGTTCATCCCAGCTGTCTGGACTATACTGAAGATCTCTGTAGGAAAATCCTAGAGGCTCCTTCCTGGCAATGCATTAACTGTAAAGTCTGTTCCGTATGCGAGTCTAGCAAAGAAGATGTAAGTATTTGAAGGTATCGAAGGCCTTTAATAAATATATATATTGTAAGGCAGACCATTTATCTATAACCGAAATCGGCAAATGTTGAGATCGAATCATCACCGGGTTTTTTTAGCTAAGTTGTTTTAAATTTATGCATTATGATGAAGGTAGGCAGGGAATACTAGATATCTAGTATTCTTGAGGTAGGTTATCAAATAACCAGAACCGGCAAATGTTGAGTCCGAACCATCAGCTAACAATATTTGTTTTTGTGTTGATTGAATTGATATGGAGTTAAGTTTGGGCTTGGAATTGGGGGAAATGTTCCTTGGGGTGTTCTGTTGAGCATTATTGTTAAAAGGAGATGTATATAAAGTGCAAAGTAGGTAGAATATTTATGGTCATCGTAAGCAAAAAAAAAATGAATAGTTACACATATAGTATTAATGTTATAGCTGTATATTTTGTGACTTTTATCACTATTTTCCATTAAAGTCTCCCTACTTTGTTATATTAAATACCTTTAATATATAAGATTTTGGGAGTGATCAAGGCTTCTATCAGGAGGTATTCCTCATATAAATTGGAATATTGTCATATCAACAACTTTTTATTTGAAAAATGTATATTTGCTTAAAAATCTGAGGGGAAAAAATATAACTGCTTTAAAAATCTGAGGAAAAAATATCAGTGCTAAGAGTCTAAGATTCAGCAGCTTCAAATATTCAATATTTTTTAACTCATTCTCATATAATTATTATCCACTTTTTTCTTCCAGCAACTCCTTGTCTTTTGTGATGGATGCGACTTGGCGTTTCATAGGGACTGTGTCAGCCCCAAGATAATTTCCTCCAAGAACTCTTGGGAATGCTCATCCTGTCGAAAGAGCGCTCCTCCTTCCAAGTCTTCCAGTAGAAGTAGTAATGGTCATGACCTTCCCATGGAGCCCATCTCCGAGATGAAACGCGTTGACCATGAACGGTCTGCATCTCTCCTCCTTCCACCTAATCTCCCTCCGCACCTGCATCCTCACACTGGAAACATCCCGGATAATTGGGAAGACTACCTCCCGGACCCAGAGATCCCGGATGTATCCTTCTGGGACCCAAAGCAAGTAGAGGACTACTTCTACAGTGCGGGGTTCTCCTGGAAACAGTCAAGTGTCTTCTCCCAACAGGTAAGATGGAATACAATATTTGTATTATATTTGTTCTTGGAGCAGGCAGAAGCGCATATATTTATTATGCCTAAAGATAACAAACTCGTGTATTTTCCTTGAACCAGATTGGCGGAAAAAAATAAGTTTGAATCATAAAAAAGTTATATTATGGTCGAATCTTTCGAATGGATTCTTCCAATATTAATTATTTAATTCAACTGATCACTCTCGGCTAGAGAAAGTTTGGTATTAATGTATGTTTTGCACTATTAAGTTATTCCCGGAAAACACTTAGTCATCCACTGAAAACTACTCCCTCAAAATTATATTCTAAAAATTTAATCAAGATCTAACGAATTGCTTTGGGGGGGGGGGGGGGGAGTCAGGAATTGGACTAACGAACAAACGGAACTTTATTATTATAGATTAACCTATTTAAATATTTTGTAGGGAGTAGTGAAACAAACGTATGTAGCTGACGTATAAGTAGTCTGTTTTACAATAAAGGCTTTTGCTCCAAATAAAAGACCTAACCAATTTGAGAGCAAGATTGTGAACATTAAAAAGTATTTATGTTAACTCAGGGCATTCCATCCATTACAGAGTTATTTTGATAAAATTTCCAATGACGTCATGAGACATAAATAATTATGAATTTTCCCTTTTTTCCAGGAAATCGATGGGAAGAGCCTTCTACTCCTTCAGCGCTCAGACGTGACCTCAAGCCTTGGACTGAAGCTAGGCCCTGCCCTCAAGATGTTTAATCACATCAAGAAGCTTCAAACACGGCGACACTTTCCAGGGTAGGGCGGCCGCGTCTCAAGCATGCTTCAAAATAATCATCATTCATCAATACAAAAGGGTATACGAGCTAGAATATAGATTTATATATATTTTGTATTCACCATAGCATTAATATCATTCGCATTACACTCTATTTATCATTATTTTTTATGAAAAAAAGAGGATATTTATAATATTATTATTATTATTGTTGTTATTGTCATCATAACATGGGAATAAGATGAACAGGAATATATAATTGTTATAATAAATACTCTCAATCGATATAATAACAATTGAATATAATAATAATAACATAGTAATAGGTGTAGTAATAAATTAGAAAGAAGACTTGCTGTTGACTTCTCCGTCAAATAAATAAGCTTTGTCAACCAGCGCGCGTATAGAGGGTTGAGGAGATTCATTGTGTGTACTTTATGTAACCACCATCCCGAGCAGAGGAGGGAAGCAGCCAGAGCGATGGTGAATAATTGATAGTAAATAATATAGCAACAAAACAAAAACAAAAATGCACAGTGATCTTCTGCTGTGGAGGACAATCAAAATCGTTCCTATTAATAATATTGTAACTAGTTTAGATATAATTGGGGAGAGTTCGCGACTAATTTGTGGATGCAGAGGCTTTGAGCTCCGATGAGAGGTGAAGGATCCTCCGATACTGTTCCCTGAGTTCCAGATTGTTTTTGGGACTTATGTCCTCTGAAAGGTTCTCTAGTACGCGCGGGACCCGAGGGCAGAGCTCTGGCGGGGGCTCCAGTACGATCCGAATGGCGTCAGAGAGGAGGGTGGAGTGTTCGTCCACGATGTAGTTCTCCCCCAGGAGGGAGCACCAACGGGAGCGAACGTCTTCCAGGCATTGAGTGTCCTTTTCAAGGCAACTGCCGCCTCCCGATATGCGCGTCTGGATGAAGTTCATGACGGGGACGATGCGCTGGAGGCTTGAGATCACAGAGTCGAGGCGCTCTCCGAGCTTGAACTCCTTGATGAGGCCGTAATTGACTTCAGAGAGACTTGTACGCAGGTAGTGCATGAGTGGCTCCAGTTCTAAGGCCTTCTTGGGGCCCTGGAAAAATTATAATAGATCATGAGTCGTCGTAGGTATTCTTCCCTTCGTTAGCAAGCAAGCAAGCTGGTAGTCAACACGATCATAAGAAATAAATTTAATGAATTTTAAACAGATATTTGTATGAGAAAAATCAATCACTATTTTTTCTTAAAAAGCAACTCCTCACGCCAAAGGGGTCCTTTAATTCAAGTAAAGCAATTACTCATACTTGTATGATAAAAGTTATCACTATATCTGACAATTAATGGATCAACAGACAAAGGAGGAAAACTGAGTTGCCAGCATAAAGAATATTTTCATTGGCATGTTTGCGAAAAATATCATAAAATATTTTTTTGTAATAATAAAGTATATTTAAGTGGTTTATTAAAGTTTTAATGCAGCATAACAAGAACTGTAACAGGTCTTGTAAAAAAAAGCACTTACTATAGGAGTCGTTCTATTGAGGTTAACCGTGATATAGGATGCGATGCTAAAGAACTGTAGGCTCTCATCGAATCTATTTGCGAGCCAGTCCTCGAGCCCTCGGATAAACCAGTAGACGGAGAGCCTGTATAGATGATAGGCCCGATGCCACTCCTGTAGTAGCCCGGACTCAGTGGGATAGTTCCGTTCATAAATGGCAAGTGCTTGCTCCGCAAAGCTCTTGATGGCTCGTGCAAGTCCGGAGGCGCACTCACTGGGTGGAAGATGTGCGTACTGCTCTATGAGAGCCAGCTGCAACGTATTCTGAGGGACTCCGTTGGCGAGGCAGTAGAGAGGGAAGGACTCCAGACGACTCTCTTCAGAGCCGCTTTCAACCTTTTCGTTGTAGGTGGCGAGTGTGAGCTCCAAGAGGTTTCGAAAGGGATCCACGGAATTGTTTTGTTCGGAGGAAGAGCGCATGAGATTATAGGAGAGCTGATAGACGAGGGCTGCATGGGACTGAGCGTAGTGGGCATCCCCCTCTCCTCCCTTCTGCTCGGGCGGGATGGAACCAGACGTGCTGGGGAATGTACTGGGATCCTTTTTCTTCGCGGAGGCAGCCCGCTCATCCCACTCCTGGATTTCCTTGTCCAGGGCCCGGTTGTCGCTCAGAACAAACTCACGGAGGTCGTTGGGAAGACAGAGGAGAAGAGACTCGGGATCATCTTCCGAAACCCTTGGGGACCCCTCTTCCTCCATTTGTTCCTCGGAATCAAAGAGCTCGGGAAGAGAGGCGTCCACGTAGACAAGGGAGTAAGCGGAGGTGTTGGAGTGACCACCCACACTCTCCTTGAAAAGCTCAGGCCAAGTCGTTTCGTTCACAGAGTTGTCATTGAACTTGAGCCAGGTCTGAGAAGAAAATAAAAATAATTATTTCATAAAATTTTGTTTTACTATCTCAGCTAGTGAAGTAGTGCTGTTCAAGCACTTAGAATAGGTTAAATATTACATTTTGTTTTAATTTGCAAGTTTCATTTATCATAAATATATAAATATAAGAGAGCTTAAAGAAAAAAGCTTCTAATATGTTTTAAGATGGCAAAAAGGAAGAAAAAAGTGGATCAAAATCTCAAAGAGTTATCATAAAACTTTAATCAAGATTTTTAACTTGTGAGTTTTATTTTAAATTTCAACTTGTTTTAACTTGTTTAACTACATTTCCACGGTAATCCTGCTTTTTCTGCTCAAGATTTTAGCTTACTGAACTGGTGCATGACTTTATTTACTGTGATGTAAGAGGAGATAAAATAGATTTTGGTCTCGAGAGTCATCATCTGTTGAGTGCCTTCAAGGAATATTTAATTGTATAGGGACAGACGGTTTAAGTCTTTATGCGACTATTGATTGCATATGCCTCCATTGTTTCTGCTCATTTGTTAGGTGTCATCACAAAACTATGATTCAAATCATTCTGCGTAGATTTCTCCAAATGGTAAATGCAATAATGGTTGTTCGGAGTAAAAAAATACTTTTTGCTGCCAATTTTGAACGTGAAGGATTTGTACCATCTTTTTTCAAACTATCAAATTAGAATCTCAAATGTGTTAGTTTGGCTGTTCCTGTTTCTTTAAAATTTGAGCAAGCAAGTTTGGACACCGGATTTGACGCTTCAAATGAAAATGTATAGCAATCGCGTGCTGTGGGTACTAAATGATGGAATACCCACATATGTAGATCTGCTTTCTTCAACGGTTTTAAGGGATTGTAAACTATCACCGTATCCAAGGCAAGACATTTGATCTCCCGTGATTATAATGGTAATATTTTGAGTATTTTAGATTGAATTTTACTTTAAATATGTAAGTAATAACATTTTGAGGTATGTTTAAGCAATTTATAATTGAATAATTCTGAAAGGGATGAGAGGCGAAAAAGTGTAAAACATCAATACTTGTTCCACTTACTGACCATCCTCAAAATAAACATTGACCCGAGAAAATATACTTCTTCTAAGTCGTCACGATAATTTTTTGCCAATTATTAATCAGAACCCGTATATTCCATGCCCATGAATGATTCACTCACTTTCCGCTTATGATCGTAGACATATGCCCAGTAATGTCCGGAGTCCACATATCCCTCGTGAACCATGACTGCGTGAAGGCGGTATTCCATTTTGCGAAGAGACTCCTCATTGTACATCTCCTGTATTTGTGTCTCCAGCTCCTTTCGAGAGCACTCCAGGGAGGAAACGTCTACCTCTACCTCAGCCTTCCATCGGAGAAAACAATTCTGAAAGAAAATGGGATGATGACCTTCTGTCAAGATATATTGAAGAAATACATGGAAGTATGTAGTATTGCCAAGAGAGCTAGATTTTACCAGATGTCGGATTGACATCATTAACACTCATCGGCAAAAGGGAAGCATAACATTATAATATACTTTTGGTAACATGAAAATAATTATCAGATTGATGACGTTCCACTATCCATTAAAACGCGAGATTAACATACCTTGTATTATATTATATATTCCAATATATTCATTGAGTTCTTCCACAACTTGCTATTAACGAGGCTATAAAAAGGCATATCCTGAGGATGTTGAAACCTCAGAGCCTTTGGAAGAAAAATATTTTTGAATTTTTGAGTCGTGAAAATGGATGGGGAGTCGAGTTTATATCAGTCGAATACTAGATTTATTGCTGTGATTTAATTATTGAATAATAATGTGACGTCATCAATGACGGCCATTTAAAAAATATGCTAGTGGACAAACCTTATCTATAGTAACCTTGGCTCTATTTTGGTCCTATAAATTGGACTGGTGACGTCAGTGAATCACCTTCCACCACACTCGAATGGTTTGAAACCAAAAAAAAAAAAGCTACGCAGCTTTGATGATGATGATTGTTTCAAAATTAGTATTTTTGTCCCTTACCTGAATGGTTTGTAGCTCCGCGTCTGATACGTATTTAGGAGTTGGGCAAAAGTCCGGGACGTTTTTATTATCACAGTCATTATCGTGTTTATTGTTGGCTTGTTTTTCCTCCTCTTGTTCGTCGTCTTTGGTAGCCTCCACCTCCATGTGCGTGTCTCCTTCGGTTATGTTGGCCAGGGAGCCCGCAGGGGTCATCATCTTTGGATAAGATCCCTCCTCTACAGAGTCCACCTGCATGATGGAGCTAGAGCAGGAGTTGGCAAAGTCCATGGCATGCTGGAGCACACTCGTGAGGGGGATCTGCTGATTGCCCTGCCCATCAGAGGAGCCGTAGGCCGTGAACTTGTTCAGCCTGGAGGAGAGAAGATCCCGCTTCTCCTTAAGGATCCGGGTCTGCTCCCGCTTGTGCCGCGTGATCCGCTTGTTAACGTCCATGTAGCGGTCCATGAAGATCCGTTGAGGGAATTCCAACTTGTTGTGGATCTTCTCGGCCAGCTTCCGCTCCTGGTTGAACTGAAAGCGGGAGAGCTCGAAGAAGAGCACGGGCTGCAGCCGGGAGAACCACCGCTCCTGACCCCCCAGGGAGTCGTTGTCAAAGTACTCTAGGGCCGTCGAGTTCTCCAGGGACTCGTGGATATCCTTGAAGTTGTGGACGTGAAGGTTCCACTGGCCGATGGATTCTGTATGGGAGAAGGAGACACCGCGGTTCTTGCCCTCTGTCAAGACCTCCCCGTAGAAGAGATTGGCCATGGGATTCTTGGGAATCCCCTCTTTAGACCCGGCCTCCTCCATGGAGTCCTCTTCCTCTTGAGAGCTTGGCCTCTCCTCAGCAGCCAGTTTGAATGCGAGCTCGGCCCACTCCAGGACCTTGTGAGTGAACTCGGAGACGTCTTGCTGGTTGTTGTCCATGGAGGAGGACCCGATGGAGCCCTTGAGGATTTCTACGGAGCGCACGGGGTCTACATACTTTCGCCGAGAGGCCACGAGGAGAGCAAAGAGCTTTCGAAGTTCCTCCATGAACTCCAAGACCTTCTTGGTCTTCTTGTCCTCAGGTGTGCGTCCGGAAGGGAGAGAGAAATTGAGCACGAGGGATCGGAAGGCTGGGAGGTAGAATAAGCTCTGAATGACTGCGGAGAACCAACAGGTCTGGCCAACGTTCTTCAGACCCACGGGCCACTGGAAAAAGGGAGTTAAATAAAAAATAAAAAGTTCCTATGCAAAAAATGAAATTTCGCTTTTTAAAAACAAAGATTCACTCAATCAATAAAAGAGAAAAAGCTTAAAGATTGTAAGTACCCTGTTTTTATCAATAAGGGACTTATTGTTAAAAAATTGCCTGATTTAGTAAACTATTACAAATAAACATTATTATTGTCAACCTCCAATTATGAAAATAAATATTGATATGCATTTATTTTTTTTAACCAATAATTGTTTATTTATGTAAATTTGATATGATATTTTTGTTTTGAGAATGATACAAAGATGTTGTAATACTAAATTTAATTTATAATTATAAAACTACAATAATGCATTAAGGCATGAAGCCAAGGAAAAAGAAATACCAGACTCTATTTTAAATATACCAAGACGACAGAGCTGGAGTTCGGTAGAAAAATCTACCGTCGGTTCGGTATTCGGTATATACCTTCTACCGATCGATATCGGTATTCGGTAGATAAGAAAGAGAGAAAAATTTATGTATCTACTCTGTGACTTCTTCATATGCATTTAATATCGGACAATTTATAACAAAAGACAATTAAGTACATAATTTGTTATATTTTATTAGAGATTATTTGAAATTTAATACAGACTAATCTTATATAAATTATATATGTACTTGGATTTTGTAGGAAATGGAAGGAAATTTACTGTCTCATATTGTCCAATATTAAATGCACTTTCAATTACCCTAGTATTGAATGCATAGCATTTGCTTATATTGAATGTATATTTATGTATCTGCTCCATAATACTATAAGTTGTGGTGTTTATTTATTTTGCTAAGTTCAAGTTCTTCAACAAGGGAGCGCTTGACAAATTACTTTATTTATGTTGGGCAAAGCGACAGTTGAACGATGTTTCTCTGCTATTGAAGGGAATAAGCTCTCTTTATCTTTATGTCTCTATGTGAATGTTACAAAAGTCATACTTTCAAATATACCGTACCGATTGTTAATCGGTACGGTATATGTGGTAGTTTCTACCGAATATCGTATAATCGGTTCAGTATTTGAAATCTAACGTCGGTAGTATCGAATACCGATTCATATTCGGTAGTCCCAGCTCTGCAAGACGACATCACTTTGCCACTTTCTCTCATTTTTAACTATGTAAGATATATTTTAAGATGTGTTTAATATTTTTTTATTTTTTTTAAATGTCTATTTATATATGTGACGTGAGAACACTATTTGAATACAGAACGAAATATAAGAAAAGGAGAAAAAGTATTATACGTATTTTTTGGCAATATATACTTCATACGATGATGCTTCCATTTTTTATGATTTGAAATTATACGTTCTATATACAAAAAACAAAAATACTGACTTTCGATCATATTAGTTGGATGTTTGTAGTTTGCTTTATGTCGATTGTTTATTATAATCTAAGGTTTTTCAATGCGCAATATCCTTCCAAAGATGGAAGGCCATAATTTGTCGTGGAATCATTACAAAATATTTATTTGGTATCCCTGCGCATCGACATGAAGCTCCACCAATCAAATGCTCCAACAAAACAATGGCTAGAATTATGCTTTGAAGAGAGAGAGAAAGAGAAAGAAGGGGGGATATAAATTCAAAAGAATACATGTAAAAAGGGAGACTACTGCCTACTCTATTTTAATATTAGAAAACGTACATTAACTATGAACAACGTAATATGATTGGTTAAAAACACAAGAGCGCTTAAGATGATACCAATATTCCTGGCCAATTTTTCATTTGATTAGCTTCTTCATCGACAATTATTCCTTAAATATCGCATCAATTAGAGGGCTAATTGAAAAAAATACAAAATGGAGAAGAGTAAATGAAAATACTATAACAGGTCAGTCTCATTTTCACCAAAAAAAATCCTGTATTCAAATAGTGTTCTTACGTCACATATATACTTCTATGAAATATACATGGATTATGGGAAAAAAGAAAAAAGGTTAATTTCATAATTTCACACATGATTTCACGAATAATATTAGGTTTATATCGACCATTTAATAAGAGAAGAGAGAAATCATTCTTACCACTCCGTTCCGCTTCCGATCATGGGGATTAAGAGGATCCTCCCATTTATCCTTTCTCTTTCTCCGATTGGATCCTCCTCCGTCCATTAGAGAAGCTTCCAGGGCCTTTGAGACGTCCTGCTCCTCCTGGGAGACTCCGGAAGAAACCTGAGTCTTGTTAGCCTCCTCTAAACTGAGCTTGATGGCCTTTTGAAGGTCCTCATCTTGAGTGTTGGAGGAGACATCTACATAGAATGAAGAGGAGGAAATAAGGAATATTAATATCAATAATGATGGGAGCAAAACGACGCTTTAAAAATATTCTACAATGTTTGTTAAGACTTTATTACTTGGATTTTCTCTATATAAAAAAATAAACTTATTGGCAAGAAAGAAAAGGATTAATTCTCAACTCTCGTTCTTTGATTCGTTTCCTTAAAATATTAATCATATTGGGAAAATAATAAAAAAGAACGGAATACTCTTTGAGTATTCATCATGTGTCTGAAATAAAGTTGTTGAGAGATTCGTTTTGGTATTTTCTCCTTCACGTTTGACAGTAAATGTATTAATATCTCAGTGGTTGAATAAATATGTAGTATGAGAAATATCACACACTATGAAATCTAAATCATTGCCACCGTTAGAGGTGATATGGAATTGGGGGATTTCGTGTTTTAAGGAATAAAAAATGACCACTTAGTTTATCTTAAGTCACTGCTTTTAATAATAAATTTAATCTATAATGACTATTTATATTTTAATTTACTTTATGTTGTGTATTTTTATCAAAATGTATTGTTGAGAAAGATTTTAAATAAAAAGCTTCTATGGCCGAAAAAAAATAAATATATATATGTACGAGAGATAGACAAATATTTTAGGCACCGGTAGTTGCATATTTTAATTTTTAAATTCAAGGATTTCAAATATTTTTTATATACGTCAATTTAATCCAATGAACAAAAAAAATATTATTTTGCAGGGCTCATAGTAGTTAAAAATGCGCTATTCCTTCAAACAAAGTAAACTTGTAGAACTTAAAGTTTATTTTTGTCACAACAAATTATAATAATTTGTTTTGTATGAAATATATTATATATATATATACAGTCGGCCCTCGCTACTTCACCTCATGACATCTCGCAGTTCTTTTACTACGCGGCGACGACGGCTTGGCTCCCTTTTTTAAGATATTTGAGGTTGAAACTGGTAAATCTTCAAAAAAACAAAATGGTGGCCCAAAAAAAGGTCCGGCCGCGTACATATATTCAGATGCACGTACGACAACAAGGCAAAATAGCGGTAGGTTTAAACGCCGGGTGATGTCAAATCTCTCTAAATTTCAATATATATCAACATCGCACCCCCATATATATCGCGGTGGTCGAGTAGTGGATCTGGGCCGTCGCGACTTTGCAAGGGACGGCTGTATTCATATATATATATATATATATATATATATATATATATATATATATATATATATATACAGGTGTATGCATAATTTCTTGCAGCTTAACAGATGGTTTAACTTGATTCTTATTCCATTGATTTAACTGTCCAAATATGTTGGAAGTCTACTGTCATATAGTTTCAGAATCAGCAGTTGGCATTTACCGGAAACACTAACAACACAATTTTTATATACACTGAAAATGACGACTTTTGTGCCGAGTAAAGTGTTTTTGCGGGGAGTATATCTTCTTCCATTCAATATGAAGAAAAAGACTGCCGCAAGTCATCGTATTTTGTTGAACGTGTATGGCGAGCATACTCTAGCTGAGCAAACGTCCAGAAGTGGTTTGCACGATTTAAAAGTGGCAATTTTGACTTGGAAGAGGAAGAACGCTCCGGTGTGCCACTAAAAGTGGAAGATGCAGAATGGTTGCCTTTATGAATTGAAGCCAAGAAACGTGGAACGTCGTTTTTCACGTCCTAACAAATGCTCCAACGGCACAAAAGAAAGGTCTTTTTTTTCATCGAATCATTACTGGCGATGAAAAATGAGTCTGTTACAATAATCCAAAGCGTCGGGCAATGTATGAATACCACAACATCGACGGCCGTTCATAATATTCATGGCCTGAAGGTTATGCTGTGCATTTGGCTGAATCAGTTGGGTGTGGTGCACTATGAGCGACTGCAACCGGGCGAAACGATCACAAGGGAAGTTTACCGACAAAAATTGATGCATTTGAGCCTAGCACTGCAAGAAAAATGATCCCAATATGCCGATAGGCACTACAAAGTTATTTTGCAACATAAAAATGCTCGTCAACATGTTGCGGCGCTGGTTTAAAACGTACTTAGAAACGCTCAAATGGGAAGTTTTACCGCACCCACCGTATAGTCCAGACCTTGCACCATCCGATTACTATCTCTTCCGATTGAGGGAACACCTCCGTAATTACGATGATTTAAAAATGGATCGGTGATTGGATAGCCGTCAACCGGTCGAATTTTTCAGAAAGGGTATCCGTGAATTACCAGAAAAATGAAAAAATGTAGGGCTAGCGATGAGCAATACTTCAAATATTTAATTTGTGATTATTTTATTCAATAAAGTTTCAAATTTCGAAAAAAAACGAACGATTGCGTATACCTATTATATTTTTTGAAAAAAAATCGGTAATATTTCGGTCCTTAAAATTAACTATCAGTCAACCTCTAATATGTACACATATTTTTTAATCTTATTATATACCTGTAATCGCATTTTTATTATTATTATTAGGTTTTTGAGGCTCCTTGGATGAATCCGTAACGTCCATGGAGGCCTCCAGAGGCTGCATGGATTCGGTAGAGTTACTGGGTGAATTGGAGGGTGTTTTGGGCTGAGTTCCCTTGGATCGCAATTGGGGTCCTTCGTACTAAGAGAGAATAATTGAAAAAAATAAGTCAACGTAAAATACGGATCACATAGTTGTATGTCTGCTAGTTCCCATAGGATTGTGATTAGATAGAACTCCCACAATCCTGTGTCACAATATCTGCTATGAACAAGTAATTAAAGATTGAGAAACCCTCTAGTTTAAGCACCGACGGGGAATTGGAGGATAATATAATTTGAAACGATATCCGCATTTTAAAGGATTATTTTATCCCAACCGTTACTTTTATTTATTAACAAAATGGGACTATTTTGAATATATAATGAACATTTTTGTGATAAAATTTGGAGATAATATTTGTCAAAGAAGAATAAGTATGAATAATGGAAAATATTCGATAAAAGTTCAAAAATATGTATTTGCCGGACTACTCACAACAATAAAGAATATATACTTATAGGCCGAACCCCAAATCATTTTTGAGGGACTGCTATCATTCTAAATAAATATATCAGGCAAAAGTTATATTTAAATAGAGTAATATTATATTCATACAAATAATAAAAGAGAATGGTTCTTAGCAATAAAACAATAATTGGTTAGAAGGTTTGATAAAAATTGATGGAAGCACTAGCTTTACTCATAATTATGGAATGATTAATTTTAAATTAATTGTATTTCATTCGTTGCACACTTTTCGAACGAAGTAGACTTGGTTAGCTCCTAAATGAGAATTTTTCTATTAAAAAATCAGAACCACATAATCAAAAATGGTTCCTAGGAAACAAATAAACAAAATATACGAAAATTAACAAAAATAAATTTGTAATATAGTTCAAAATTATGGTCTATAAAGACGAGGCAAAAAATCATATTAAATAAGGACGCATTTTTTATTTAAATAAGACTTCTGTTACTGATTTGAATTATTTTTTTAATTGTATTTAGTTTGTTGACATTTTTAAAAAAGACTAATAAGTATTTAACCATTTAAACCTTATATGATGTTTTGGGTCTAAACGCTTTCATTTTCTATCTAACACAAAACCAGACGCAGATTCTTTCACAAAAATGTAATCTAGTATAGGTAAAGGACAGCAACTATGCTGTAGATCTGACTTGCCATTGGGGCAAAGAAGATAAAATTTGTCAAGTATTTTAACATGAAACGGTTTAAATGTGTTGATATATAAGGCTGAATGACAAAAACATAAGATCTATAAGAGTTTACAACCCGGTTGGGAGGTTCATAGGTCTATGCTCGCAAGTAGTATCTTTTGCAATCCCCCTCTCCCTCTTACAGTGATTCGATTGTCTTGTGAGCGTGGAATGGTTTGTTGAAGGGCCTCAGGGGATACAGGGACTTGGGATGAGAGCTCAGCTCTCTTTTTAAAGGCACTGGGCTCCAGGAGATATTCCAGGGCGGCCACAACATCAAATTCCTCCTCTTTGCTCTTGCGACTCGAATTAAAGGCCCGAGATAAAACCTTCCGGTCCTTGACCTCTGAAAAACAAAGCAAGAAGAAAGGAAGATTCCAGGACAATCCATGATGTGCTTTATCTTACGCGTTATCTCAGCAAGTTGATTCACCATTCGCGCTCCGCTTCTCAGGATACTGCTCGGAATAAGCCTCAAAAGTAGAGGCCGTCTCGTCGCAAACTGTCATTCTGAAAAACACCTACAACACAAGAAGAGCAAGGAATCTCTCTCAGAGGGAGGAATGGATAACTCCCTTGGGAACGTTTGAGTCTCTGTCTCTTTCTATAGTACACACACTTCAATCCAATCACTGATCCTTTCGTCCCAGGGATTCACCTTATTAATCAATTAGCAAATTGAGACTTGACTGCTCAATAGCAGAAGACAATTTCTTCTCAGATACACTACACTAATAATTGTACATAATAGACCCACTTAGGAAGCACAGAGGCAAAAACAAACAGTGAAAGAAAAGCAATCCCTTTAAACAACAAGGGCACCTTATATCAAAGACAGCCATTTGCTATTCCCGAAACCTCTCACTCAAAAATTACATTTGTTTCATATTTAATAAAATTCCTACCTTAAGTCAGTCGAGGCTTTCAAACCATTTATAAAGATTCACTTTAAAATATAAGTTGATCTCATATTTATTCTTCATAGCTCTATTTACACAAAGAGGGATGTCTGATGTATGTGTGCATTTCTACAGCGGGTCCATTGATACGTAATAATGATGATTCGACGCAGTGACAGAAGGTTGATTGCGTAAGACTCTTTTACTCATAATAATAGAATCTAAGTGACAATCTATTCTGTCGATCTATTGTTCTCCGATTTCTTACTAAGTCTATGATATATATATTTTTTACATTATTGTATAAAATAATTGTTGTTAAAATGTATATCCTTTGCCTCTGGAAGAGTTAAAATAGTACAAAATATATGTTTATATATATATATATATATATATATATACATATATGATATATATATATATATTATATGATATATATTATATATATGAACGAAGGGACACACATTTTTTCGCCGGAGACCCGGGCCGGGACTTAATACATATTTTCGTTCCTTCAACAACCTGAAGAGACTAATTTCCCGAAAAGAGTGAGGACGTTTTTTAAGAAAATAATCTCCCAAAAAAAAGTGGGGACGTTTTTTAGAAAATATTTCCCAAAAAGGGAGGACGACTTTAGAAAAGAATCTACAAAAAATTAATTTCTAAAAAAACCTCACTGTTTTTGGTAATTATTTTCCTAAAAAAATATGCACTACAAACGAAACAAAATATTGACGTCCCTGGCCGATGTCTAAAAACGGGACACCGGGCCGGGACGCTCAAAAACAGCCAGGACCCGGGCCGGGTACCCGGTCGTTTCCTTATGT
>CP045890.1:10863681-10922775 GCA_013387185.1 Caligus rogercresseyi
GTACAAAATGACGCATAAATGGATTATAATGCGTCAGAGACCAGTAAAATTTTGAGGATACCTTGACGCAATCTAAGAAACATTTTTTTTTTTTTTTCATAATCGATTTCTTATAGGTCAATACAGGCTCTGAATCATTGATGTAAACTCAGATTGTACTGAATTCTGAACTGATGAATGCACCAAGGTCATTTTTGGATTTATCATCCAAAGGTTTACTAACTTAAATACTATTTTACTCTGAAGCGAACAAGTCATCTTCTACAGGCGAGTGAAGTTAATTGATACAAAAACCTATGAATATGCTAACATTACACACTCCATTTTTTCTTTGTTTTTTACTGAAACTTTTTTATTAAAAAATCAAACATACGTCTGGTAGTAAATTTAATTTCCTTTAAATTAATATTTATTGTTGAAGTCTGTAACGTCCACCTTTTTTCAAGAAATTTGCGGAAAAACTATATTTTTACTAAATTTTTAAAACTTTGACCTCGTTGAGCGACCTCGTAATGTTCACCGATTTTTTGTTCAAACTTTGTATGTCGTCTTTTTTTATCACCAAAAAACAGAAAATCCACAATGTTGCTAACATTTCCAAACCTTTGAAAAAAAGAACAGCCCAACATATATAGTATATATCTAGCGAATGTTTGACCCGGCGCTGCCCGGGATTTTCCAACTTGATAATAGTCTGGACTGGAAAAAAAATCATACGAATAATTTTAGTGATGTCATCGCATTTGATTTATCATATTAAATCATTTCCTTAAAAAATTGTCATTGGGTTTTCATTGTCCCATTTTTTTTCCGTTTTGTATTCCTTAGGGAGGGTATTTAAGCACGTAAAAAAAGTTTTATATTTTTAGTCATTTCATAGAGTGCCTATGTTATTCTTCTTATGAAAGTAGTTTCCTTTAAAAGTTGCCATTGCCATTTTTTTTCCGTTTTCTATTCCTTAAGGCTGAGTATTTAAACTTCATAAAGAGAAATTATTTTTGAAGACATTTCATTGAGTGCCTATGTTATTTTTCTATGAAAGTATTTCCTTAAAAAGTCGTCATTGTATCGTCATTGCCATTTGTTTTCCGTTTTGGCATTTTGGCATTATTAAATTTGAATAGCGCAATGTTGTATTATAAAAAGTTGTTATTTTCCACAAAACCTAAATTTGGGGGGACATACCTACAAGGACAGAAAGAAACTTATTTTTTAAGTAATTATATGGAAAACGAATTTTCCGGTAAACACTCAATAAAACAAAAACACGTCTTTACTACCTCAGACTCATCCACAGAAAGTTTTGTCAAAATCTAACTTAGCAATTTTAAAAAATCGTCAAAAAACGTTTTCAACACGAATAAAATAAGCATGGCGATGACGAATTTTCCAGGAGTTGAAACCCCCACCAGACCCACTCCCTGAGCTCTCAAAACTATTCACTGAAATTTCGTGCAGGATCTATGGACCGTTCGGGAGATACAGGGAACACGAACGAACGAACGAATTCTTTTTTGTTATAAGTATAGACTAGCGAATGTTACCCGGCGCTGGCTCGGGATTTTCCAACTTGACAATAGTCTGAAATGAAATAAAAAAATCACACGAATATCTTAGTGATGTCATTGCATTTACTTTCATATTAAATCAGTTCCTTCAACAGTTGTCATTGTGTCTTCATTGTCATTTTGTCCGTTTTATATTCCTAGGGCTGGGTATTTAAACATCGTACAAAGAAAAAAACCACACAAATAATTTCAGTGAAATCTTTGCACGTGATTTTTCATATTAAAACCAGTTCCTTAAACAGTTGACAAAGATTTTCATTGCCATTTTTTTCCGTTTTGTATTCCATACGGCTAGTATTTAAACATTATAAAAGAAGAAATCACACGAATATTTTAAGTGATGTCATCCGCATTGATTTTCATTTTAAAATCAGTTTTCTTAAAAAGTTATCATTGGGTTTTGTCATTGCCATTTTTTTTTTCGTTTTTGTATTCTTTAAGGCTGGGTATTTAAATATCATAACATAAGTTTTTTTTAGCCATTTCATAGAGTGCTAATGTTATGTCTATGAAAAGTAGTTTCCTTAAAAAGTCGTCATTTCATCGCACTGCCATTTTTTCCGTTTTGTATTCCTTTAGGCTGGATATTTAACATCACTCACTCCTCCCTCTCTAGACATTATTAAATTTGATTAGCGCGATGTTGCGTTATAAAAAAAAAAATCCACAAAACTTAAATTTGGGGGGAAAGACAGGGATAGAAAAAAACCTATTTTTAAGTAATCCTATGGAAAACGAATTTTCCTATAAAACTCCAATAAAATAAAAACACGTCTTACTACCTCAGTCTCATCCACAGAAAATTTGGAAAAAATCTACTTGGCATTTTAAAAAATCGTCAAAAAACGTTTGGCGAATAAAATAACATGACGATGACGAATTTCCGCGAGTTGACACCCCACTAAAACACTGAGCTCTCAAAACTATTCACTGAAAATTTTGTCATATCTAATGAACCGTTCAGGAGATATAGGGAAAACGAACGAACGAACGGATTCTTTTTTTATTAGTATTCTAGCGAATGTTACCCGGCTCTGCCCGGGATTTTCCAACTTGACAATAGTTTTAGATGGGAAAAAATCACAACAATACTTTTAGTGATGTCATCGCCTGTGATTTTTCATATTAAAATAAATTCCTTTAAAAAGTCGTCATAAGGTCTTCATTGCCATTTTTTCCGTTTTGTATTCCTTAAGGCTGGGTATTTCAACATCATAAAAGAAGAAATCACACGAATAATTTCAGTGATGTCATCGCATGTGACTTTCATATTAAAATCAGTTCCTTTCACAGTTTTTATTGGGTCTTCATTGCCATGTTTTCCGTTTTGTATTCCATACGGCCTAAGTATTTAAACATCGCACAAGAAGAAATCACACTAATAATTTCAGTGAAATCATCGCATGTGACTTTTCATATTAAAATCAGTTCCTTAAAAAGTTGACATTGGGTATTCATTGCCATTTTTTTCCATTTTGTATTCCTTAAGCTGGTATTTCAACATCGTCAAAAGAAGAATCATTAGCTCTTCATTGCCATTTTTTCCGTTTTGTATTCCTTACGGTTGGTTATTAAATATCACACAAAGAAGGAATCACAAAAATAATTTCAGTGAAATCATCGCATGTGACTTTTCATATTCAAACCAGTTCTTAAAAAGTTGTCATAGCTCTTCATTGCCATTTTTTCCCGTTTTGTATTCCTTAAGGCTGGGTATTTAAACATCTAAAAAGAAGATGAATAATTTTAGTAATGTCATCACATGTGATTTTTTTCATATTCAAATTAGTTCTTTAAAAAGTTGTCCTTGGGTCTTGATTGCATTTTTTTCCGTTTTTTTGTTCCTTAAGGCTGGGGATTTAAACATCGTAAAAAGAAGTTATTTTTAAGTCGTTTCATAGAGGGCCTATGTTATTTGCGGTATCCGGACAATTCCCCCCTAGACAATTCCCCCCCGGACAATTCCCACCCAGACAATTCCATTCCCCTGGACAGTTCCCACCCGGCGATTCCCCCTAGACAATTCCCCCCCGGACAATTCCCCCCTGGGCAATATCAATGCCATTGGACATTTGAAACCTAACATCAAAGTAAAAGGTTGTTTCTGCCATTTATCTTCAAATATTTTGAAAAGGTTACGAACCTAGGATTGCAGCAGCGATATTTGGAAGATACAGAATTTACCATATATTGTAGAATGCTTTTACCAGAAAAATATTTATTATTACTGCCTTTTTTTTTTTGCCTATATGGGTCGACAGAATTGCATCCGACTGGATATAATAAGCATTATAGCATTAAAATTAGTCTATTGAACCTAGGATCTTATCAATGAGGTAGACCAAAAATGACCATCCCCTCTCGGGATTCGAACCTGCGCCCAAACATTGAGAGTTGAACACGCCTTAACACGTACGCTATCGAGCTCCCTTGCCTTTGCCTTTGAAGAGCTCGCAGATAAAATTAAAGAAAAGTTTAATACCGACTTCGACGAAATCTTCGATTATTTTGAGGACACTTCATTGGTCGATATGGAAGAAATGCTTCCCGTAGTCGCCCCATATTTGCAATAAATTTGTGGAAGTCTTGGATAAGGGAATATCTTCAACCAAACGGACGAAGGACTACCACGGACAACAATAATGTGGAAAGATGGCATTGTCATTTTCCTTGCAAGTTGCTTCCTGCCATCCAATGCCTATGGAAGTTCCTTGAATTCTTAAAAAGGAAGAAAACTTGATTCGTATCGACATCATTCAACAGCTTGCAGGTCATCCTCCACCTCTTCAAGAAAGACGATATCGCCGTTGTTATCAACGAATTTTGACCATTTTGAAAGATTATGAGAATTGTGAAATTGTATATTATTCATGAGCTATTGCTCAGAATTTTTGCATTTTGAAAACATTTATAACTAGAGGCATATATACACTCAGAGAGTGCAAACCTCCGCCGTCATGAGCCTTCCGAGGCGGATTTTTTCACGACTGGGAGGCGTAGAGAGACGGGGGAGGGTTCCCTAGACGGAAATTCCGAGAGGAAGACGCTCCCGGCACCCAATTTCACAGCAAAACGACATCTATTGGCAGAGTAGGCTAACTTGGCAAATTTAGTAGTATTTAGCTCATTTGGCGCCTTAATTCTGCACTCAAGATGCCAAAATTTAATCACTTCTTCCTTTTGCACTTCAAACAACTCCACAAATTTCATCCAAATCCGTTCAGTACTTTTGAGTTATCTGCTGACAAACAACAAACCAAAACCAACAAACTAACAAACCAACAAACGCCAGTGAAAACATTACCTCCTTCGGCGGAGGTAACTAAGGCATATATACACTCCGAGAGTGCAAACCTCCGCCGTCATGAGCCTTCCGAGGCGGATTTTCACGACTGGGGAGGCGTAGAGAGACGGGGGAGGGTTCCCCTAGACGGAAATCCGAAGGGAGACGCTCCCGGCACCAATTCACATCACAGCGACATCTATTGGCAGAGTAGGCTAACTGAAAAATTTAGTAGTATTTAGCTAATTTGGCGCCTAATTCTCACTCAGAGATGCCAAAATTTAATCACTTCTTCCTTTGGCACTTCCAACAACTCCACAAATTTCATCCAAATCCGTTCAGTACTTTTTGAGTTATCCTGCTGACAACCAACAAACCAACAAACCAACAACTAACAAACCAACAAACCACAAACGCCAGTGAAAACAATACCTCCTTCGGCGGAGGTAACTAGAGGCATATATACACTCAGAGAGTGCAAACCTCCGCTGTCATGAGCCTTCCGAGGCGGATTTTTCACGACTGGGAGGCGTAGAGAGACGGGGAGGGTTCCCCTAAGACGGAATTCCGAGAGGAACATGCTCCCGGCAATTTCACAGCACAGCGACTCTATTGGCAGAGTAGGCTAACTTGGAAAATTTAGTAGTATTTAGCTCATTTGGCGCCTTAATTCTGCACTCAGAGATGCCAAAATTTAATCACTTCTTCCTTTTGGCACTTCCAACAACTCCACAAAATTTCATCCAAATCCGTTCAGTACTTTTTGAGTTATCCTGCTGACAAACCAACAAACCAACAAACTACAAAACCAACAAACCAACAAACTAACAAACCACAACGCCAGTGAAAACAATACCTCCTTCGGCGGAGGTAATTATGTTTTTATATTGTTTTTTGAATTATCTCAATGTGTGTACTTTAGAAAATATATAGAAAATAAATTTTAAAAATATGTAAAACACAACTTTCATAAAAATGATAAACCCAAATTTTATTTCTATTATGTATGTACATATAAGTACTGCTAAGTTACGTATACTAATGCATATATGGAGGTGATTTACAAGGTCGGAATTCTAGGTACTAGGGAAGGTGTATTTTTTTATACAATTTATTATTGTTCAAAAGTATATTCATGTAAAGGTTGCTTTTAGTTAAAAATGTTTTTTTCATATAGATGGGAATTCAACGTCAAGAAAATATCCAAAATCATTGGTTAAATACTGCGCATTTTGAAACAAAGAAAATATTCCTTTTGATGTGCCTTATCTTTGGTTAGAAATCTATCACTCAAATTAGAGTTATTGACAACGATTTTTTACAATTAGTATAAGTTAGACTGTATGATATTTTCCCTTATTTTTTAATAAGATAACTGTCCAGAGGGATTTGGCAGTTGGGTATTGCCAAGGGGGAATTGTCTGGGGGGAAATTGTCTAGGGGGGAATTCGCCGGGTGGGAATTGTCCAGGGGGGAATTGTCTGGGGAGAATTGTCCGGGGGGGAATTGTCCGGGAATCGTTATTTGCTTATGAGAAGTAGTTCCTTAAAAGTCGTCATTGCATCGCATTGCCATTTTTTTCGTTTTGTATTCCTTAAGGCTGGGTATTGACATCCTCTCCATCTCTAGGCATTATTGAAATTTGATTAGCACGATGTTGCAATATAAAAAAGTGTTGTTATTTTCCACAAAACTTAAATTGGGGGGACAGGAGAAAAATATTTTTTAAGTAATCATGTTGAAACGATTTTTCCGGGAAACACTCAAAAAAACAAAAACACGTCTTAGTACCTCAGTCTTATCCCAGAAAATTTGGGCAAAATCTAACTTGTAAATTTTAAAAAATCGGCAAAAAACGTTTTGGCGAATAAAATAAGCATGTCGATGACGAATTTCCGGGAGTTGAAAACCCCACTAAACACACCCTGAGCTCTCAAAACTATTCACTGAAAATTTCGTCAAGATCTAATGAACCGTTCGGGAGATACAGGGAAACGAACGAACGAACGAACGGATTCTTTTTTTTATAAGTATACTAGCGAATATTACCCGGCACTGCCCGGGATTTTCCAACTTGACAATAGTCTGGATGGAAAAAAAATCACACCAATAATTTATTGATGTCATCGCGCGTGATTTTTCTATTAAAATAAATTCTATAAAAAGTTGTCATAGCTCTTCATTGCCATTTTTTCCGTTTGTATTCCTTAAGGCTGGGTATTTAAACATCGTAAAAAGAAGAAATCACACGAATAATTTCAGTGATGTCATCGCATGTGACTTTTCATATTAAAATAAGTTCTTTCAGCAGTGGTCATTGGGTCTTCCTTGCCATTTTTTCCGTTTTGTATTCCTTAAGGCTGGGAATTTTAACATCGTAAAATGAAGAAATCACACGAATAATTTCAGTGATGTCATCGCTTTTCTTTCATATTCAAATCAGTTCCTTCAACAGTTGTCATTGGGTCTTCCTGCCATTTTTTCTGTTTTGTATTCCTTAGGGCTGAGTATTTAAACATCGTAAAAAGAAGAAATTACACGAATATTTTAAGTGATGTCATCGCGTTGGATTTTTCATTTTAAATCAGTTTCTTACAAAGTTATCATGGGTTTTCATTTCCATTTTTTTCCGTTTTGTATTCCTTTAGGCTGGGTATTTAAACATCGTAAAAAGAAGATGAATAATTTTAGTGATGTCATCATATGTGATGGTTAATATATATATATATATATAGGTTACAACTTCGATTTTTATCATAGACTAAAAGATGCTTGGATCAAATCAGTTCCTTAAAAGTTGTCCTTGGGTCTTTATTGCCATTTTTTCCGTTTTTTGTTCCTTAAGGCTGGGAATTTAAACATCGTAAAAAGAAGTTATTTTTAAGCCATTTCATAGAGTGCTTATGTTATTTTCTAATGAAAAGTAGTTCCTTAAAAATCGTCATTTCATCGTCATTGCCATTTTTTCCGTTTTGTATTCCTTAAGGCTGGTATTGACATCCCTCTCCATCTCTATGCATGATTGAAATTTGATTAGCACGATGTTGTGATATAAAAAAGTGTTGTTATTTTCCACAAAACTTAAATTTTGGGGGACATACAGGAACAGAAAGAAAAATATTTTTAAGTAATCATGTAGAAAACGAATTTTCCGGGAAACACTCAATAAAACAAAAATACGTCTTAGTACCTGAGTCTTATCCACAGAAAATTTGGGCAAAATCTAACTTGGCAATTTTAAAAAATCGGCAAAAAAACGTTTTGGCGAATAAATAAGCATGTCGATGACGAATTTTCCGGGAGTTGACAACCCCACTAAAACACTCCCTGAGCTCTCAAAACTATTCACTGAAAATTTCGTCAAGATCTAATGAACCGTTCGGGAGATACAGGGAAACGAACGAACGAACGAACGCACAAACGAACGAACGAACGACGAACGGAACGGAATTATTTTTTTATATAGTCATATATATATATATATATATATAATTACTGTACATCAGTACTGGGAAATAAAACCATAAAGTTCTCATCTCGACGATAGAGAGAAAGAGAGCCATGGTGAGAGGACGACTTCGATAGCGAGAGTCCGGTCAACACCCTTTGCATGGAAAGAAGCTACACGTAAGAAGTAGTGGAGTTTGTGGTTGCACTGTGTGCATTGCATAAAATACCACGAAAAGAGTTTTTTTTATTAACAGTCCATAAAAATATACATGCACAAATAAGTAAATGTATATAAAATGATGTTAATGTGTAAAAAAACCATAATTAACATTTAATTTTAACATCACATATGAACAAAAACTAAAACACAATTATAATAAAACAACTTGCCATAATACAAACATATATAATATTCCTATTTAAAGACTTTAAATTTACATAAAAAGTTTTTTGATTATTTTCCATATGGGAGGGAAATGAGAGGAAGTGACGAATTTCGTCGGCTGCCAAACTCCACTGTCCATCGATGACAAAGGGATCTTGAGGTCCAACGCCGCATATCTAGCCACCGCGCTAGTATGATTATCCTTAACTCCCACGGACTGATAGGAGAGTGAGATGCTAATATCTTAGCTATACGAGCTTTGGCATTTAAAAGAACACTATTAATGCTCTCGATTTTGCAGAGGACGATCTCCAAGACCAAAACAGAATGATAGCTTTGCAAATGTTATTTACATCTGGAGTCTGAAGGCCTCTAACATTCAAACTGATGAACTGTTTAAGGATGGCTAACAGTATGGCAATCTACAAAGGCACGTAAAGTAGAGTTATACAGTTTTCCACAATCCTTGCATGTATATATAAAGCGTATTAGATCTGCGGATATCTGCCATTGTGCCGTAAATTTTGTGTCATCAGCATTCCTATAAGAGATCTCAGAATTATCGTTTTCCAACACACTGGAAGTTGTGAGAAGTTCAAACATACTTTTGACATATGTTCAAGCTTTCTTCACAACCGGAACAAATGGGGGAAGTCATTTTAAGAGTTTTGAAATAAAAAAATTGTAAAGTTTCAATCTTTTTTCTTTAAAGTTATTGAATACTAATTATGTTAAAGCCATACATACTTTGATAATTTAGAAACAATTACACATTTTTAAATATAATCTCTTATCTTGTGTTTTTAATAAAATTGAACTACGGATGATATTCAGTACATCTATTTGTTTCTAATTTTGTATTGTAAATAAAACGTCATGGTCAATTACTTGTGCTAAGTACTATCAAAATGGTTATTTACCTAAGGAATGTGAAAATAGTTATGTAAGATGGGTGTTATTGGAAAGAGCTGACAAGGACGACAGAGAAATCAAAAACACAACAGTCTGCAAGCTGTCCCGAAACCGAAGTTGATCAAGATATCCAAAAAATGAACTTGAAAGTTCAAACAAATGAGGAGATACATGGTGGTACCTCTTTTAGTAATGCCATATCAAGAAGACCCCCGTTTGAAAGTCATTGGCCATGACTCATTGGAAAGTCCACTTGGAGTTAACTATGTTTTTTTATGACAAAATTATATTAGTGTTTAAAATCTATGTTCCGAATATCGGTCATATGTTTTATATGACCGATATTAGAATATAGTTTTCAAACACTTATGCTAAAGAAAGCATAGTTAGCTTCATAAGTGACTTTAAGGGATAATAAATATTATTAACGGGGGGTAAATGCCCGGGGGTGCTAGTACGGGGGATGAATGTCTGGGGGTGACAGTCGGTTTCCTTCATATTGATATAAAATATTTTAAATCTCTAGAGTATTTCTCGAAAAAAAAATGTACCAAACACTTTAATTATGAAATTTTTTAAGATTTCATCGAATGCCGATATTCCGTACAGACGGTAGATTTTTGACTATTCTACCAATACCGATTTAACACAGTTTTCTAGCAACAACTAATAAAGACGGTATATTTTATCTACCGAATCCCAGCTCTGCAATTTTCTTTTTCTACAATACATAGAGTACATAACTATTGTATCCTATTTGTATGGTTAATTTGTTTTAATAAAGACCTTGTCGATGAGGAAAAAAAATTCAAAAAATTAAACGATTACCTAAAAAAGCTTACAAATAATACTGTATTGTCTAATTATATATTTCAAGGATAATACCAAAGTTTTATCAAACTTGTGTTTAATAAGTTTTTTTACGATAGTTTTTCTTAAATTAGAAATCCAACGTTCATATGATTATAAACATGCCAATTGTAATACAAAATAGGGCTCCGTTCTCCATTAAATATCACGTTCTTTGATAATAAGGATCTTCTATCGAGCATTCATAATCAATTTTTCACAATTTGATGGTTCAATGCCATAAAAACGTTTCAGAATTACTCTGAAAATGTTTTCTACAAAAATTTATATTTAATCTGAACCGCACGTTTATATTAATATTTTAGCATAAACATATTGTTTTTAAACTTAGGATAAACGATGTCAATAAAATTATTAATTTGCTATAACATTAACAATAATGCAGGGTCGTGGAATTAACATAAAAAAGCGACCGGTGTTCGCCAACGCACGTTCGAAATCGTACGCTTGAACGGAATATAAATGAACAGACGAACGGATTTTTTTGTTACCGTTCGTCCGTTCAATTTAATTTGGTTTCAAAAGTGTAGACTTTTAATATACAAGAAGTTCAATCAATGTTTCTAATGTCACTTCAGAAAGTGGGATGTTTTTTTTTACAAAAAGAAGTACAGTTGAAATTCCTGCGAGATATTTTGGATAAAGTGCAGGCGGTTTTTTAAGTTATGGAATTTTTTCAAATTTAAGATAGGAAAGAATTTATATTTTTCGACGAACGGACGAACGCCTGAACGGATTTTTTTCAAATCGAACGGGTGAACGCTAAGGTTGCGAACGCCCACAAGCCTGCAATAATGTATGTACAAAACGATATTTACCTGCCGAGGGGGGGGGATGCTACTCATTTTCAAAAAATAAAATATAATTACACAAAAGTTGTCTGTGAATTTATCCAAGGAGAATATAAATATTTATATTCTCCTTGGAATTTGTCATTCCTCATTTTCGGGGACAAGTGATAGTGATGAACCAAGACGCTTTAAAAATTAGCCATAAGCGATCAATTTAACGCACCCTAGTTCATCATAATGCGCACAAATTGACGCAGTCACTCGATTGTAGATGATAATTGTATTTTTTAAAGTATATTATTATATTTATATGATCAAAAAAGTTTCTTAACTTATTATTGTCATTCTTAATTATTATTGTCATTCTTAATTTATTATTGTCATTCTTAATTTATTATTGTCATTCTTAATTTATTATTATAATTCATTCGTAATTATATTTTTTTTTTTTTGGCCAACTGGCGATCCTTTATTCAACAAAAAGTAAATATGTAATTATTGACATGTATATCAACAAAAAAACAACTACCCTAAAAAAATATACGTAAGGTAGCACAATACCTACAAAAAGACTAAAAACAAATATATATGGTAAAGTAACAAGCAGACACATAAAAGACAACAAATCAATAAGAAATAAAAAGAAACAATGCAGGAAAAAATAAAACACAACGTTACAGCTATAAAATTATTTTTTTTAAACATGATGTAATGAAGTATTATTTAAAAAATTTAAAGTCTTTAAATGAAGTTTGACAGTAGGTAAAACGCCACTGATATCACTGTCTAAAGCAGATCTTTTCGCGTAGAGCAAGTGATGTGTCTTTGTGATCACCGCGTTGATGATATGTTGTTCTTTTCCATGGTAAAAGGCAATAAAATCGTCTCTCTTCAAATGGTAGAAGCCAAAATTCTCGCTTAAAATCTCGCCGGTAGCAGTATACAACGGGGCAAGTTTCTCACATCCGAAAAGAAAATGCTCGCTGGTTTCATCTTTCACCTTGCAAAAACCACACTTTTTCTTTTCACCAGAAAAGAACTTTGCATTTAATTCGAGTGTTCCTGTGAGGATTCGGTATTTTAACCATTTTTCGGAGGATGAGAGCAAATTGTTTTTTATTGCCTCGATGCTTTTCATGACAGGGAGGTTAAGTTTTCTTCTCTTTAAGTATTCGCTAAAAGGTTCCATGGTCGGAGAAATGCAAAGCTTACGGATACTAGAAACGTCCATTAGGAATAAACGTAAACGTATAGGAATTATAGGTCTTGTGCACGGAACATAATCTCCAAACGCTTTCTTGAAACGTAGAAAAGCCATTTTATTGAGTAAAAAAGTGGAGCTTTCTGTCTCACCTGCAAAATCTATTCCGTAAGTTTTAATTTCTAAATCGCTTATGGTATCTCTAGTGGGAAATTCCCATCTTAGAGATTTCTCTATAGAGCAAACTACGCTTTTGATCCCAGCAGATATTTTTAGCATCCTTCCCGAATAACTTGAAATATGTTTTAAGACTTTATTTAAGCCTGAGTATGGATCCTTTGCGTAATTTATTTGTAGATAAGCGGACAAGTGTTCATTCCAGTAATGCTCCTTTGTCCATAGTAGCCTAATCCAATAGGAGTTTAGTGCTTTCCAAAGGAGAGGAAAGTCTATGACCGAGAGGCCGCCATAATTAAGAGGATTGTGTAGACGTCTTTTAGAGAGGTTTTTCTTCTTCTGTAGCTTTAGAAAAGATGCCTCTATGCAATTTACTTGAGTGGCAATAGTTTCGTCAAAAGGAGTTACACGTAAAAGGTGAATCACTCTTGATGTTATGTAGGTATTCCAAGCCCTAATCTTGTTCCAAAAGTTAAGACCAAGTGACGAAAAATAAGTATAACCATTATTTATCCTTGCGATGATTTCCTCCAAGTTTTTTTCCACATTGTTTGTTCCGATCCATGATCCTAATAGCTTTATACTACTGACAGAATTAAAATGGGGCCACGATTTTCCAATAAATTGATGGTATTGACTAATGATTTCAGTTTTCTCAGGGTTTAAACTTAGTCCAGAACATACTGAAAACTTTTCAAATAAGTCTAAAGTCTTTGTAACTGACTTAATAGTCCGTAGCGGACCGCCTGAGTATATCATTGTCAGGTCGTCGGCATAGCATAAACACTTGGGATGGGATATTAACGAAGAAAACCCTGTGATTGATGCGTCCTGATGTATTTTTCGTATTAATGGATCTAATGAAATAATGAACAATAAGGCGGATGCAGGGTCGCCTTGTCTTACACCTCTTTTATTGAAGAATTCATTATTTACGGGTCCATATTCAATTGTTGTTTTGGAGTTGTAAAGGAGAGCTCCAACCATTCGGATTATGTAGTCTCCAAAGCCTTTTTTGTACAAAGTTTGAATTATGTACTTGTGGGAAATTGTGTCAAAAGCCTTTGAAAAATCCACCGCCATTACGGAGACATCGTTGGAGGACTCTAAAAACGTTTGTACAGTAAAAGGTATATGATCCATCAATTTCTTTTTCATAAATCCAAATTGGGAAGGATGGAGTAATGAATGTAAAACGGAACTTAGACGATTTGTTAAAACGTACGAAAAAAATTTAAAAATGCAATTTTGCATGGATAGGGGTCTTAAATTTTTCAAATGCCCTGAATCTTTTCCTGGTTTTGGTACTAAAACGATACGTCCTGTTGATGCAAAGGTCGGGAAACTACCGCATGCTAAAACTTTTTCATAAAATTGAATTAATATAGGAGTTAAAATAGATGCGTACTTTTTATAAAACTCAAATGTAAAACCAGAGGGACCAGGTGATTTGTTGGGTTTTCCATTTATTTTATAGCGTACATTATTTCCTCTTCAGTTATGTGTTTTTCTAAAGAATCCATATCTTTTTCTGTAAGAAGGGGAGTTTCCTCAGGTGCACATCTCCATTCTTCACAAAAGTGTTGTTTCCCATTCTTGCATCTTGCGCACTCTTCTTCTTGACAATCAAAACAATCGTAAAGCTGGCTATAATATTTTTTAATTTCCTGAGAAATAAACACAGGATCTTTCGTTATCTCTCCATTAGGTTTATAAATCGAAATCACTTTACTTGCGTTTTTATGCCTTTCATAATCAATACATTTAAGGCGGGCATTGGACAAGTCGTCTATGGATTGAATTTTTAACTTAGCTCTGTATAGGACGTCAGCTTCTCTATAGAGTTTATCAGCCATATAATATTTTTCGTCTTTGCTGAAGTCACCCTCGTCTATTTCTTCAAGCTTTGTAAAATGCGCCTGTTTCGAGCTTTTTTAATTGACCCTTTTCTTCTTAGTAGCATCTTTATTTTTAATAACATGCTCTCCACAAGGTCAAAAATGTTTACATCGGAGTTTATTGAATTGTTAGTTCTTATTATGATATCTTGAATTTCATTACTGGTAGCTTCATCGTCTAATAGAGAAGAGTTGAGTTTCCAATTGTGTTTTTCCTGTGTGAAATGGGACATGATTGAGTTTTAAAATAATCCCCTTATGATCTGATATTTGTGTACTTATGACATCATAAGAAACAACGGATTCCCTTAGGAAACCTTTCACTAAAACAAATCAATTCTTGATGACATTTCTTTTGTGAAGAAGGTGTGTTCGAAATTTTGCATTTCGTTGGCAGTATCTTTAAAATCGAATTCATTCGTAATTATAATGGCATTCTAGTTATGAGTTAATTCGACCAAGGTCTTATAGGGCTCTGAATTCGACCATCAAATAATTCCTAAATACATACAGTTGGTACTTCTTATACAGTTGGCAGAGCGCAGCTGCCCTTTGTTATTTATTTACATTCTTTTCTTTTTTTTTCTCCAGAGAGATTTGTTATTGATTGAGGACAGCCGCCGCCGTATTGTGTGAGTGATGTCTCTCTACGACGATGAAGAAGTGGCCTCACGGACTCAGGGGAGGCCGTGGGCTGGTCCCGCGTCGTCTCAAAGGCCCCTACACCCACGCTATCCTCAGCCCCACCCCCTATCCTGAGAATAAGTCCCTGAAGCCCGTGGTCATCCCCAGTCCACTCAACCAGAGCTCTAGCAAACGCTCCGGAAGCACCCTTGCACCCGTCATTAACCTGCAGTCCAATCGGGGGAATAAAGCGCCTCTCCCTGAAGCCTCGACGCCCAGCTCGTACTACAGTTTGGAGAAGGTAAAGGCAGGCTTTTGCTTTGATTGATACAGAATATTGAGAACTGTAGAAGGTCTGTCAATATTACCAGTGGTTGCCGCGTGCGATGAAATGAGCGATAAACGATAATTATCGCTGAGGTCAAACCTTTTATCGTTTATCACAAAGTTTTCTAAAATTATCGCTCATTCACTTACCGTTAGTCCCAAAAAATGAGGAACGATAAACGATAAATTCAAAGACGACTTTTGTAAAAATTCAAAAATGTGCACGGCGGTAATAGTCACAACAGCCTACCTGACATTTTCAGACCAGTTCAAGCTGAGAGTATATGTAGGGTAGAGACTAGAAGGAGCAACACTGGCTTGCAAGTGAACCCTGAAAACCCCCTTATAAGAACTGCCAAGTTTGTGTGTAGCTGGCCAATCACAGCTTCTGTGAGACAGTCTCGCTGGAGTTCTCGAGTTAGGAGGGTGAGTGCTGCTCTCTCCCATGCACCGTCTTTGTGTTTTGTTATTACTAGGCTTGTGAGTGATCAGAAAAAATAGCGATCCGATCAAAAGTAACGATCAGGGACTTTTCCGATTAGTGATCTGATCAATTTAATTGCGATCAAAAAAAAAAATCTATGACTAGATCTAAGTAAAATTAAACATACATATTGTCAAACCTGTTCAATTGATCATCTTTAAATAACGGTCCCAAACACTCAACACAAAAAACCTGGGGCAGGAGCAAGGTGGCAGAGGTGATGCCTGGGCATAGATAGGGAGAAGTAGATCTCGCTGTTCATAAAGTACAACACGGCTTTGCCCAGCTCTGCTACCGTGGAGCGCATGTTCAGCACTGCTGGTGACGTTCTCACGCCCAAGCGTGCAAGCATGACCAGCGACAGGTTTGAGAAGCTGGTCTTCACCAAGGGAAATATGCAGCTCCTGGATGCTGTCCTAAGGAGGGAGGGAAAGTCCGAGATTGAGACTAATGTGTAGGCCATAGACTGTTTCCAGTTTTTGTCCAGTTAAATTAATTTTCACTCTGAAAAAATAGTTTTTTTATATTTCAACTAAATAAAGATACTTATCATTTATCGCTTTTTTTATCGCAGGTAATTTTTATCGCTTACCGCAGGTTGGGTTTTGAATTTTTTTTTTTCGTTTATCGCAGGTTGAGAAAAAAATTATCGTTTTATCGTTTATCGCAAGTTGAAAAAAAAGTTATCGCAGAAACCACTGAATATTACTAATATTATTAGTCATAATATATTATACGAAAATATTACATTAATCAATAAACTAATTTCATCGGAACTTCCCTTGGTGTTCCAAGAGGACGTTTCACTTTTTCTGAGTTTCTATTATCATGTAAATCTTATCTCATTGATTTAATTTTATCCATTTATATCTTATTATATTCATGCAAATTTGATGGCTAGTTCATTTTAATTTACCAAGTTTGTTTTGTATCTATTCTTTTATAAGAGAGTAATTATTAACTTTTTTAAATATTTATATATTTTAAAATATATTGTTTAATATAGAATTTATATGGACTGTATCAATACTCAATAAATAAGAATAAGTTAATAATACAAAAATAAGTGCATATAATTATGAATTATCGTTGACTAATAGTTTTATGAGGCCTTCCCTAATAATTGACAGAGCTTTAAATTACTTAACCAAAGTCACTCATGTCTCATTCCCAAACATTATATTTTATCACTTTTGTAAGCTTTTCCACATTTCAAACATGCATTTAAGTCATTAATGTTGTATAATTAAAATATATCTATTGTTTTATTTAGTCCAGTCGTGGAGACAAATCCCTTATACCTCTAACGGATCCTTCCTGGACCCCAGTGAATGAATATGATCCTCTCTGGCCCAACGACTACGAAAAAGTCATATCAGGTAATACTCTTTCTTTGTATAGTCAATGTTTGACTAAATAATTTAGGGATCTGTAGCAGGACGAGGTCTCTTAAATATAGCTCTAATGCAGTGGTGGCGGCCCGCGGGCCGAAACCGGCCCGAATGGACATCTCATTTCGCCCGTTGCGTTAGTGGTTGAGAAGTGTTTTTATAAATAAATAATATTATGATACAATATCAACAAATTTAAATCTACTTTTGTTTAGTGTTTAGTGTTGCAAGGCCAAAAATGTACCGGTAATTTGGGCCCCCGAGGTCCCACTTGAAAACAGTCCGGCCCCTGACCGATTTCACTCTGGCATCCTGCTCTAATGGATTCGATGTGTAATTGATTATTATCTGCCAAAAAAAGGGAGTGCGTTACGGCGTGTTCTACTCTCAAAGCTGGGAGCGCAGGTTCGAATCCCGAGAGGGATTTTAAGTCGAGTTCATTGATAAGAGTATCCTAGGTTCGAGTGACAAATTTTAATGCAATAATGCTTATTTATATCCAATCGGATGATACTGCAATTCTATCGAACCATATAGGCAAAAAAAAAAGTAAATAATCTTTTTTATAAAATTTGAGTCGTCAAAATAAACTATGTTTTAGCATATTATTGACGTGATTGAGCATGACAAAACAAATGTCATAACGTATTTTTAATTTTTTTAATTTATACAGTATAAGAAACATCTATTCTTAAGGAACACTAGCAATAATATTATTACTAATACTAAGTAATTTAAGGATGTGGTTTCTGTGCTCAGAGGAGACGTGCTCAACTCTGAGTGTTGAAGGCACAGATGATTCGACTCCTCTCAAGAGGAGAAGGAGATCAATATTTATTCACCTCATTGAAAGGATCCGAGGGTCGATGGAATAATTTAACTGCTAATATGTTTATACATTTTCAAACTTCCTTTTAGTCTGCATACCTTATTTACTATGTGCATTTCTCCCTAGACATTCGTGACATGAAGCGTCAGTCTCAGGACGATGGTGCGGAGCAAAAAAAGCGTCGCTACACAGAGAGCTCCCGGGATCGGGCCCGGGAGAGATTCAATCAGACTACCTAAGCCCCTCATCAAGTGGATTCTCCCGTCGGAGGCACTCGGATGATGAAGAAGATGATGAGAGACGAAACAATCGCCGTCGAAGGATCGCAGATCCAATCCCGGCCGTAAGACTCCTTGGAGAGACTCAGGAATGAACAACAAATTTGTTATTTATTTTATTTTATTATTTTACAGCCTCCAGTGGCGGTGCGGCTATTGCTCCTCCTCCTTCCCTTACGGAGACCTCGAATCCCGGAGGAAATACCGTTGACAAAGGTGGTGGCATGGCTGGTCTTGATGTTGCTGCCAAATCATGGCCAAATATGGCTATAAGGTAAGGTGCCAAAAAATTATACATTCAGTCGTCCCTTGCAAAGTCGCGACGGCCCGGATCCACTACACGACCACCGCGATATATATGAGGGTCGCGATGTTGATATATGTATATTGAAATTTAGAGAGATTTGACATCACCCGGTGCTTAAACCTACCGCCATTTGGCCTTGTTGTCGTAGGTGCTCTGAATACATGTACGGACCTTTTTTGGGGGCCTCTATCTTGCTTTTTTGAAGATTTACCAGTTTCAACCTCAAAATTATGTCATTGAGTTTATATGGGGACGTTTTACCATGAAAAAACGGGAGCCAAGCCGTCGTCGCGTAGTAAAAAAGTGGCCCATCAATATATGAGTAAAAAAATAACTTTGATATAAAATCTCATAAAGGCTGTACAAAACAAAGCTACACTGGTGGCCTTAGGGTCAATTTTGACCCACCCTAAAAAAGGACTAAATAACTTAACTGTGAAAAGGGGAAAACTCGGCCATTTATGGTCTCTGTTATAGGTAAGTTGTTTTTTCATTCAAAAAAAAATATTGGGTTAAATAACCAAAGAAACTGCTTTTTCCCTATATGGTTCGATATAATTGCATCTGACTGGATATAAATAAGCATTATAGTATTAAAAAGCTTATGCAGAGTTGGGTCAATTTAGACCACTTAAGGGTTGATATTTTCCTTAGTTTCTGTTAATAACACACCAAACCGTTACATTGAAATGGCATCCTCAAATTTATTATTTCTCTTAACTACTCTCCCTGACACATTCTAGCAAGGCCTGGGCAGGGAGGAACAGGGGATTATGGTTAAAAAACCAAAGAAACTGCTTCTTTTTCTATGGTTCGACAGACTTGCAGTATCCAACAGGATATAAATAAGCCTTATAGCATTTTTTAAAAGAAGCTGCTTTATTTTAAAGCTTATGCAAATTTGGTGGGTCAAAATTTAGACCCGTAGGACGAACAGTGTGACCAAAATCCTAAGACGACCACTCAAGGGTTATATGTTCCTTAGTTTATGTTATGGCATTCTCAAATTATTATTTCCCTTAATTACTCTTTAACTACTCTCCCTGACACATTCTAGCAAGGTCAAGGCCTGGGCAGGGAGGAACAGGGAATTTCCATGGCGCTCTCGGTAGAAAAGACTTCAAAGCGGGGCGGGCGCATTGTGCAAGAAAAGGATTGTAAGCCCGAAGAGTCCCCGGGCGATGAATATGGAGGAGGAGGAGGAACCCCTGCCTCGGTTGGAGGAGGAAAACCTTCCATTACGGACATGATGAAGAATCCCTCCAAAGTTGTACTCTGCAAGGTAGGTGAAAGTATATAGAAGAAAATGTCAATTCCTCGCGGCAAAATGGTATATCAGTAATGGTCACTAATATAGTGTAAAGAAGTCGAATGTGATAGAAAGTAACGCAAATTAAAATAATATAATTTGTTATGTTTATATGTCAAACGATATGTCGTCATACACCACTACTTATTGATGTTGAGGCACTTATATTATTTAAAACAAATGTATGGAACGGAGAATATGATAATATTTTTATAATACACTTGGCCCAAGTTTATTATAAAAATATTTGTCAGTTATTTGTGTATAAATAAATATTTAAAAAAAGTTTTTACCGGGTTTTAACTCATTTTATTCAAAGGAATTGATATTTTCTTATCTGGATTTAAGAAAGATTACTATCAAATTGATTCCTGCTTTAATTAATGTGGTGGCAAAACATTGCTTTGTTGTTTTTAAAGCCTCGCTTTTCGAAGGCCAATAAAAGGTGAATCTATTTTCCTTTAGACTAACTATTGTAATGCTCGGATTTAATTATATTTTTCAGAATATGGTAGGCCCTGGAGAAGTTGATGAGTTCCTCGAGCCAGAAGTGAAGGAGGAGTGTAATGAGAAATACGGAGACGTCATCAAGGTAGTCATCTATGAATTCTCAAATTCATCCGCGGAAGAAAATGCAGTCCGGATCTTTATCGAGTTTAAGCGGGTCGAGTCCGCAATTAAGGGTAATAACAATTCTATTATAAGTATCATATTGTCTTATGATTTTTTTTTATCAAGTATTTTAACAACTTTAAAGGCAAATTAAATTCAAAGCCGTGGTTTAGTTTTTTTCCTGGGCTCCCAGAGGCAAATGGCGTAGAAGTGGATTGTTCATTATATTTAAACAAATTAATCAACTAGTGACAAATTTTAAACATAACCTTGACACTTTAAAAAATGAAGACCCTATTGTTGAATGATTATTAAATCAAATCCGTATTCCATAGCTAGTCATATTAATATAAAAAATAGGGATAATTCAGAGATATAGAGAACAAAACTTATTGCAAAGTGAACTAAGATAAATGGCCTTCTAAGTTCACTCAGTATTCTGGACACTCTTTTATAACAGGGAGATAGTTGGACTCCGTAAGAAAGAGTTCTTCCGAGTCTCCCCATCTGCTTCACAATATTCCTTAAGATTTGGAGCTGGAATTAAAAGGGCTCTGGAGGTCCTCGAGATTTGCAGCCTGGATCAAGCTCTTCAGATGTTTCATGGCTTTGTCGAAGCCCTTCATAACGGCGACACCCTCACAAGGGGATTCCATGTCCCAAGTTAGATAAAGACGATCAAATTCTCTATTAAAAAAAAATACCATGATGATATCAAAGAGAGCGACAATGAGGGATTCCATGATTAATTTTCCGCCGTCTTATTTGACTATTTATTAGTATATAATTAAGTATTCATTTATTTTTTATTGCTAGGTTCCATTTAACTATCGATTTTCGTAGATTTCACTTCTCTTTATATCTCTTCTTTATCATAAGTAGCATGACCCTTATATGTACGTGGATGTGGTTAAACAAGTTAACATCAACAATAGGATCTTGATGGCTGACCTATGTATATAAGAAGTGAATATACAATGGATATAATCAAAGAAGTGAATAAGAATATTGGATGGTAGCCATTTTTTGACGAAATATATATTCTTTAAGTAAAAAAAGGATGGAAATATACTTATCTCTTGAGATCTTAAGTAATATAAAAAGGGATAAGTGACAAAATTAATTATGCCCAGTGACGTCATTTGAAGGGACTCCCTTTTATGAAGTACAACATAGGAGGATGACGTCACAGGATATTTATTTCTGGATTTTCTATTCCGAAGGCCAGCCATTTTAGATCGCTCGTCGTAATCAAATTACTCTTACAATCGAGCAATGAATGAGGTCGGTGGTCTTGATATCAAAAATTTCCCAAATTTGTTTGATATAACAAACATTTTATTAAAGCAACCGATTATTTCGTATAAGAAAAAGTCTTGGTGTTGATCAATAACAGTGCTTACCACTTAAATATTCTTACGATTAATAATTATTTGCCAGAAAGAAGGGAATTCATGGATTTTTAAATCGTATATAAGGATTTTCAAATCGATACTCATCATCCTTTTTGCGGAATATTATGTGAACATAATTTATTTAATTTCCCTCCTTCTATGAACATTTTTCTTTCAGTCTAATTATGTCTAATAACTATACTAATTTGATTATCATATTCCCCTTTTTCTTTCCTCTCTGTTTTAAGCTGTCGTGGATTTGAACGGGCGATTCTTTGGAGGAAGGGAGGTCCAAGCGAATTTCTATGATTGTGAAAAGTTCAATTCCAATAAACTCTATGACTGAAGTTGAAGGAAAACATATACGCACATAGGGTAACACTTTATTTGATCACATTAGAGCAAAGAGTGTTACAATAATAATATTAATATTTATAACAACATTAAATCACAACATATGCTTTTTATAATATTATGAACATTAAACGAGAGAATATTTTTGTGTTTCTAACCTGGAATCAAAAGGGTTATTAAGAGAGAGTTTTTCTTCTTAAATGTCGTAATTATTTGCGCTCTCCGAGATACAGTAATAAATAAGAAGAATACACTGATGATGTTCAAAGGATGAATAAAAAGTCTCCACAAAATGCGATTTCCTCAGAGGAGGCGAATCAAAAATGATTGCGGCGGACGATAAGGAGGATTGCTTGGAGGAAGAGGCTGTTATTTCTCCTCAAGGCACGGACTTATCGCTCCCCATAGGCCACGCTGGAGGAGTCCAGCTCACTGCTGCTGGACTCGGACTCTTCATTGTTGGTGGTGGATGCCACGGTGTGGTAAATGGGTTGAGATTTTCCCAAGATGGAGTCCTCGGTGACCTTAAAAAAATGAGAGACAGGGTTGGATAGTTGTTTTTTATAAGGAAATGTGAGGAGCTTACTTCAACTGCAACGATGTCAGATCCGGGGATCTCAAACATAGCGTCCAACAATATCTTTTCTAGAATGGCTCTCAAACCTCTGGCTCCCGTTTTCTTCTTAATAGCCTGTCGAGAGATGGCTTTTAGGGCATCGGGCTGGAAGGTAAGATCCACCTAAAGGAAAACGTATTTATTAATTAGATGATAATTATTAAAAAAATGATAGCCCGACCAAGGAAAGCTTGTCATTTAAAATAATATTAAAACTCAATTAGAGAGTTACTGAAGAGTATATTATAGTAAATATTAACCTACTGTACCCATGTCATGTTTAAACATAATTATTCAAAGATATTACTGGGATTTCTGTATTATAATTTAGAAATACTGAATATAATAAAATATGGTATTTATACATAAATTTAGTCTATTCCTATTATTCACGCTTCGAATGATAGAAAGAGACAGAGGAATTGGATGGTTATTGAGCTTGTTGTTTGTGATATTAGGTGCATAAAGCCACAATTTCTACTTAAAATTAGTGATGGAGTAGGATGATGCCCACTATAAAATAGGGCAGGAAAGCAGCTCGCCAAATATATGCTACTTTTTTGTTTGTGATGTAACACTACCCTCCTTCTTACCTTATCCATTCCAAAGAGCATTTGATATTGTGGAACAAGTGCGTTTTTGGGTTCAGTGAGAATCCGGACTAGCATCTCTTCATCCAATGAATGGAAAGGCACGAGTGAGGGGAAGCGGCCCACAAACTCTGGGATCATTCCAAAGTCAATGAGGTCTCCGGCCTCCACGTCTGCCAAGTAGCGGTCACGCTCCTGCTGATCCTCAAGCTCATCCGTGGAACTCCCTTCGTTTTGAGCAGACTGAGCCGCGGCACGACGACCCTGATGATTGCTGTCAGGAGTTCCGAAGCCTTGGAAGAGAAAAATATATGGCATTTTTAAGTACATTAGAGTGTTGATTATTAAAAAATAATTTCCATTCATTCAGCTATTAAAATATTTTTTAACTAAAAAAATTCTACAATGTTTTACTTAGTTAATGTAATATAAATTGGTTACATTTTTTAGGATTTAGAAAAATATTTAAAAATAAATAATTATTGAACACATCCAATTTGCTACATTTTCACTACACCTAAAAAAAATAAAAGTATTGCTGAGTTTTCCAGTCTTACAATCTGTAAAATATAAATTAAGCACAGAGTCTTGGATATCCCGGTAAGTCTAGAGTATGGATAATCATAATGTGTATAGACTCGTAGGTCAAAAATTTCCTATTCAAACCAATGAACAACAGATAAAATAAGGAACCAGAGCTCTTATGATAGGCCTCCAACTTTGGAGAATTGTGAAGGCTTAAGCAGAACGGATGTTCGTTAATAAGTGAACAACATATTTGTTTGACTACCTACATATGTAATAATTTGTTGTAATTATTTATGTTAAAGATACTAAATTATCAAAGTTATTATAAGCAAAATAGAAGAAATGTAACATTCGGCCAAATTGTTGGCCCCCTATGTCATATACAAAATTGGATGATATTTTAATTCTTAGGTTAAAAATTTAAATAGTGAAAGGTACCTTTTTTATTTTCATCATTTTTTTTTCATTATTTAGATAATTTTCTCTTCGGGGAAAAGGGGTCCCACTTCTCTACTCTCTTGAGTACCATATAACTCATAATGTCTTTTATTTGGCCATAGATAACCATGTAGATTATAATATATGCAGATAGGGTTCTTGGAAAAGAAATGAGCACTCTCGATGATAACAAACAACTTATAATTATATCAATGGATTTTTGACAACTTTTTTAAACTTTTTAATTATCTTACCCAAGTACTTTTCGTTTTTCCTCCTCGAGACAATTTTCTCCAGCCATTGAATGCTCCCGAAGAGACAAAGAGGATATTTGTAGTGTCCACTTGAAGAGTGTCCCCCCGTGTCTTTCGAGCCGAGTTCTTCTCTGGTACATTCACAACCGTTCCTTCTACCATTTTGAGCATGCCCTGTTGTACGCCTTCTCCTCCAACGTCACGCAGCTGATGAATCCCCGGGACGGCTCCGATCTTATCCACCTCGTCCAAGAAAATGATCCCCATTTGAGCCTTCTCCACATTGTAGTGGGCATCCTGAAGGAGCTTTCCCACGACGGATTCGATGTCATCCCCTACGTAGCCCGCCATGGTCAGCGTCGTACAGTCGCAAATGGCAAAGGGGACGTCCAGACAACGAGCAATCGTCTGGGCCAAAAGCGTCTTCCCGCTGCCCGTGGAGCCAAACATCATGATGTTGGACTTTTCCAGTCTGAGATCGTGGGACTTGGCGTCTAGGATGTCAGAACCTACGGCGTTCACGGATTTTCCCCGGTCCCCTGAGGGTCCGCCCGAGGGGGGAAGGGAGGTGCCATTATTGGGGAGGCCGGATCCGAAAAGGATCCCATGCCTGCAATGTGGAGAAGGTCCCGATGGGAAGGAAGGGCGTCTCCGGACCCAGAAGGAGAACTCCCAGCCTCCTTATTATGCACGGGTATATTGTGGAATATCCGCTTGTAGTGATTGTAGACCGCCACGGAAAGGGCTTTCTTGGCGGCGTCTTGGCCAATGATGTGCTGGTCCAGGTAGTCGTAGATCTTCTTGGGAGGCGGGGGAGCGCGTTTGGCAGCCCCTGCTGCGGCCGAGTGCCGCTCCGTCTCACGTCCTTCCCCAGGAAACCTTCCTTGGCCTTGGCAGAGTCTGCGTCCGATAGAACCACGAAGAAATGAGAGCATTTTTCGCACTTGACGAACCGCGTTGTGGACACAAAGGCGCTGACGTGTTCGCAGGGATCTCCACACTTGGGACAAACCAGCTTGGAGCCCCCGCTGCCACCCTTGGAAGCATCATCTGATGAAGAACCACTCTGGAGACGAAGGGCAGACGTACGAAAGCCCATGGAGGATGGGGTCAGAAGAAGAGGGCTTCGAAGGGTAGCCGGTGGAGGCCCAGGGGTGAAGGGCTCGCCAGCCGACGAAGCAGTCCGACTCGCACACGGGACATGACAGTAACAATAAAACTAGATAATGGAATTGTATCTCACACAGTAACCCCGTGTTATCACAATGAGACTTGAGTAATGAGGACTAAAAGAATAATAATTATTTTTGGTATGACGTCATTTCAGCTGAATCATTGCTCTTAAGCACTCTCAGTCTCTTTGTATATGTCTGCCTTCGTGTGTGCAGATACAAAACAAACGTATGCGTCAGAATAAATGATATATAATATAAGTACCCAGATATTACATAAATTCCAAGGAAAACAGCAAAATAGACTAAGTAATGATATAACGGACTATTCGAATAGGGCAATGGCCTTCACGTATTCTGTACTGGAATATAATTTCTTACGAATATTTTTAGACAAAGTTAGAGTATTAGCTAATTTGAAGTTGTATACTGGTTTCATTTAAACTTTTCATTAGATCATTCTACGCGATACAATTGAAATAAATTTCACTACCTTACTTCATGTCACCCTACGTCAATATGATTTTCTTAAAAAAAGTTAATATTGCATATATATTGTTATGTTAATATTGAAAAAAAAAGGAAGCTAATAGTTAATGAAACCAATTAGTTTTTTTTTGTTAGCGGAATTGTCATCACATTTGAATGTTTTAGATATTATTTGAAAGAGTGTTTATGTATATAGATATATATATATATATATATATATATATATCAAGTTGAAAATTTATATAACATATATAGTAATAATCTAAAACAATATATTTTGCAGAAATACAAAATAGGTTACATTCCTTTAATATCTTATAGTGTAACATATTTCAAAAAAAGTTTAGTAATATTTAGAGATATTATACATAATATCAAGTTGAAAAATTAGATAACATGTCTAGCAATAATATAAACAATGTTTGGCAAAAGTACAAAAAATGTTTTGGAATCTTATAGTGTAACATATTTACAAAAAAAAAAAGTACAGTAACGCCATTTACGATATTAAAAACTGCATTATTGCATTTCTTTCCCATCATTACATCATAATCACAGATTTTGCCTTCATTAAAAAACTGTCTACAAGGCAGATTAATAAATGTATATCCACGCTATGGATTAAATATGACATATAGACATAAACAAAGTTCATGTCTATTTTATAAAGGTTACGTTTTGTGGAATGTTTTTTTTTGAGCTAAGTAAATGTCTTTATTTAAGCATTATGGACTGTAACGCCCTACTATTATTTATTGGCAAAACAATACTGGGTTATTAAATTACATTGAAAGTTTATATTTTTGTCATATTATTTTGTCTTAAAACATCATGTTATTTGTTTAACTGAAAAAACATTATAAATTCTAACAATAATATGTTTAATCGTTTCCTATCTACGATTTTAATATTTATAATCAAACAATAATATGATTTCCCCCAAGGAAGACTACCAAAATATATTGTAGATTAGCTTAGAAGCCCTAATCGAAAGAAAAGGGTTTGAAGGATAAATCTTTTATAATTTTTAGCAGCTTACAAACAGTTATATCAGAATGGTCCAAGAAACATCCTCGAGCTTTTTTTGGATTTATAGTTAGAACAGAAAAATATTGCTTAATGGTTCAGCTTTGAAATAATATGTAGGGTTTTGAACCTAATTGCTTTTTGAATTGAGGAAATTTCCGTTTTGGGGAATCCTGCTCTTGGAATATTTACAGTAGATTATACACACACACACACACACACACATATATATATATATATATATATAGGCTTGTGAACGGAACGCAAAATTGAACGGCGTTCAGCTGAACGCACGTTCATGAACGGAACGCTGAACGGAACGCAACTTTTTTTGAACGCTGAACGTTGAACGCAAAAAAAAAGATTTTGCGTTTAGCGTTCAGCGTTCAATTTTCCCAACTTTTCTTTGACTTTTTTGGGAATTCTTTTCTAAAAAAAAACACCACTACGCAGTACTTTTTTGAAATTCGTTTTTAAATATTTGAACGCTGAACGCTAAACGCTGAACGGAAAAACATGAACGAACGCAACGGAACGTTATTTTTTTTGAACGCTGAACGGAACGCTGAACGCAAAAAAAGCTGAACGCTCACAAGCCTATATATATATATATATATATATATTAGGGCTGTTCTTATTTATCAAATGTTTGAAATCTTAGCAACATTGTGGATTTCCTGTTTCTTGGTGATAAAAGAAGACGACATATAAAGTTTGAACAAAAAATATATATATATGTATATATATATCAGGCTTGTGAGCGTTCAGCGTTAAAAAAAATAGCGTTCGGTTCAGCGTTCCGTTCAATGCTTTACGTTTAGCGTTCAAATATTTAAAAAAAATAACATTGTGTAATTTAGAAAAATGGATGTACTATTTGTACATACTAAAAGTAATGCGTAGTGATGACTTTTTTTTAGAAAAGAATTTCCAAAAAAGTAATGCGTAGTGATGACTTTTTTTAGAAAAGAATTTCCAAAAAAGTAATGCATAGGGATGACGTTTTTTAGAAAATAATTTCCAAAAAAATTAATGCGTAGTGATACATTTTTTTTTTTTAGAAAAATAATTTCCAAAAAAGCACTGCGTGGTCATGACGTTTTTTTTTTAAAAGAATTTCCAAAAAGTATTGCGTAGTGATGATGTATTTTTAGAAAGTAATTTCCGAAAAAAGTGATGACATTTTTTCCGAAAAAAGTCCAAGAAATGTTTGAAAAAATTGAACGCTGAACGCAAAACTCTTTTTTTTGCGTTCAACGTTAAAAAAAAAAGTGCGTTTCGTTCATTGATCGTGCGTTCAGCTGAACGCCGTTCAAATTTGCGTTCCGTTCACAAGCCTGATATATATATATATATATATATATATGCACTTCAAAGTTAAAGAACACGTCAGCATATTATTGTATAACACGAAGGCATATGTTGATCGAATTGCTTAAGAATCATATATCTTATCAATAAATATTAGAACCGAAATAGAATATTTGAAGCATCTTTATTTTAGAAAAAATCAATTCAAAGGTCGTGTTGATATTAGTAGGATACGAGTTAGTTACATATTACTATTGGGTCATTTTTAAGATCAAAATGCTCTATATATATAGTTAGTTAGTTAGGAAAAAATCAGAAGAGATAATAATTTCTTATTAAGATAACAATCATAACGCAAGAATTATATTTGATGTGTTGAAAATCTATATACAATATAATAATCCTTATTTCCATGTTGCAGGTAGCAAAAATGAATACCAACTAATCCATAAAAAGTTTTTGTTCATAACTTTTAAAATATTCTGGACATTAGATGAGTATACTAATTAAGGGATTTATCTAGTCGCAAAATAAAATGTTTCAAGTCCTTTATGCTTTGATTAATATGACTTTTTTCCTTATTATCCAAATAAATAAAAAACATTTATCAATATTAAAAAACCTGACAATTCGAACTTAGATAATACCTATTTAGCCCATTAGTGCCTAACACATAAATATGTACGCATAAAATTTAAATGAAATTTTCCCAAAATGTGTTCCTGTGCAATTGTATACATACGTCGACTCATGAAATAATACTTAACTACTTAAAATAGGTAAAGTATTCTATTTGACATTATTATTGTGTTAGATTTATTATTCGATTTTTTAGGGAATTTAAAATCGTTCATAAAAAATATTGTAAATTGTATTAAAAACATGATTTATTATTTCACAAGAAATAACTTAAAATATTTTGTCAAGGTTATAAATAATATTATTTACTTACACTTATTAAGCTTTCAAACCATGTCATCAATATCCATTAATTAGTCCTTGAAACAGTAATAACAAAGCTTGCTTAATAAGTACGTTTTTGCTGCAGGTCATTTATATACATATATTTTTAATAGTTATAAATTATATTTCATTCATACAACATTTTTGTAAATAGAAAAGTGGTAGGGACAAATGGTCAATATATAAAGTTTAAAACACGAAAAATGCTTTAAAAAAATAAAACTTGGATTCAATTGTTTCATAAAATATATAAATGTTTATTAATAATTGATTCGGTCTAGGAGGGAGATGTATCTTTCCACCAACTTGTCCAGTCTATAGGGAGAGGGTTCCCCTTGACCCGCGAGGCGTACAGAAATCCTTGAACCTTGGAAATTATAGACTCTATTTGAAAATCGTTCTCATAATTGGGGGACGTTGATATTAGCCAGTCTTGGGGTTCAAGGTGTTCACCGTATGCCCTTTGTATTTTTTCCTCTACTGACTTAACTACAGGGATAATGATTGGGCAAAAATAGAAAAAGTGGAACGAGGTCTCCTTCTCTTTCCCACATCAGTGGCATAGTTGATCTTCTGAATGGATCTTCGATTTACTCATGAAGAGAGATGAAGTTGCCAGCCTGTATCGGAGCCATTTCTGTCTTGAATCTGAGAAGGGATTCTTCATTATGATTTGAGGACATAACGAGGACACATTCCTGCTTTCATCGAGCTTATGGAGTCTTCGTTTTACAATTTCCGAAGGCGGTTTTTGCTCAACATTTTTATGATATGCTGGGCGAACATCTTGATTTTTAAGATTGGATAAGCCGATGTAAAAAGGGATGGGTGGGCCAAACGGAAATTATATACATATATTTCATTGGATTTATATTGACGTCATACATATTAAATGGTAATCATCGTTTTTTGTTTTGCCTATATGGTTCGATATAATTGTATCCGACAGGATATAAATAAGCATCATCGTTGTTAATTAAAATTCTAAGAAAATAAAATTTAAAACAAAAAAATACAAATAACATACTAAAAGCATGCATTGTCGCGTTAAAATTTATAAATATTTTCATCCTTTGTTCAATAAAACCTTAATTCAGTGGTTCCCAAAGTGGGGGGGCGCGGGAAAAAACAAATGAATGAAATTATAAATACCGTAGACTAAAGCATTAAAGTACTTTACGCTTTACCGTAGACTAAATAACACTGCTAGAAAAGGGACAAAAAAGTTGAGGTTTGTATTAATTACAATGTGTTAAATAAGCTGCAATGGACTCTGTGAACAAAATTTGGTATGTTCCTTTTTTTTGTGGGGGGGGGGGGGGGGGCGCAAAAATTTCTTGTACCAAAGGGGGGCCCAGCAGAAAAAGTTTGGGAACCGCTGCCTTAATCCATTTCTCTTTTGTTTGATGACGTATAAAAAGTAATAGAGCCTTAAAATCACTGGCCGAAAGTGTAAAAAAGTATTTTCTCTCCAAGGAGTAAATAAACTTCTCCTCAGATTTCACTTTGCGTAATAAATACTTAATAATGTTATATCTCTATAATTATAATACCCTAGGAACGAACACAAAAACGCGACAATTTTGTATGTTACAGCCAAACCACTTGATGGATCGAGTTGAAATTTGGCACAGAGATGTCTTTCTATCTGGAGATTATACTGGTTAATTTTTTTGTCTTTATGGCCACAATGGGCTAGAAAAGGCCAATTGAAAGTTGGATTTCCAGTTTTTGATTAACAAATGTATTTTTTTTTATCCCAAATATTTTAAAGAACTAATCTTTCTAAGAATTTTGATATTTACATGTTGGTATGTATCTTTAATAACTACATTTATAAGAGCGATCAAAGTTTAAATAAAAAAGGGAGAAAGAAAAAATGAATGCCACTATCATTTAATAATACCCTAAAAAGTCATGTCATGTGGATGTAGCAGCTTAAACACTAGATTGAACAAATTACAATTCAGCATGGAGATGTATTTTTATTGGGTATATTATTGAGCCAAAAAAATAATGTATGACATACTTTTGCTCCTCTGTCATACGTCATATATACATACAGATATAGCCATTGAAATTTAAATGCCAATTTATCCATTTATTTGAAAAAATACATACCAAGATAAAAATATACATTTTTGAACTCTAAGTAAAAATACAATTGAGATGAGGTAATAAAATAGGGGTCTTTAGTACTCAAGAGTTGAGGTACTCATATCTCACGCTCAAGCAGAATAATTTTTTAGTGTGAAAAATTATTGCCGCCCTAGAGTGAAAAATATGACAGATATATACCCATGTTATAAAGTATGAAGTGTAGTTCATGCGAAGGCACAGGGTCAAAACTTTTGAGAAAGTGGGGATTTATCTGCCAAGTCCAGGTTTCCCACATGGTCAGTTATATGTGGCTTTCTCAAGGACAAAGTATATGGCATGTGTGATGGTGGAGGTTGGAGGAAATAAAACAGTGACACCCAACGTAATATATCGGGAAGTGCTTGACTCCACTTATTTCTTTCATTTTTTTCTTTGTATTTTATTATAATATTTTCTCATTGGAACAAATAACATTATTATTTTAAAAAGGATATTTTCTTTGTTATTTATTATGCTGTTAAAAAACACAAAGCGTCACTGTGTGACGGGTCCTCGCTAGTCTCTATAATTATTGGAAAAAAGTATATAGAAATATGTACCTTCACATAGAATTCCCTTATTTAATAGGAATCAAATAACAACAGTTGAGCCATGTTATGTCATTCCTATACGAATATTTGAAAGAAATATAAAATATATTTAAAATATAAGTACTTGTGTTTACAGCAGATAATAAGCTGACATAATTATTTATAATATCTAGCTTTGTGTTGGGAACGCAAAATTAAACATCGTTCTATTAATGAGCAAAAAATAAACGGATATTTAACGTTGAAATATACTTGTATTTATCTGTTAAAACACCAAGTACCGATTTATTTATATAACATTAAAAAAATGATATGGATCGGAACACTTGTAAGCCTGGCAAAGTTCTATAAATATATATATATTTTTTAGATTGTGAGATATTGAATAGTTTTTATAGTACCTCAAACGTTCGTCTGCTCTGTAAACAGCCTTGTTTGTAAACACAATTCTTCAATGGTGTTCCTATCTTTAAGAGGAGAGTATATCCAATACACCTTGGTATTTGAAAATATTACGTAATGCCTGATTTAATCTTGGTGCACCATAACTAACGTGTGTAACGAACCCATCATATCAACAGGTAAGCAGTTCCATTAGAGGCTTGATTATGTAATAACGGATTCCTCCTTCAACTTCCTCTCACATGTAACCTCTCCCTGATAAGTAATGAATAAGTAATCAATGGGATTTGTATTTCGTATAAAATGTATAAAAATGAATTCGTTTCAACTCATGGAAACGAAATGAACACATGTTAGGCTAAGCAACCCCAAGAACAGACTCCTCCAAGCAGTCTATGATAAAGTGTCTCTTCTGATCCGGTACGGAGTCCAGAGATCTCCTCACTTCATCAAGAAGGTTCAATGTAAAGGGCCGACCATAGAGGATCCCGGCCAAGTCGTAATCGGGATCCAGCATTCCTTTGGGAAGGACTACTTTGACGTCACTCACAACTCCCTTATCCACAATTAATTCAAACTCCACGCTTGGTTCCATGCCAGATACACCCGGTATGAGACTATCCGGGAGTTCGAATGACTTCTTTATCTAGAATATGTTTAAATAATAGTATTAAAAAAGGTCTTTAGTTTATTCGGATTACAATTTATATGAAAAAATGTTATATATCAAAGAAAGAGAATGGAAATTCTCTATTAAGTCAATGTGGATCTCAATTAAAAAGAAATTTGTTCTGAATCAATTACTTAATTCGTTTATAAGCATTTTTGAAGGTGGCATTTAGCACCATCTATACTAATAAATATTCGTTCGTTCCCCTATATCTTGTCAAAATTTTCAGTGAATAAATTTTAGGGCTCGGGGAGTGTTTTAATAGTGGTGGTGGATACTCCCGGAAAATTCATTATCGCCATATTTATTAATTCGCCAAAATATTTTTTTGCAGTTTCTTTAAATAATTTAATCGAAAAAAACGTTTCTAATATTTCTTGATAATAGCGCGTTAGATTGAGATAAAAGTTTATGTTGAGATTTTTGGGTTTCTAAGAAATATTATTGAGTGCATACTAATAAAAAACCCATCAGTGCATTGGTTTGTTTGATCCTCTGTCTTTCTCCTTAACACTTAGTTATATATATTGATAAACTTCTCTATGGGTTAGCTTGAGGTGTCAAGGAAATATTATAACAAATTGGACATTCACGGAAAATCCCGGGCAGCATTTTTAAGTGAATAATAATTCGGCAATTTAGCACTAAAATTGAAACCAAAAAATCAATTCATAAAATGTTGTGAAGTCACAAGTAAGCAAGCACTTAAGTCTTTAAAAATTGCACTTCAATTCCTAATTGTTATAATTGACAATTGTTAATGAGGATTAAAAAAGGGATACTAAGAACCTTTGAACTAAGATCAATCCTCTTACCTTGAACTTGGGGGTTTTCCCAAAGACCCAATTGTATCCCTGTAGTTCTTTTTTGATGTCATCAATACCCTTATACCAGTCGTTGTCAGGGCGAACGAGATGAAATCCTCGGTTTTTGCTATTGGATATCCCTTGATCATCACCATTGATGTCTGTTCGGAGGAATTCCCAGCCAATGGACTCCAAGAGCTTGTCCGTAGTCACGGAGGGATAGGCCTCCTTTATGTTTTGAACTGGGACGCGAACACTCTGAGTCGCACGGGACTCCACATTGCTCTAAATATATATTAAAAATGACGACAATGTTTTAAAAATATATTCGATTCAGCATTGAATAAACACAGTGATTAGCCTGTCCATGTCGATTAAAATATTTATTTCAAAATAATTAAGTTTTTGTTAGTGCTTTTAAGTCTATATTTGTAATAAAGTTAGAAAAACTCCATTTAAAGTGCCGTGGGCGATTAATACGATAATATAAGAGTTTCCAAAAAAATTCTGTAGAATAAGGAAATGTTTTTTTTACATTTGTCCATTTTATTATATATCAATAATTTATTAGATTTTAAAATATGACTTGTTATCGATTTATTAACTTTATTTGATGTTCCAATTTTTATATGTAACTAATGTATATTAAAGAAAGGGATACTTACAGCTTTGGAGTTCAATGACTCGTGTAGAACGGCCGCATTGACATCCACGAGTACGGTGCAGTGATGATAGGCGGAGCACCTCCCCAACTTAGCAGCAGTGCCCGAAATCTAAAAAACGCTTCGATAAAGCACACAGAGGAAACTCTGTTCAGAGTAGAGGCGACAATACCTTTGTCTCCGAGTTCAAACGATGTCTTCCCGCGAGTTAATCGCAACGTCTAGGTTCGTGAGACGCTGAATAGCCGAGCAAATGATCTCAAGGTTGTGCCGTCGTCTGTACTGATCCCGATGCGTAAAGAAGGTACAGTTGATGTTGCCCAGATCATGGAACACGGTTCCACCCCCACTGTTCCGACGGGCAAGGTCGATGTCGTTTCCCCGGAGAAAGGGAACGTTGGCCTCGACCCAAGGTTTTTGATGACGGCCCACAACCACACAGGGACTATTTCGCCACAGAAGGAGCAAATGCTATCAAAAACAGGGGGGGAAATGCACATTAAATGGCTGCAGTAATTTGAATGCGTCTGTACATTATTAATATGAACATTCGTGTATTTGAAATATCTGAACTCAAATATGAGGTCTCAATGATGGAGCAATAACATCTTTTTTTTAAACCAGTGAACAATTAGTTGAAAGCATGCTGTTCCTAAATTCTTAGTAGATGCAATTTACGATTCCACCATTTTATAAATGCAATCACATTTCAAAATAAATACCTACTTTATTCTACTCAAAAAACAAGACTCCCTAAAAAATTCTGACTAAAATGGCAAAAAAAAAAAAAATTTAACTAATTAAGTCAGAAGGACGTTTCACTCTTAACTTCATGGGTGGTTTGGTTTTATCCATTAGTCATTTTTTTAAAAGGAAAATGGTTTGGAAAAAAGTACATGGTGGTTTGTATTTGAATGGTGAAATGCATCCAATTTGTGTTCAGCATTAAAAAAGCTCTGTTCCCTTTAAAAAGTCTGACGGTCAATATGTTTGAATATATTGTCATGATTAAAAGTATATTTTAGAAACCTAATTTATTTCAGCCAAAACAACCCACTACAACGCTTTTTGCACTTAATATCCCATTTTATATCATTGTTTCACATATCCAGTTATAACTATTGAATTAAACTTTTATGCTTAAGAATACACGCTAACAAAGCGAGAACATTGGTTTGAAGAGTGATATTTTTAACCATGACCTTCGAAGGTCCCTGTAAGATATTCAAACGAATCCAAAATAACATCCTCATAAATTTACAACAAAAATGTCCACCTTGATTAAAATAAATATTCCTTTGCCTACAAGTGAGGATATTCAACAGACTGGGAGCCCCTTATGTTATATCGCTATAAAATATTTGAAAGAGCAAATTAAAATAAATATTATGTACTATAAATTTCAAAAAAATAATACTCTAAAGGTTATTTAAAAGAACTGTTTCCGTGCCTCATGCTAATATTTCATGTTGCTTTAATAGTTGTTACTACACAAAATAAAAATATATCCTTTTAGTGCTTAAAAACATTGATAATAAAAAAGTAATGTTCTTCTACAGATATTTCGGTTCCAAAATCGTAAACTATTAGATCTTTGTTATTATAAAACAAGTCCTTCTTCCCCATAGATTTATTCAAGAAGTACAAGTTATTACATCAATGGAGGAGACTCCATTATTATGAACTTCATATCAGAGAACCAGTTGTCATTGTTTTCTTCGTTGGCACATAAACAACTTGATGGCCTCACAGATTGACTATAATAATAATAATAATAGTTTTCTAAGCAAACCAAATGGCTTAATGACAACAACAAAAAAAAGACACGATAAGGAACAAGTTTAAATGCTCCAGCAAACACAAGTAGGGGGGGGGGCCTTGTGAATCAGTTCAGCACGTCAGGTTAGTTTACAAAAAATGAGTAAGGAATTGAACCAGCTGGAGTGAGGGAAGAGCTTTAAATCTTTCCTCTAGACATACTGCCTCTTACTATCCTACGTCAAACACATATCATTTATAACCTCAAAATGAATATTTATATTCACAAAAAGCGAGTCTTCAGCACAATTTACAGTTATTAATATCAACAAATATAAATGCATATACTGACTAAGAAAGTGGGATTATTTCCATGTTTATATATGCTTAAAGACAAAATAAAGGGTTAATCACTATTCAATCTTGAAATTATTCTGTAATTCAACTGAGGTATTTATTAAAATATCAATTTTATACAAGAATGTTTAAATAACTGTTATGGGGGTTTCCGTTATTTGTTTGGATCATAGATAATCGTTGTATATATGTTTAAGCAATTTTTGTTCAAATTATATACATTCTACTCATTAAATTCTCCGTCCGTGGAAAGATGTTAAATTTTTCACTCCGTCCTGTCTTAAATATGTCATTGTAACATATCACATTAATATTACTTTTTCTCATATAAGGTGTATGTTTTAAAAAATCCTTAAGGAACAACTAATACCAAAGCTTTTTTTAAATTTTGTGGCCCTTGCATTTACCAGTCTTAAAAAGCTGACTCTAATGAGAAGTTATGTATTTTATAAATTAAATTGATTCAAGATGTTTTGAATAGGTAAAATATGAAAAAATTACCTTATGTTGGAAATCGTGATGCCTATAGAGCCAGTCCTCCAGGGCGAGATTAGAGAAAATATCATTGGACTGGGAGATGAAGACTTCCCGTAAAGGATCCGACATTTTGGACCCTCCCTCTTCTTCATTCCCATTGCCTTTCCCTGACCAGGATCTCTTGATCCAGGCATTCAATTTGGTGAATGATGAGCTGAAGCAAGTAGCCTCATTCCAGAAAACAGCATGATGATTTGTATTATGTTTACAAACAGCAAGAAGAGCTTTGGCTTTGAAGAATCAGGAATCGGTGGAGATCCCAGGTTAAGTGGAGCCACTTGAACGTCTCATGGCAGGATCAAATCGCGTCTTACCAACGTACTTTTACCCATTAGACAGAAGAGGAGCTCTATGATAAAAATACTCCAATATAGGAACGTGTGAAGGGTTTGTTGACACTTTTTTGTATATGGAACAGCTGATGACTACTGATGAAGAATGAAATCCGTGTGAGCCTCGGGAAGCTTTGTCCTCCCAGCACACTCGCTCTCCCTCTCAGTTAAAAAATCCTCTTTATATGGGAGAATAATGTGTATGGTGCAAGCTCTTGTTGTTTATGAGGACTGTTTGGAAACCTTCTTATCGTAGAAATACAGCGCCAAAAGAGAAGGAAAATATCATTAATATAGAAGTCTTAGATTACAGGCTACAGGATTGGAGTCCTAACTTTCCATCTGTAGATATTATGTAGGCCACAAACACTACTATGCTACTATTACTACTACCTCTTTCTTTCCCTCCTCATTGCTCCTGCGCTTAGTTAAGTCTCTCAAAAAACTCTTTATAGGACCCCAGGACGGTAATATAAATATACATATATATATATATATATGGAATGTAAGTGTATGTATGGTCCTTTTGTTGTTGAGTGGACTGAGATTGGAATGAAAATGTGAGACCAGACCACATTTATGGATGTTGTAAAATGAAGAGGAAGTGGCAGTGAATTGAATGCATATCATGAATAAAATACGTGCTTTTATGATAGGTATGCACTCGAAGTAAAGAGAAAAGGATGGAGACAAATCATTAAAGCTATCTATGTCTTTATATCGCTATGGATTGGATACCAATACATTACCACCATTAATTTGGATTGTAAATAATATTAACCACATCTAATTAATTCGAAAATGACTTTATTTCTAATGTTGTCTGGGAATATATGAATACGGATGAAGGAAAGAAATAACTGAAGTCCTTTGGAAAAAACTAATTATACTACAATAAATGTTTAATTATAGAGAGACTTGAATATATATATATATATATATCGTATATATATATATATATATATAGCTATATATATCATATACGATATATTACCATGTTCATCGGCGATACGATCGGTGCTGAGTCGAGATATAATTCACATAATTGAAGTGCACCCCTGGACCGAAAGCTACCAGACAAGAGATGAATCTAAGATAGGGAAAAGGATTTTGAAGACAATATTTATGGATACTGAGAAGAGTAAGCTAAATGATATATAGATATCCTACAATCTGTTTATATTCTTTGATGATATAGAAAGAGTAAGTACTTTTTGGGATGATGTAATCTATTTTTATTAGTTAAGAAATTAGATTATTAGTATAAAAACGGATCTCTGAAATATACTAGCACAAAGCATAGAGCAATGAATACTAAAACACAAAGAACATCAGAGACGAGCTAGCCCACCTTGATTAATTTGATCTAAAAAGTTTACTTTCATCATCAATATTTTCTAAGGAGAATAATTTTACATCGAGTTTTTTATTTAAAGCTGTCAATAAATTGTGGCAAGAAGCTGACAGGCTATAGTTTTACTTAAGGAATGCGCGATATAACCCGAACAAAAGTAAACTATAGATACGTCATTAATATATTTTAAATTAATCTTTAAAAGTAAAATGTTTTAAATTGGAAAATATATTTAAAGAAGAAGACTTAAATCTTTTTCATTTGTTGAATTTTATCCTCAGAAAAATGATATTCCAGATCTTTCGGTGAAATTTAGCCTAAACTTATGATATTCTTCATTCGAAGGCATTTTTCTGAATCCAAATTTTTTTGTACAATATGTTTCGTCAAAATTATACTAATATTTTTATCCCTATTTTGACTTAGAGCCTTGAAGCGAGCCTTTAGGTAGTTATTGTAGAGTCAGCCAATCCAGTTTCTAAATTCAAAGATGAAGAAAGTTCCGTAAGGCGACGTATTGTAGGTAATTTGATAACTTCTTTACGTAGATCTCTATAAAGACTCGTTGAGAACCTTTCCAGGACATAGATAAGGCGTTCAAGGCAGGACTGTATCTCCGTTGTTGTGGACATATAAACAACAAGGATAATTGTTCAATCAAAAAGTTTAATTTCTTCTCTTTTGCTTCGTCCAAATGGGGCAATATATTTGTCAAATGATTTAAGCTGTGTTTAATTCATTTTCCAAGCTAAATAGTTGATTGGTGGAAGAGTTTGATGCCAATGAATTTAAGAAGGCCAAAATATTAAGAAGGGTATCACATTTGGTAATATGATAGTTCTTGGTGATTTGTTCGAGATGATTAAAAGATAAATCTCTATCTTTCACCCTGAAAAATACAACATAGCAGGGAATAAAGTCATCGTAGTTGTATGAATCAGTATTAATAGAAAATACTGAGGAATAGTTTTGATATGTGAAAAACAATATATAAATAAAGAAGGTTAAGGAATGAAGTTTGGCTTACCGTATATGGATTGTCATTTTGTCATTAATCTTTAGACTGAAGTCTATTGACGGTCCTCCATGACTAAAGTTCACCTTGGAGAACACCAGCTCTTTATCTTTTTCATCATAATGTTCTTGACCGCCGCTCGGAAGGCAAGTCCTATCCATTTTAATTTGAAGCTCTTCGAGTGTTGAAAATGAGTGGCCTCTTCAAAAGCCTTAATCTTTTTTAAAATTCGCTCGTTTTCATTAAGGAGTCGTGAGGAGGAGGTTGAGGTGGAGGAACGCATTGGAGGAGGCTTTTTTGAATAGTAGTGAGGAAGATTAGGAAAATTGGAAGGAACGGCATCTTTTTTTATATATTAAGACAAAGAGTTTTTCCAGATCTGTCTGAACGTGATGGATTAGAGTCAGTAGACTCTGGCTTATAATCGGAGGGCATGAAATGTACGTCACACAACGCAGAATGTCTTGAAGTATCCAATTTTTTCGCGGAACAGCCTTTGTCCAGAGCTGGCGTAGGGACTCATCCTTGGGGAACATATGAAACCGTCTCTTTTTTCCCCTCATTGCCCTTTGGTTTGTAGCCACTCTTGCAACCCGGAGCAACACAAACCTTCCCATTGTCGTCTAGTTTGAAAATAAATAGGTAGTTCTAAAACGATTCCTCTAATCACTTCCACTACTTCATTCACGCGGCAAATAAATAAATTGGTCGATCCCACTTTGTATTTGTGTTTTGAAAGGTTGCGCGACTTAACCATTCCTGATTGTTTTAGTATTCATTGCATAGAGATATAAAGATATAGAGAGCTTATTGGATGGTGAGAGAAATACTTCATTGTGTCAAGAACACATGTATCTGTGTATCCACTAAACCAAAGTAATTTATACTACGTCATCGTAAGCTGATCATAGAGATAGAATCTATCTCTATGATCAGCTTACGATGACGTAGTATAAATTTTTTTTTTTTTTTGAACACACAGCATACAGCTGAACGTTTTTTCTCTGCTATTGAAGGAAATCAGCTCTTTATATCTATATGGGAACCGGACTTTTGTTAGACAGCCATTTCTTAGAGACACTTCTTGACGGACATTCTTAGACATTTCACTTCTTAGACACGGACATTTCTTAGACAGCCATTACTTAGACGGACACTTCTTAGACACGGACACTTCTTAGACAGGGACATTTCTTAGACACCCATTAAAAATGTACTCACAATTAAATAGGCCCTCGGGTTCTGCCGAAAACAATCATGGTGTGTTTCGGAATTACAAATCCTCCACCAATGGGCCCTCAGGTTCCGCCAAACACAATCAGGGTGTTTTGGGGTTACAATCCACCACCAATGGGCCCTCTGTTTCCGCCAAACACAATCAGGGAGTTTGGGGTTACAAACCCCCGCCAATGGGCCCTTGGGTTCCGCAAACCTAATCGGGTGTTTTGGGGTTACAAATCCCCGCCAATGGCCCGTCCGGTTCCGCCGAACACAATCAGGGTGTTTGGGGTTACAAATCCCCCGCCAATGGGCCCTTGGGTTCCGCCAAACCTAATCGGGGTGGTTGTTTGGGGGTTACAAATCCACCGCCAATGGCCCGTCAGGTTCCGCCAATACAATCAGGGGTTTTGGGGTTACAATTCCCCCGCCAATGGGCCCTTGGGTTCCGCCAAACCTAATCGGGTGTTTTGGGGTTACAATCCACCACCAATGGGCCCTCAGTGTTCCGCCAAACACAATCAGGGAGTTTTGGGGTTACAATCCCCCGCCAATGGGCCCTTGGGTTCCGCCAAACCTAATCGGGGTGATTTGGGGTTACAAATCCACCACCAATGGGCCCTCAGGTTCCGCTGAACACAATCGGGGTGTTTTGGGGTTACAAATCCCCCGCCAATGGGCCCTTGGATTCCGCCAAACCCAATCGGGGTGTTTGGGGTACATATCCCCCGCCAATGGGCCCTCGCGTTCCGCCGAACAAAATTATTTTATTTTCGGGTTACATGTTCCCTGCCAATGGGCGCTCGGATTCCGCCAAACACAATCGAGCTGTTTTTGGGTTACAAATCCTCCGCCAATGGACGCCTAGAACGTATGATTTACAATGTAATAAATGTATAAAATAAAGTTATGTGTGACAAACAAAAATATATTCATTTATTCCTCATGAAAAGGCAAGCGTAAACCCATTTTAAAGAAACAAGAAAACGAAAACTATATTTTTAGGCTATGCTAGGCAATTATACTCTTGTATGTGGTAGTGCAGTAAAAAACATATTCGCAAAAATGTTCAACATAAATTAATGCCAGTAGCATCAATTGCACAATTTGAATTTTTGATTCCTCAGTCACAATTATTAATAATTAACGGCTAAAAATTAATTACTCCATGGAAATAAATCCAACTGATCATTCATCCATACTTAAAAAGACCCAAATAATGTATAACACAGATAAGACCCCAGATTCTTTAAGCGGTGGGTTTGAATTAGGTATAATTAGGGAAATTGACGTGGGATTAGGTTTTAAAACTCAATATGTTGTATATACACTTGGCATATCCCGATATTTTGTTTGGAGCTTGTTTAAAACACTCATAGTCGCAAGATAAAAATCTAAGGTTCATTGGCGGTATGTTATGAGACATTTCTTATGGGATTTGTAACTCGAAAACAGCCCGATTGTGTTTGGCGGAACCTAAGGGCCCATTGGCGGAGGATTTGTAACCCCGAAATACTATGATTGTTTTCGGCAGAACCTGAGGGACCATTGGCAGGGGATTTGTAACCCCAAAACAGCACAATTGTGTTCGGCGGAATCCGATGGCCCATTGGCGGGGGATTTGTAACCCCAAAACACCCCGATTGTTTTCGGCGGAACCTGAGGGCCCATTGGCGGGGAATTTGTAACCCCAAAACACCCCGCGTGTGTTCGGCGGAACCCGAGGGCCCATTGGCGGTGGGTTTGTAACCCCAAAACACCCCGTGTGTTCGGCAGAACCCGAAGGCCTATTGGCGGTGGGTTTGTAACCCCAAAACACCCCGATTAGGTTTGGTGGAACCCAAGGGCCATGGCGAGGTATATGTAACCCCAACCACCCGATTAGGTTTGGCGGAACCCGAGGTCCCATGGGCGGGGGATTTGTAACCCCAAAACACCCAATTGTGTTCGGCGGAACCCGAGGTCCCATTGGCTGGGGATTAGTAGCCCCAAAACACCCCAATTGTGTTCGGCGGAACCTGAGGGCCCATTGGCGGTGGATTTTTAACCCCAAAACACCCTGAGTGTGTTCAGCGGAACCTGAGGGCCCATTGGCGGGGGATTTGTAACCCTAAAATATAATAATTGTGTTCGGCAGAACCCGAGGGCCCATTGGCGGTGGATTTGTAACCCCAAAACACCACGATTAGGTTTGGCGGAACCCGAGGTCCCATTGGCGGGGGATTGTAACCCCAAAACACCCCGATTGTGTTCGGCGGATCCGAGATCCCATTGGCGGAGGATTTTAGCCCCAAAACACCCCGATTGTGTTCGGCGGAACCCGAGGGCCTATTTAATTGTGAGTACATTTTTAATGGGTGTCTAAGAAATGTCCCTGTCTAAGAAGTGTCCGTGTCTAAGAAGTGTCCGTCTAAGTAATGGCTGTCTAAGAAGTGTCCGTGTCTAAGAAATGTCCGTCTAAGAAGTGTCCGTCTAAGAAATGGCTGTCTAACAAAAGTCCTGGAGCCAGAATGTTGAAGTAACATATGTTACGCGCTTAATATCGACGTATTTGTAATGCTCTCCATTATTGGGGCTGGAACGTGACACAAAGACGTAAAGACATCACTCCATATTTCATGAAAAAAATATGAAGTCTTATTCTTTCTTTAATTTTTTGTGTCACTTTCATAGAGATATAAAGACATAGAGAGCTTATTGGATTATTCAGAGGAATATGTTTTTGTGACCAATATAAACAAATCTTTTTATCTCTATGATCCATAGAGATAAAAAGATATAGAGAGCTTATTCCCTTCATCCGTGTGTCCAATATAAACAAAGTAATATGTACTACGTCATCGTAAGCTGATCATAGAGATAGAATATATCTCTATGATTAGCTTACAATGACGTAATACAAATTACTTTGTTTATTTTGAACACACAGAATACAGCTGAACGTTGTTTCTCTGCTATTGAAGGGAATAAGCTCTCTATATCTTTCTATCTCTATGATCAACTTACTATGACGTAGTACAAATTGTTTATATTGGGCACAGGCGACAGCTGAACGACGATGTTACTCCGCTATTGAAGGGAATCATAGAGATATAAAGATATAGAGTGCTTATTCCCTTCAATAGCTGAGAACATCGTTCAGCTGTATTTTTGTGTCCGATATAAACTAAGTAATTTGTAAGTTGATCATAGATAAAGAAAGGTTTGTTTATATTGGACACAATGATGTATGCCTCTGAAAAATCGAATAAACTCTCTATGTCCTCATATATCTATAAGAAGTTCAAATTATTTTGTTTATATTGGGCAACGACGATGATTCTCTGCAATTGAAGGGAATAAGCTCGCTATATCTTTATATCTCTATGGTCATTTTCCTTATCCAACAATGGAGATGATAACAAATACTTCGATATTCAGTGTTACCAATTGCTGCTTCGACATTATATATTCTCTTTGGCTTCACTCAATATAAGTCAACATTGTAAGCAGCGGAAAAGGAGATCAAGAAAGTGGTTCACCAGTGACGTCACCTTTGTTAATAGCTAGAAAACATAGTTAACTTCATAAATGGACTTAAAGAGATAAGAAATATTACTAACGGGGGGGGGGGGGGGGGTAAATGGTGGGGGGGGGGGGGGGGGTAAATGCCCGGGGGTGATTGTCGGGTGGTGCTAGTCCAGAAGGTGATTGTCTGGGGGGTGATTGCCCTAGAATCATATATATAAATAACATGTATTAAATTTTAAATAATCTGTAAGAAAATTATAACAAACTATGTACTTAATTGTCTTTGTTATAAATTGTCCGATACTAAATGCATATGAAGAAGTCACAGACATATACATAAATAATTTCTCTTTCTTTCTTTCTTAACTACCGCACCGATCGATATTCGGTAGATATATAATCAAATCTACCGAATACCAAATCGGTGGTACCGAATCCCAGCTCTGATTATAACTATAGTCTATTTTTATATTTTCAAATAACTTGCTATGATTTTCCTTTAAAAACAGAAAACTCTAATAATAAAAGGATAAATGTAATTAAATAAGTTGAATGGAAATCCAAATTTATTTATTGTCAGTCAAAATACAACTCATGAACTAAATGATATGATACAAGACGATATACCTTACAATTTAGAAGCTACAAATAAGGAAATAAATCACTAACACAAATATTAATTAACTAATATGTGAAATTCAGAGATAGACTATTTGAACTTAATTCAAAAAGTTCTTCAACAAACCTTGACAGACCTTTGCTGACTTCTAAGCATTCATTTCCTTGAACACTCTTCAATTTTGTGTTTCGTTCAAAAATTTGATTTACAAATAGTTTTTTATTAAAGAGATTCATGATTTATCATCTCATCCTTTGTTTATAAAAGGAATCATTTACTCCTAGAATACTAAACCAGCCTTCTAGTTGCTTCGGCTGCACAATATTTACAGCAATTAAGGACTCAAAATCCTACAAACCTAATTATTACGCACCTTTATAGGAATATATCAAATATTTATGCTAATTACAACAGCTTTTGGTTTATTTCTTTAAAAATATTATTAATATTCTTTTTGAAAGAGACAGGTTTATTCCTCTCGTCCACGAGACCTGTTGAATAAGTAACTCCGGACACAGGAGAAAACTCCGATTCAAGTTCCTCCTCCAGAATAGAAGAAATTATGCTGTTTAATATAATGCAATAATAACTAGAGGCATGTATACACTCAGAGAGTGCAAACCTCCGCTGATCCCCACCAAATGAATCACTTGGTCTTTTGGTCATTTCCAACCCTCTACGCACTGTCCTTTTAACTCTACATACTGATCCTTTAACTCTACACACTTGAATTATAAGGGCGTTCCAGTTCATCACTGAGGAGACCACAGCACAGCGACATCTATTGGCAGAGTAGGCTAACTTGAAATATTTATTAGTATTTAGCTCATTTTGCATCTTAAAGAAGCCCTCAGATATGCCAAAATTTAATCACTTGTTCCTTTTGGCATTTCCAACAACTCCACAAAGTTTCATCCGAATCCGTTCCGTACTTTTGAGTTATCCTGCTGACAAACAAACCAACCAACCAACAAACCAACGCCAGTGAAAACAATACCTCCTTCGGCGGAGGTAATAACACCACAGCTTTTAAAATAGATAAAAGGGAAAGGTTTGTGATTATTTGATACTATAATAAAATAAATCTTAGAGAGATACAAGAAAGATGTCTCTATGTTTTCTAATCGACAGCATTTTTTTCTCTTTCTGTCATGTCGGGTATAAAGTAATCCCTATCCATTCGGGCTGAACATTAGCACACTATTATTTTAATGAAGCTATAAAATATAGGTCTTAGCTTTCCACTCCTTATTCCAATTTATTTTTTCAGCCCCCTTCAGTTTATTGATATAGATGGAACGCGGGGTAATTTTGTATTCAATTCTACAACTTGTAATTGTGTCTGTTGAACTTGGGAAGTATAGTTATCTATGAAGCGCATTGCAGCCCGAGATTATATCCTTTCTCGTCATGTAAATAATAAAGGAAGCATCAAACTAGTATGCATACCTTACATCGAGACCAATGAGAGTAGATACTCAGTGTACTGAATTATAAAATTATTGCATCTTATTTTATCCTTATAATCTACAAAGTGAAGTGATGCTTTATTCATTAATGTCAACTACTATTTTTGTTATTAAAGAAAAATCAGTGTGGATCCTTGCATATAACGCTATAGCAACCTCTCTTCTTTGATACCGCGAAAAACCCAAGACTATTTGTTACGAGTTTAGGACTACCAACCCCCAGACAATCACTCCCCGTACTAATATTTCTTATCTCTTAAAGTCCACTTATGAAGTTAACTAGGCTTTCTTTATGACAAAATTGCATTAGTGTTTAAAACCTATGTTTAAACATATGACCGATATTAGGAATATTGTAAATTGTTATTTGTGTAATAAAGAAAACCTAGTTAACTTCATAAGTGGACTTTAAGGGATAAGAAATATTAGTAACGGGGGGTAAATGGCACGGGGGGGGTGAATGGCCCAGGGAGTGATTGTCGGGGAGTAGTAGTCCTGCTACGATTTATTACTCATATGTCCAAATTTAACCAGACAAATACTTCAATCATTTTTATCAGAGACTTTAGATTTGTCGGGTATTTTATTAGGTGCTAAATATTTCTGCTTGTCTATTTCTGCGAGGATCATGTAATGAGATTGATTTCCCTATGAAATATTCATATACGTTCAGCTCTATATTATTATTATTAATTTTTATATGAATACTTCCTTGACAAACAATAACGAAAAATGTGACTAAAAATTATGAATTAAATCAAGCACAATATTACGTAACTAGCGAGGACCCGTCACACAGTGACGCTTTTTGTTTTTAACAGCATAATAAAAAACATAGGAAAATTTCCTTTTTTTTAAATAATGTTATTTTATTCCAATGAGAAAATATTTTAATAAAATACAAAGAAAAAAAATGAAAGAAATCCCTTAAGTGGAGTCAAGCACTTCCCGATATATTACGTTGGGTGTCACTGTATTATTTCCTCCAACCTCAACCTTCACACCTGCCATACACTTGGCCCTTGAGAAAGCCACATATAAACTGCCCCTGTGAGAAGACTTGACTTGGCAGATAAATTCCCACTTTCTCAAAGGTCTGACCCTGTGCCTTGTTTATTGTTATGGAGTAAGCCAGTCTCAGAGGAACTGGTGCCGTTCCAGGATAAATGGCAGGTTAGTGTCACTGAGTGCTAGCTAGATTCGAGGAATCAGGACTTCGTTACCTTGGTTAGAACCTGTCAGAATTGAGGCTTGGATGCAGTTGTTATGCATGTGAGTGACCTTTAGTCTAGTTCCATTGCAAATGCCCTGGCGGAGAGACAGATTCCTTAGCAGGATCACGACTGCATTCACTTTCAAATTCAGACGGTGTGGTGGCATCCCAGAAGGTGTCAGCGAGTTGAGAAACTCTACAGGATAGTTTTGCCTTACCTCTTCGTCATCACACTTGACAGAGTCTGCACTGAGGTACAATTTTTTTTATTGAGGCCTAAAATATTTTTGATATAAGATACAACAAAATATAATAAAATATTTAGGGGAAGGAATTATGTGTATAACATCAATAAACATTGTAGTTTAAAGTTATTCCTCGCCTGAGTTGCCTTTTAAAACATAAAATATATCAACAAAATATTCATAAATAATGCTAAAACATCAAAACAATACATATTTAAGCTCAAACACACACAAACGTTAAAACCATAATAAATCATTCAAATAAATTTAATTTCTTTTAAAAGTTTCAAAAGATGTAATTATATTTTTTAACATTGTAAAATACTTCACCGAAACTTTGGGGTAAAACTTAAATAAATCCGCCGCATATTGCCATCCAGCACCAGAAGCGTTAGGAATCTTCAATGAGAAGGACACATAAAGAGCAGCAGAAGATATTAGCACGGCTCTTATTTCCTCCGGGTCCACAGGATCATTTTTGCAGAGTTTGCTCGCAATGAGTGATTTAGCACCCAATAAAGCACACTCCAGTGCCTTCGAATTCTCGGACAGGGCTTGGCCTTCCATTACTCCAAACAGTACACATGCTTTTACATTCACCTCAATGTTATTATTAACATTTAAAGCTACCAACTTCTTCAAAATCTGAACATGAAGGCAGTCTACAATTTGTTTTCCCCTGGTAGTATCCAAATCCCTTTCACAAATACATGCTGGTGGAATCTCAATTGTCTCAGGGTGAACTGTCGTGTTATTGAGAGTTCCATTGCCAAGCTGAAGGAGCAGGCCCGGCGGGATGGGTGGGCCTGAGGGGGGCCAGGCCCGCCCACCCACTGAATGACATGGGTCCGATTTTTTATGAATGTGCTAACTGAGCCCCCCCCATACCAACTGTAGGGCCCCCAAAAGCCTGGGCCTGCTGCCGGGCCTGTGAAGGAGCCAATCAGAAAACTCACCCTTACCAGGTAGAGCACGCATGTTGAGAGTCAGCCTGTGCTGCGCAAAGAGAAGCCACATGGGTGAACGCTTCAGGCATGTATCTATGACGACAGCTGGAGGCACTCGGGATATAACTGGGAGAACCTGGCGAGAATCACCACCAAAAAGCCTTGTCTTACCTCCAAATGGGCTACTGTCCTGCATGATATCCTGTAAGCACCGATTTATAGCATGGAGCGCATGTGACGGAATCATGGAAGCCTCATCTACAACAAACAGATCCACATTTCTCAGTAGTCCTGTCTGCTTGGAAACTGGAGAAATATTGCAGGTACTGTTGTCAACAACTGGTACCGGCAGTTTGAACAGGTTGTGCACTGTCCTACCAGATTTCATCAATGTGGTGGCAATGTCAGTCCATGCAGCACATACAACTAACTTTTTGTGGTATTTCAAATAGCTTGCTATCTTGTTGAAAACGTACGTCTTCTCAGAGCCACGAGGTGCATCCACATAGTGTAGCCTTGGAGTATTCTCGTCCTCTCCTTCTACAGACCTCAAAACACTTTCCACCAAACGACGTTGTTCATCGGTCAACTCATCAAATGATGGTTCAGGTTCTCGTGGTGATGGATCATTGCTGGGCTCACCATGTGGGGTTGGAAGTCCAAGAAGAGTGCAGCTGGTGCCATTCTCACGGAGGAGTCTGTCGACATCATGCAGTGCTGCATTCACAGCGCCTTCATAATCATGCAGAGTTCTGATGTAGTCCTCAATCAGGGCTTCAACATGAGTGGTCCAAAGTGTCAGTGGATCTTATGGCTGACAGTACACACAGGTGGTAGCAAACATACTGCGCAGCTGGCTGGGCATCTGAAAAATTGAAACTTCAGTCATAGCCCTATTGTCCTCGCTGTCATCAGCCAATAGATGCCTCTGGATACATGCCTCCCGAAAAGTGGCACAAACTACTCCTTCCACTGTCTTCAGGTCATCAAAACTCCTAGCTCCAGGAACATGCAACAGTAGAAGCCTCAGGTGGAATTTATCAGCATTAGTTGGATTGACCGAGTATATACGGCTAATGATCTGGCCGCCACCTCTCTTCCTGGGAGCCCACTTCTTTTCTTTCATCCTATTATGTAAGTACATATGTGACAATATTGGTGTACAAAAATGATGAAGATAGCAACTTACTTGAAAAGATAGTAGAAAGGAATTTCATTGTATAGGTACTCTCTAACAGTTTGATCACTCTCATTCAGTTTAAACCAAACTGTCAAATGGGCCTTCCTGCTACTTTATTATTTACAGCCTCTATCTCCTCTCCTGCCCTGAATAATACACTCTGTTGGTCTGGTAGATGAATTGCGAGACGGATGATAGAGTGAGACTGTTCGTGCATGCGGTATTCTGAGAGTCGCCACATAGCCTCAGGAGCAGACACATACCTACAACAAAGAGGATTAATGACATTAGATAGACAAAAGTAAAGAATATGCCTGGTAATTTTGATCAAAACTCATGTATGCAACCACTTACCAACAGTTGAGATAAGTCTTAACTTCATCCCGAGCCTCATTATCCTCCATTGCCATCTCCATATTGGGACAGTCATGACCCTTATAGACTTACTTGAACAGGTACTTTACACTCTTCACTGATGCACAGGCCTCCACATTGATGTGTGAACGGTACTTGAGCAGTAAATCCCTGTTAGATGGTACGACATAGTTGTTGTTAGCCACCAGACCTCCGACTTGACCACATCATACAACTCGGGATTCTCTTCCGGGTTTGGTATCTCAGCAGATATGACCCTGTCAATGTCTTCACGGGTACACAGCTTGTCTTCTGCTCGCAAAATGATGAGCATGTGACAGTGAGGGAGTCCTCTCTTCTGAAACTCAATGACATGAACGTGTGCCACAGGTACACTAAATCAATAGAAAAAACTTAACAGTCCAAAATAAACTTTGTTAAAAAAGGGGTAAGTGGTTAACCAAATTTTTTGAGGGGGCACTTCAAGAGGTCCCTAGGCACCTTGCAAAAAAAATTGTGAGTTGCGAAAAAAATCGCACAGGTTTTATTTTTCAAATTCAATTCTAAGGTTTTTTTGTTTTATGCACCAACTCCCTAGGAAGACCCCTTACCCCTCAAAAATGGCTTTGAATGGTTGTAAAAGGGACCTTGAGTAGTTCTCCTGATGACAATAAAAAAAAAATTGAACATAGTCTCTTAGAAAAACGTTTCCTACAACTTTTAAAACCAAAAAAAAAGTTTGTTATTCAAAAACCTAAAGGGGTTGTCCAGGAAAAATTGAATTATGTCGTTTTTCACCAATTACGTGAAATTTTCGCTTGCAAATCACAAAAAATTAGGACATATGACATCTCAGAATTATTATTTGTTGATATTATGTACTTTTAAGCCACCTATCAGTACCCAATAAGGACAAATGGGCAGTTAAAGTTTTTTGGGTTTTTGCTCAAAATACTGAGTTTTTTGAAAAAATTCAAAGACCATTTATCTGTGACGATGAGAATTCGCATGAACTACACTTCATACTTTATAACATGGGTATGTATCTGTCATATTTTTCACTCTAGGGCGGCAAGAATTTTTCACACTAAAAAACTATTCTGCTTGAGCGTGAAGTATGAGTACTTCAAATCTTGAGTACTAAAGAACCCTATTTTATTGCCTCATCTCAATTGTATTTTTACTTTGAGTTCAAAAATGTATATATCTTCGTATGTATTTTTCAAATACTGGATAAATTGGCATTTTAATTTCAATTGCTATATCTGTATGTATATACAACTTATGACAGAGCAGCAAACGCATGTCATATATTATTTTTTTGACTCAATAATATCCCCCAATAAAAATATATCTCCATGCTGAATTACAATTTGATCAATCTTGTGTTTAAGATGCTACATCCAATGACATGACTTTTTAGGATATTATTAATGATAGTGGCGTTCATTTTTTCTTTCTCCCTTTTTTATTTAAACTTTGATCGCTCTTATAAATGTAGTTATTGAAGATACATACCAACATGTTAATATCAAAGTTCTAAGAAAAGAGTAGTTCTTTAAATATTTCTTATGGAAAAATACATATGTTAATCAAAAACTGGAAATCCACTTTCAATTGCCCTTTTTCTAGCCCATTGTGGCCACAAAGACAATTCTTTTTTTGACCAATAATTTCCGGATAGAAACACATCTCTGTGTCAAATTTCAACTCGATCCATCAAGTGGTTTGGCTGTAACATACAAAATTGTCGCGTTTTTGTGTTCGTTCGTAGAGTATTATTATATAGATGTTCCTCGACGACTTAACAACAGCAAAAAGAACCTCTAGAGCCTACAGTCAAATATATTATGATTGAATATTATAATATATCAATTAAGGGTAATATAACAACGCCTGAAGAGTAGCGAAAGTTAAAGCATATGATATGGGATTATTTCATCATAATTGATGCAATACAACATGAAAAGACATGATTGATTAAAGTATAGGAAATAAGTAGTTCACACTGTTTTTGAATAATCCAAGAAATTATTTATTTCCCTTCATATGATTTTTTTTTTAATTTTCTACTTTCATTTTAGGATATTTTTCAATTTCTCTCCTTCATTTAATGACATTGTTTGATTGTCTGAGGGTTTATATGAACAAAAAACGCAACATGAATCATTTTTGCAAGCAAGAAGGGTACATTTACCTACATAATGAAAACATATCGTACGAATTGTTAGTTAAAATGATAAGCTATTAGTATTATAACAAATTATATATGTTTAATTAATTTTTTTAAATATATTTTTCGGTAGCTTTTCAACAATTTTAACAAGTTTCATTATATATTTTTTTGTCTCTATTCATAAGGAGGCACCTTCCTATAACTTAAATTAATTTTGGCCTCCAGGCACATATTCCAATATATTTCTTTTTTTTAAGAAGTGAAATATTAAATGGAATATCAAAGGCACGAAATGTATTCATTCGTGCTTGTTTAATATGAAATAAATTCAGGCTTGTGAACGGAACGCAAAATTGAACGGCGTTCAGCTGAACGCACGTTCAATGAACGGAACGCAACTTTTTTTTGAACGCTGAACGTTGAACGCAAAAAAAAGAGTTTTGCGTTCAGCGTTCAATTTTTCCAAACATTTTTTTCTAAAAAAAACAAAACGTCATCACTACGCAGTACTTTTTATGGAAATTATTTTCTAAAAAAAAAAAACGTGATCACTACGCAGTACTTTTTTGGAAACTCTTTTCTAAAAAAAACGTCATCACTAAGCAGTACTTTTTTGGGAAATTCTTTTCTAAAAAAAAAAATGTCATCACTACGCAGTACTTTTTTTGGAATTTCTTTTCTAAAAAAAAAAAAAACGTCATCACTACGCAGTACTTTTTTGGGAATTTCTTTTTTAAATATTTGAACGCTGAACGCTAACGGACCGCTGAACGCAAAAAAACGCTGAACGCTCACAAGCCTGAATAAATTACATAAAAATACGGTGTCCAGTAATTTCATTGTGCGTAAATTCGTCGAGGACATTTTTATAGCCGTTTTTTGTCGTGGGTATTTTACTTCGCTTGCTCTTTTATAGTCAGTTAATTTTGTCGATCTTCTTTTTGTAGTGGGTATTTTTGTCACATAGCTTTTTTGTAGTGAAGCGTTTTCCGCGCGATTTATTTTCTTACTTTGTTGACCTAATTTCGCAGGCCAAGTTTGGGGTCTCATAGGGTTTTAATTACCGCTGACACTTATAGGTTGTTCCGCCAGGAGTACTATGGGATTGAAATTGACCGCCGACGGTCATTAAGGTGAAAAACACTCGGCATAGTGTCTGAAAAACTCTTGAGCTGGTTTTTCTTACGACCCAGAAGAGTCTGTAGTGGATTTCGAACCAATGGGGCACCCAGCTGAGGCTGGTGAAATCCTTTAAATTCAGGTATATTTTTCTAGGCCGGGTGTTTTCACCTTAAGAAGAGTCGGCGGTGGATTTCCAACCCATGGGGCACCTGGTTAAAGTAGGCACATGCCTTTAGATTAAGGTCTACGAAAGTATTAGGCCAGGTGTTTTCCACCTTAATAAGAGTCGGCGGTCAGTTTCAATCCCATAGTACTCCTGGCAAAACAACTAAGGCTTAGGTGTGCAAAACTCTTAGGCTGCTCGTCTTTTCTCCCTAAAGAGTGTCAGCGGTAGATTTAAACCCCATGGTACCCCCGACTAAGCGAACGAGATTAGGTCTACAAAGTAAAAAAAATAAATCGCGCAGAAAATGCTTCACTACAAAAAAGCTACGCGACAAAAATACCTACGAGAAAAAGACGAACGAGGAAAATACTACACTACAAAAAGCTTTGCGACAAAATACCCACTACAAAAAGAAGAACGACAAAATTAACTGACAATAAAACAGCAAGCGATGTATTTACCCGTGACAAAAAAAACGGCTGTAAAAAGGTCCGCGACGAATATAATATACCTTCATACGGTGCATATTTTGGTCCTATATATATTCATATCCCATCTTTTCCCACTTTCTAACGTTTTTGGAAAAGCTCCAAGGAGCCACAAAGGCAGCTCTAAAGAGCCGCATGAGGCTCTTGAGCCTCGGGTTGCCGACTCTTGACTAGAGGTACTTCCTATTCTCTCGTCGAGACTGATTTGTTCTTTTTGTATGTTGTTCCATGACTGTTCAGTTTGTCCCCTCTAGGGCTCAAGGCTTCAAATAACATTGCTTCCGTATCAATAGTCCTTATCAAGTTGCGTCCAATCGGTAATGGTAGAACTTTTACAAATCTACCTATTTATTCGGTAGATGCCCAAAAAACCGTTTCATTCATTTCATTTTCGTGAATTCAAAATTATTATTTTATAATCTCCAGTGGAGGGAGAAGTCCAATTGATTTTCAAGAAAATCTAGAATCTTAGAAAAATTGACACAAAATCATGCAATCTGTAGCGATGTCGGTGGATTTAATATATTGCTAGAAGTAACGATCCATATCAATAGCTTTGTATGTCAAAACGCTTGTATAGTTTAAAAACAAAAAAGGAATGTTCCAATCAAGGTCAAGGTTCTCTGGTTTTCACATGATGAAAACAATTTATTTTGTTTCATAGCTCATAATGAAAAACAGCTGACATGTATTGCCCGCCAATATTTGAATCTGTATCAGAGAGGAAATTAATCTTAGAATATATATATAAATAAAAAAGAATGTTTAAAAAATACAATCATTAGTTTTATATAACTTTTATTTCAATTTCCTGCAAAGTTACGACTATATTTTTATGAAGGCCCTATCAAATTATTTAATCAATATCCATCATGATTCTTAACTAAAATACTTATGTAATAACATTCTATTAAGCCTACAAATATTGAATACAATTTTTTTAGTGTAACACACATTGAATTCGTGTTTTTCATATTATTTTTCTCTCCAATTCTTTGCAACAGCCCTATGATCCTTCAAAAATGATTTCTATGTCTTAATTGTAAGCCAATATCAAGGTTTTTTTTAAATTAGGAAATCAATTTTTACCCTTAATGTTTATTTACGAGTATATTCTATTTTCTATCAATTTTGTGAGATTATTGTCACTATCTCATATACGTCCATTAATAACAAATAAATCCTTATAAAAATAGAATGAGTCGTCTATTTGCATTATAATGGGTTTTTTTTTTTTCAACAAAAACTTTATTTTTAACAAATTGTTTACTTATTTAAAACACTAAAAACATATACGAAGAAATACAAAACCAGACGATAACTTATCCTTATCATTGATAAGGATTAGATCATGGATTAAAATATACGATGTAAAAACCCAACTTCGGGATCTTTATTATGAAAATAAAAACCTGTCAGCATATTTGCATTATAATTTAAAAGCCCCAACTATTGGATTAACTCTGTATGAAATACTTTTAAAGATGTCTTTATTTAAATCTTTGGCACGCATTCTTACAAATATACAAATATAAATACGCCTTAAAAGACGTTAATCTATCCTTTGAAGTCATGAAAAATCTTAGGCTAAAATAAATTTATATCAGTTATCACTTTAATTGTTCTGTTTATTTCTTTGTGGGTCTTTTTTGTCCATAAAGAAAATAATTATTGTTTCTTCAGCCTTGAGAAGAAAAAGGGATATTTTTCTCATACAATATGGGGTTATATCAAGAGTCTTCTCAGTTTTATGATTCCTTTAATCAATTTGCTACAACTTTCTTTATGACCCTTTTAAAACATTTTTATATCTTTTATACTAATAAAAAAGAATTCCGTTCGTTCGTTTCCCTGTTTCTCCCCGAACGGTTCATTAGATCCTGACGAAATTTTCAGTGAATAGTTTGAGAGCTCAGGGAGTGTTTTAGTGGGTTTTGTCAACTCGCGGGAAATTCGTCATCGACATGTTTATTTTATTCGCCAAAACGTTTTTGGTCGAGTTTTTTTAAATTGCCAAGTTAGATTTTCACCAATTTTTCTGTGGATTAGACTGAGGTAGTAAGACGTGTTTTTGTGTTATTGAATTTTTATAGGAAAATTCGTTTTCCATAGGATTGCTTAAAAATAATTTTTTTTCTATCCCTGTCTTTCCCCCAAATTTAAGTTTTGTGGAAATAACATTTTGTTATGACGTAACATCGCGCTAATCAAATTTTGATAATGTCTAGAGATGGAGAGTGATGTTAAATATCCAGCCTTAAGGAATACTAAACGAAAAAAATGGTTATGAAGACCCATGAGAACTTTTTTAGAAACTGATTTTCATATAAAAAGTCACATGCGATGAAATTATTATTATATTGAAGTAGAGGCTCAGAGCAGGTTGAGCACAAAATATATGAAGTCAAGCTATGTCTCAAGGAACGATTTACCTATCAAAATTAACTTCCTACAGGTTTAGTTAACAGTAGGCTCGTTAATGTATTTCTAGGCATCATCATAGTTGTTCGTGGTACAAAAATGAGGGGGAAATGTAGACATTAAATAATTGCATGTATTATGTCATATTTTATTAATAGCATAGTTGCACATTACATGTAAATAAAAAAGGTAGGGTTGATTACAATCCACCTAGACTCTTCACAATAAGTCATTTGAAATATATATTAATTTACTATTCATTAGAACCAAAGATCTTTTCCATGTCTTTGTATATATATATATATATATATATATATATATATAATAATATATATATATATATATATATAGGGTTGTTCTTATTTTTCAAATGTTTGAAATGTTAGCAACATTGTGGATTTTCTGTTTCTTGGTGATAAAAGAAGACGACATACAAAGTTTGAACAAAATCGGTCAACATTACGAGGTCGCGCAACGAGGTCAAAGTTTTAAAAATTTAGTAAAAATATAGTTTTCCGCAAATTTCTTCAAAATGGTGGACGTTACAGACTTCAATGATAATTATTAATTTAAAGGAAATCTAATTTACTACCAGACGTATGTTTGATGTTTTTTTAATAAAACAAAGTTTTCAGTAAAAACAAAGAAAAAAATGGAGTGTGTATTGTTAGCTTATTTCATAGCTTTTTTGTATCAATTAACTTCACTCGCCTGTAGAGATGACTTGTTCGCTTCAGAGTAAAATATACTTTTAAGTTTAGTAAAAATTTAGATGATAAATCCAAAAATGACCTTGGTTGCATTCTATCAATTCAGAATTCAGTACAATTGAGTTTACATCATATGATTCAGAGCCTGTATTGACCTATAAGAAATCGATTATGAAAAAAATAATAATAATGTGTTTCTTAGATTTGCGTCAAGGTATCCTCTCAAAATTTTACTTTGTCTCTGACGCATTTATAATCCATTATATGCGTCATTTTGTACGCGAGATAGGCTTTTTTAATGTACATATAACTCTCTACTTATTAAATTGACATGATTTAGAATACCAAAATATTAAAGCTGGTTACCAAGCTTTCATTTGATATGTTTGGTGTTCTAAAAATCGCTATACTTTAAGAGATATAAGCAAATACGTACTCTCCCCCAAAAATTGATCTTTTGATATGAGAATATACGATTACCATTTGGTAACGGCTGTTAGTGTTACCTGGATAGAAAGAAAAAAAGAAGGGAGAGTATTTTGCCTCACTTCTCTCCCTTCCTTTTGTCTTTCTATTCAGGTAACACTCTGCAGTTACCAAATGGTAATTGTATATTCTCATATCAGAAGATCAATTTTTTGGGGAGAGTACGTGCCAAAATGTATTGCTTATATCTCTTAAATATAGCGATTTTTAGAACCCAACATATCAAATGAAGCTTGGTTAACCAGCTTTAATATTTGTTTTATGACAAAACATCAAAACATCGTCTAGTAATTAGATTTCCTTTAAATTAATAATTATCATGAGTCTGTAACGTCCTACCATTTTGAAGAAATTTG
>CP045890.1:10922875-10933891 GCA_013387185.1 Caligus rogercresseyi
GGATTATTATTATCATCATCATAATTATTATAATTATTAATTTATAATTGTTATCATTATTATTATTACTATGATATCATCATTATGACTTATTAATTAAGCAAATATCATTCCCCAAAACCTGGGGGGAGGAATTGTACATGCCATCCCCCCCGTTGTCTACGCCCTGGATCGGCGGAGGTTTTGCACTCTCTGAGTCCTCCATTTAAATCATATTTTAAAGATTCATACATTTTTAAGATAATATAATTCTATGACATGAAAATGATTACAAGCTCGAAACCAGGGTTGTTTTATAGCTGAAGCTCCCTATTCTATGACGTTTCTCCACATGTTTTTTTAATAAACATTTATTAAGTATGTTGTTTTTATTCCATCACCATGAGGCTATTTTTGGGCCTACTGGAGGTCATTCGAGCCCAGAGGTCTTTTTCCACGCTCAAGCTTCAAAACTTCCAAAGAGCCCTTGAGGAGAATGGCCCCGTCTCAGACAAAGTCCCCATATCCGAGATCGGCTATGTTCCCTCCAAGTCCCAATTGCCCTCTCAACGCAATAGTCCGGTATATTTACTTGAAAGTGGCCTGAGGGTGCATAAATACTATGTGCTCCTTCAACACAGGTCCTGTGGCATGCAAACGGAATAAAAAAGAGCTACGAGTCACTCTTTGAGAGGCATGGAATAGACCCCCTGGGATCCAACTGGAGCGTCAACGAAGAAATATCCTTCTAAGGTTGTATTCGTATGTTATTCTTCCTTATGTACTGCTCATGTATATCCAATAAAAAAGTTTATAATGCGTAGAAACATTAAAATCTAATAATCATTAACTCCATCTATTATGTTCTTCAAAAAATTCGTATCTATCAACACTTGTTCTTATTTTTATTTTTGTACAACTTTTAAAAAGAATAAGAAACAATTCTTATATAATCCTTGAAATAAACTAATTTTTATAAATATTTTGATTAAAACTAACTTTCAAACTTTAATTTCCATGGAGAAAACAAATATTACATTCTTAATCAATAGTAGTTTTAGTGACTAGATGTCATCACTTGGATTCAGAAATAGGTTTGAAAACAATCTTTTTAACACATTTGGTGAACCTAGGATTTTAAACTTATATATAATAGTTAAAAATTATTCCTTGTTAAAACCTGATTGTTCAATGCTAATATATCTGTCACTAATCAAACAAGAGAGGCTTATAGTGAGAAAAACTGATCTAATTTTGTTGCCTTTGATATATTTTTTTGCATAATACTATCAATAGAAACCAATGATCTCGTCAATAAGATAGACCTCTTCAATAAGGCTCTAGTTGTAGTATAGCATATGATAGGAGTCATAATTAACTTACTAAATAATTAATGTGTCGTTAAGTGTTTATGTTGAAGGAACCATATTTTCAATACAATTTGAACCATGACTTAAGAACCCCTATGTATGTTGGCTTTCGGACTCAGTCCGGGTATATTATAGCATATAAAACAAGTAATGATACTTATAATGAATCATAATATCATTTTTTGGGGGAAATAAATTGATTTTTTGAAAGTTCTTGGAAATTTAATTATTTGTATTTATTCATTACAGCTCCTGGAAGAACCTCACTCAAGCCTGCCAAACTCCTGATCCAAATCCATTGCCCTGGAGTTCATGTCTATTCCCTGGAGGCGAAAGGAGTCCTTCAAGAAGCATGTCTTGGGCATGTACGTGGGCCAGAGCTCAATCGCCATGGGAACGATGCTTTTCCTCCTCTGGAATTCCCTCATGAAGACCACAATTCCCAAACCTTCAGCCCGGAGGAAGACCGTCACATCCTAAGACGCGTGGGGGAGCTAGAGGGACAATCCGTTCCATGACCTTCGGAACCATTGCTAAAGAACTCAACCGTCAATATCCCTTCAGCATCAAGCGTCGATACGACCTGCTTCTGAAGGAAAGCGAAGCCTCATTCGGAGACGTGCGCTTTCAATGCTGACGAGGATCATTTATTGCTACAAAGCGTGCTTAATACGGGGAAAATGAAGATACATTTAAGACTGTGGCCACTCAGCTCAAATACCCTATAGATCTAACCAGGCCCGATATTTAAAGATTCTCTTTGGCTCCGAGGGAAAGAGCAAGACCAAGTTTAGCTCTCAGGAGCAGGAAGATTTAATCCGCGGGGTTCTTAGCCAGAGCTTCCCTGCTCATGAGCCGGATAATAAGTTCTATGAAGACGTCCAAAAGAAGTTTAAAAAGAAATCCAAAGACGCTGAAAGACCATTGGTAAGCCTGAATCCATACTTCTTTTGCTGTGAATACATAGAACAACGAGTTTTGACCAATCCTCCTTGATTGAATGATATCGTTTGCGATTGCGCAGAACCGAATGATATGTACTTATATAACTAAAATGAAACCTTCTAAATCCAAATCTGGCCTTACTTTTTCTGTGGCACATCTGATTTTTTGATTGTTTAAAACGGTCACTTTAAGAGAGTACTATTTTTAAATACGATAATTATTATTTATATGGGGCGGCAAGTAATCCGTATTTGGAGACAATTGTTTTTTTTTTTTTTAATTACAAATTTTGAGTTACGCTACTCATAAAATATGACATTATTACTACACTCTAGATATTGTCTGCTATTTAGGTATGTAAGATTGAATCCATGTTTGTGAGTTCAAAAGCATATCTTCCTTTTTTCATTATGTGGAATACAATTTCAAAATAAATATATCCTTTTATCACCTAAATCATTAGGACCAAAGTACTTCCTCCCAGTCATTCGATCTCACGAGGAAGGCGTTTTCATGACGAATGGAAACAGTCATGCCTCAAATTCCTTCTACGCTCCATGAATGATCCTAATTCGAATAATTACAACGCCATGTCCCCTCATGAGCTAATTACGCTGAGATCCTCGAGACCTTCAAGGGACAAAACGGGAAAGCATCAAGAGCTTTCTCCTCAAAGTCTGCTATCAATTCAAGGACTCGGGAGAGTTCCAAAACATCCTACAAGACTCCGTCAATAGCTGTGTTTTTATCAGTAACTCCGTCTCATCCACCACAAAATGTATGAAATAGTCAAACTATATGAAACGATAAAGAAAGAAATTAAATGATACCAAGGATTTTATTATATTTTAGCTTATTCAATTAAATACATGTAAAAATAATACGGTAAAGCATTAACATTAATAGGAGAGTCTGGTCGACTTGAAGAGTTATTTGATGACGTAAAATCTACCTAAAATGGCTCCCTATTTTTATGAAACAATTTGGTATTGTAAGTAGAAAAAAGGAAATTGTACAATAAATTACATTGATGTCAACCTATGAAAGGGTAATTTCATAAAAAATATTATGTTTTATCTTCTTTAGAACGTCACTGGTTATATATAGCCTTTTTCATATGCCTTTAGACTTGATATGAATAGACTTTAAATATTATCTTGATTGATTTATCATCGTTTTTTCGTAATAAGTTAACTCTATATGGCAAAAATATTACTTGTTCTTGAGTAAATCTATTTCCCCTTTTTTAGGTCTATATTTCAATTGTAACAGGAGATACAAAGTAAAAGGGCAGTAGAATTGTTGTATAAAAATAATACATAAATAAACATAAGAGTTATTAATTTATTGTGCATCAATCATGATATAATTCGGTGAGGCAAAGCCATAGATAATTATCAAACAGCTCATATCAAACCAACTGCTTTAACGAGGCCTGTAAGCGTTCCATGTCTTTTTGTGTCTGTATCGATGGCAATGCATTCAGTTGTATAAAGGAGCATTGCATTATTGAAATTAGTCATTTAAACCTAGGATAGCGTTCATGAGGCTGATAAAAAAACCTTTCCCTCTCGGGACTGAACATGCATCACCATTGAACACAGCTGAACTAACGCTCCCGATATACTATATTTTTGGGTTAATTGTTGAAAAAGCATTTTGTACAGTGAACGCTCATTTAATGGAAGGGTTTTGATCGTAATTTTATAAGTATTATTTTTTTTCGTTCATTTCTTTATTATTAAATAACATTCAGTTATGCAGATATAAAGCTCTTTCTGAGAAAATAAATGTAATTAAGTGCTCCGCTGAAGATCTCGTTTTTATATAAACCTGATTTAATGAACATTAGTTCGCTTAGTCTTTTTAGGCTTCCTCAATAGTAAACTATTCGGAATTATAATCCTATCCATGTACCGGTTTTTGTGGGAAATACAAACGATAAATGATTTTTTTAAATTATAATATAGTATTTATAAAGTGCATTTAATTAGTCATGTTTTCAAATTATATGGGGGTTTTCTTACAACAAGTGTTCGATGCATTAAAAGATCTCGCTGAAAGCTGGAAAGCAACTTCCAAATTCAATTATCTACCAATTGATATGACCGTAATGAAAAACAAGCAATAAGTGGTTGATAATAATCATAAGTATATTTATATAATTTCATGTTTGTGAATTCTACAAGGTTTTCTTAATACAAGGTTGCCTATCATCAAAATATCTCACTAAGGCCGGAGGCAGCTTCCAAATCCAAATATCCACCAGTATAGGTGGCAGTCCCATACGTCCAGCAGAAATAACTCATGGCAATCACGGCAGAGGCGTGGCAGCCAATGGAAAGAAGCGTCACCCCTGGTGCAAACATGGATATCCCCATTACGAATCCCAATATTTCTATCCCCAATATCCGATGGTGATTCCTTGAATATAGAAGTAGATTAACATAAATAAATAGTTAAAGTCAATACCCAGGCCAGATTCACAACAGTGTTCGTTTTAAATAAAAGAAAATGGAACGAAAATAGACGGTTGCATTCAATAAGAAAACCTGGATCTTTTTTAATTACTTTAAATAGATTTATATTATTTATAGAAATTTATAATATTATTACGAAAAATATTAAAAACAATGAATAGCCCAGGCCAGGATCATATATGTATTCATCTCAATGTAAAATATGAAACGGAACGATAAATACTGTTGCATTCAATAAGAAAAAAAATTATATTACTTTTTTTACTTCAATATTATTTACCACTAAACTACCAGAGGGTCATTTTGATATTTTTCAGATTAAAACTGGGACTCACATAGATGGCTGAACTCTGATTTTTTGTGTCGCTGTGTAATTTTATGTTATGTTTTGACATACTAAAATTTTGTAACCTCGATTGGTAACCATGATATTTACATTGTACAGGGCTCTCAAGTCTCACGCATTTGGCGTGTGACACACGCATTTCACCCGCTTACACGCCACACATTGTATTTCTCACGCAATTAAATAATCACCGTTCGTTCGTTGAAATTCTTTCCAAAAAAAAAAAATCATCATTTTTTCGGAAATTCTTTTTCTAAAAAAAGTCATCACTTTTTCGGAAATTCTTTTCAAAAAAACGTCATCACTTTTTTCGGAAATTATTTTCTAAAAAACAAACGTCATTTTTTTCGGAAAACTCTTTTCTAAAAAAAACGTCATCACTACTGTTTTAAAATATTTTAACGCTGGTTAAATCTCACTCTGAACTCACTTCAAAACTTGAGAGCCCTGCATTTTAGATCTAGCAAGATAAACGCTGGATTCTATATAAAGACCTCTCAAAACAAAATTACTCGCCGTCATTGTTGCTAGATTTAGCCATGGAACGTGTGGAACAAATATTTGAACAGTTCAAATTTGCCAAGAAATGCAGTATCAACTTGGTATTTTAAATTCGTTACATCATTGTTACAGAATTCATTAGGGTACGAAATTAGGTCTTTAAATGGGAAACTATTTAAACTAGAATGTTTATTTATGTTTATTGTAAAAAGCACATTTTCCTATTTTACTATTTATTTAAGTATGTTACTTTTGTCACTTAGATGAATAAAGGCCTTGCTGATGAGGAAAAAAAAATGCAGTATCAAAGAAATGCAAACATTGCCAAATTGACAATTGTAATAAAAACTTCAAAATTACCAAATACAAATGTCAAATTGTTTAGAAGAAAAATAATATATTGTGGCGGACAGGCCACGCACCTTCAAGAGAAGTCCCTGCTTTTTGATTCCCAGCCTGTTGAGACAGAAGTGCTATGAATATTCATTTTGATATTAATAAAATCAGTCTACTTTGGAAGCCTCGTGTCTTATCATTAGTATTCCACTACAATATATGTGAATTTAATGTTCTTAATATTTTATATGTAAATATAAACCTATGAATAAAAACTATTAAATATATATATGGGTCATAATGACCCCTAATGGTTGTTCAAGGGGGGGCAACTGTCTGGTAGTTCTAGTGTTAATGAAGTTATATCATCAGTAATAATAATTTGGATTTTCTCGAAAACGAATAACTTCCTCTTCCCATCACATACATTTTTGAAGAATATATCGAATACCGATACCGCCAACAGTCGGTAGGTCTTTTTTACAAATCTTCCGATACTGATTGAGCACAGCCTAATCTGACTATTCAATTCGATAGTGATTTTTTTTTCTATCGAATTCCAAAACGCATGTAATAAAGTCGTATACCAATGATTTGTAGATGAGCATCGCTTATCAAAATATTCCTCACCGAGTCCCGTTGCAAGTTCAACATCCCTTCGATCATATTCCTCCTGTGTATACACATATGGAAGACAGGCCTTAACGTTTTCTCTCGAGACAGGAGGACCGTTGTTGTGATCACAAAATGAGCGACCAGGATAAGGAAGCGAGTGGGATTAGTCCACTCACGTGAAGCATCTTTGCCAAATGTTCTATGTTTGTCAAACATCTATGTTCTATGAATATAATCTCAAAGAGGAGGTATGAAGAGATCGATTCAGGTATTGCTACTATCATGGAGTTAAATTATTTCTCAAAGATGCCTTAAAGTCCCATATAAAATTAAGTTATCTTGATGGTCATATGTAAATGATTATATTATGTTGCATACATATTAAGACTGGGAATTCAATAATGATTTAATCATTTAATTATCAACAAAGAATATCCATCCAAGAATACTGTGAAGGCTGGCTTTCTTTTTAAATAATCTTCTTTGTAAAATCTACTGGTGATTGTAATATATTTTTGGCTCAAGTGGGACGTCATAATATGCATAAATAAATAAATATTTGTCAAATAAATAAACTCATATATAACACTAAAATGTTTAATATGACAATTTTTTCGGAAAACATAATATTCAACAGTGGTTGCCGCGTGCGATGAAATGAGCGATAAACGATAATTATCGCTGAGGTCAAACCTTTTATCGTTATCGTTTATCGCAAAGTTTTCTAAAATTACCGCTCGTTCACTTATAGTTAGTCCCAAAAAATGAGGAACGATACACGATAAATATAAAGACGACTTTTGTAAAAAAAGTCGAAATACTCTTTTCTAAAAAAAACGTCATCACCTTGTTTGGAATTCTTTTCTAAAAAAACGTCATCACTTTTTTTGGAAATTCTTTTCTAAAAAAAACATCACTTTCATTAGAATTTTTTTACCGTTATCGTTTATCGCTTACCGCAGGTTGGATTTTAATTTTTTACGTTTATCGCAGGTTGAGAAAAAAGTTATCGTTTATCGTTATCGCAAGTTGAAAAAAAGTTATCGCAGAAACCACTGACATTCAATAACATGGGATCGCTAATGAACCAAAAAACAACTGATTGTTGTATAATAAATACCACTTATTCGAATTAATTCATATAACATCCATATCAAACTCATTCGGAGAAGGTTTTTTGCAACTATCCCATTTTTATTTCAAAGCTGTCAGAGGTTTTGTGGTAAGCTCCAGGTTGTCAATATTACACATTTCGTCATAGAACATTCTGACGTCATTGTTCTAAATATTCATGCATTGACTGATGAATGAACTCAGCATCGATTTAAACAAACGATGGAGGAATCGAATCCACAGAGAGACATTGAGCTAGGATACTACATATCAATCACAAGCCTACTATTCGAGTCCATCCTCCTTTTATCAGTGGGGATCCATTCTAAGCTGCAGAGCTCTGAGGATTCCTTTCCGGCACGCCTAGGGGTCCTTTTGTCCTCTGCTCCAGGACTTTTGTACGTCTTCTTCAGCGCCATTGTATCTGTGTACTTTTCAAAGCGAGTAGTGAGCACCTCTCATCCGTTGAAAGGCAGCACGGGCCAAGGCCCCTTTGGTAAAGGTGGTGTCAATAAGACCAAAAGCGGTGACTCCACTTTTCTCCGTCGCTCCGTCCGACGATTCAAGCAAGTCCTTCATCGTCTCAGCCCCCTGAAAGCCCTCCTCAGAGGGATCCTTCGGTCCCTAGCACTCCTGGCCTTACTCACCTTCACCATTTTCTGCTTTGGGGCAAACATTTTGAACCCTCGAACCTGGTATTTGGCTCTTCTCCTCTTCAACCTCTCTTGCCTTAAGCCTATCCTCCTGGAGAGGACACGTCCTTCTTCCAGGACCTATCCGTGCCCAAGGAAGACGCCCATTTAAACGCCTTGTTGCAACACGCCTTGGGAGCATTTCTAGGTGCCTGGATCGGGGCATTCCCCATCCCCCTGGATTGGGACAGGGACTGGCAGGACTGGCCCATTAGCTGTGTACTTGGAGCTCATCTGGGAGCCTTGGCCTCACATGCTCTAACCTCCTATAAACTCCTTCATCTCCGAAAGCCAAACGGCACCACCAAGGATCAAAAGTGGAAGAAACTCGCATAAAGTCGTATAATGGTTCGGGGCGTCCACTAACAGCTCCTCCTCTGGAACCCTCTGTTCTGGAAAAACTTCAGGCTCGGCGGATATACACGGAGCGGATCTATGAATGCCAAAATGTCTACGCTTATGGAAGCTCTTGGGGACTTCCTCCTCATTTCTAGCCTACGAAAATATATATCACAAGAAACATGTCTCCGCTGACCCGTCTCAGCTCTTGGAAGAGCGATTTTCACTTCACGGTGAGGGCTGCTCAAGGCATGGAACTGAAGTCGGGATTTATCTACGAGATCTATGGGGGCCTCAAGTTGGAAAGACAGAGTTCGCCCTCAGTGCAATTTTAAAAGGCTCACGTGAGGGAATTCTCCTCGACACCAAAAATGAGATATTTCCTTCAGCTCTCACACTCAAGGAGGATCGTCCCTTGACGCTCTTTAAGCCATTGGGGCTTCAGGAGTTGTTGGAGGTGCTTCATGAGCTTATTTATCGAAAAACGAGTAAAAGCATCATTCTTTTAGACAATATAACAGTTCCAGTTTTGGCTCATAACTTCCGAGAATGCCTTTGAGCTTGTCTCCACTCATCTCATCCCCGCACTGCGAACCTTGGCTCTGAACCAAGCCATATCCTTCTAGTCGTCAACAACATGACTCGTCGTCAGGCTCCGTCCCTTGGGAAATACTTCAATACAGCCGCAGACTATCGTATAAGAATCCAGCGGGATTCCTATAAACTCTATGATGTGTTCAATAACTCTTGGTCAAACGAAATAAATTAGATAAAAACTCATGTGTTTTATAATAATAATACTAATAATATATTTTTGTATCATTTTAATCTCCAGATCATGGAGGAGAGTGCCTCGGTGATGAGTTCGATTGACATCCGGCTATTTAGCTCCCACTACTGGTCAGAGATCATGAAGAAGCTAAAGCGAGGGATCCTCTTTTTAGAGGTAGATATTTACCGTGTCCTACCTTTAACGGAGGCGCGGGGCGTCTCTTCGAGGAGGGAAGCTTCTTGGACTACGCGCGTTCTCCTCCTTCAACTACGGGGCAAAGGAGGAAAAGAAGGGGATTTTCATCGTATCCTCCCCACTTCACGGTCTAACCCGAGACATCCTTAAAGAAATCATAGTTCCTCATCCTTTGAATATGTCCAAGTCATCACAACAGCGAGCCCTTCCTTCATTCTCCAGAAGATGGAGAGGGATCTCATGATGAGGGCATGGGGGCCCTAAAGGACCTGGAAGAGGAGATCCTGGACTGGATGGGGGACGCAATTATACCGTGGGATATTTCATTACCCCTTGCTCCTTGCTCCCTTGACCAAGGACATCTTCCTAACCCCGGCCTTTGGCTCCCTCTCCCCACTGGACTTTGACTATATCCAACGTAAGGATCGGAGGAGGTGGCTGAGGAAAGGGTTCTCCTCTGGTCCAAGCTACCTCCTGAGACCCGACTATGCATCCGTCGATTTGCTTCATTCTGGACGGCCTTTCTGGGAATGTATGGTGTCAAACCGACGTTTTCTCCTTAGGAGGGCTCTCTTCACTTATTGGGGATCATCTCAATCTCCTACTCTCGAATAAGAGTAGTAAAAACAATCCTAACCATGAAGAAAACAAGGTTTCTCTACTCTTTATAGATCGAACTGCGGACCTTGGATGTTTTCTGAGAGAAGACGACAAGGAAGCTCATCTGCTCTGGAGTTTATACTTCGTCACTTACCTCCGTACCCTGGGTGCTCCAAGGAAGATGTCTCTGTGGACATGTCTGAGCTCTTTAACAGCACGGAGGACTTCCAGGTTTGTCCTCCAGGCTCTTTGGCGGATGGTTCTTCGATGAATTATTTGATGCTCTGTTGTGTCCTTTGAAGGAGTCCTTCACGGCTTTGAGGCTCGCTTACGAAAGGCCTCTAAAGGTTTGAAGAGTGAGGGAGAAGGGATAAAAAGGGATCCTCCCTGGCAAATGAGTTTATATCCGTGGTGCAATCCCTTCCAACGGATGTGGAGCGGGGTCCGCTCGGGGATCGTATAGTTTGTGATATTAAAGGTGAGTTGTATAATGGAAATGATATATAATGTTGTAGGGATTTTGAATAAAAATAATGAGCAGAAAGGTGTAAAAAACATACTAAATACATTAAAAAATTAAATAATTTGCTGATAATGTATACTAAATACACATTCAAATATATATTAATATATATATACCATCCTTCTCTAAATTCTGCATCAAAATTAGCAATTAATGGGGCATTATTGACTGTCGTAATTCTTCGGCTTTGTCAACTTCATGCTCTGTTAC
>CP045890.1:10942606-11019976 GCA_013387185.1 Caligus rogercresseyi
TTATTTCTCATATAAATTGAGTAAGTAATGACAAAAATATATTATTTTTTACAATAATAGATAAATGTTATTTTTTTTGTTATTAAATTTAATTCAAAATCGCCCAAATTCTTGTCGAAAATAGGTATGGTCTTATATAACATAAACCGAACTTATGCATACATTATTTCTTCATTATATATTTACTATTAATGTGTTTGTAATATCGACATGTGTCCGAAATTAAACCTGCATTCTCACGCAAGTGCTTCTAATATCGGTATATATCTTATATAAGATCGTAACAGGACTACCACCCCCAGACAATCCCCCTGGACTAGCAACCCCCGTTACTAATATTTCATATCCCTAAAAGTCCATTTATGAATTTAACTATGTCTTCAATTGCATTAGTGTTTGAAAACTATGTTCTTAATATCGGTCATATAAAACATATGACCGATATTAGGAACATTGGTTTCAAACACTAATGCAGTTTTGTCATAAAGAAAAAATAGTTAACTTCAGAAGTGGACTTTAAAAATAATATTAGTAACGGGGGTGCTAGTCCTAAACTCATATATTATTTTCTAGCGTAATTTAGGGGATTTTGAACTAAAGTTGACAACAACAATGGTCTTGGTCCATGGCTTCTCATGTTGTGTTTTCCTGTGCCATTTTTTATGGACACCAATTACTTGATGCAACCTTCTCACACTTCATCACCTTCATAAATTTGCAAAGTAGTTTTAGTCTCCGTTGATGGATTTTTCGACTTATGATTTCATAATCATCGCAAAATATTATATTTTATGTTTACCTTCAATAAATATACAGAGACGGCGATATGAACCATATATTCTATTTATCAGGAAACGACCGGGTCCCGACTGTTTTTTGAACGTCCCGGTGTCTAAAAATCACCGGGCCGGGACTTTAATATTTTCGTTCATTCGTCATTCTGTAAGTGATCTAAAAAACGTCGTCACTTATTTTGGAAATTGTTTTCTAAAAAAACGTCACTTTCAGAATGACAAAGGAATGAAAATATACTCAAGTCCCGGCCCGGCTTGAAAAATTTAAGTCTCGGCCCGGGTCCCTGCGAAAAAAAGTGTCCGGTCGTTTTCTGCTGTTTATCTATTATTTTCGAATAAAAAAGACAGGCACCATAGGAGAACACAAACCATGAAGGAGATGGTAATAATTTATACTTTTTATTTGCCTCCTCTCGTTCACATTTTATATCGATATATTATAATGTTGTCTGAGAACCCTTTCGTCAATAGGTTTTATTTATGTCCAAATTGAATTATTCCACCCTATCAGAAAACACATCATATTTAGTAAGAACCCACGAATCCGTGATAATTTGGAACAGTAAAATCATTCGATAGTTAGCCCATAAAAACCATTTCTTCACTGAAGAAAAAACAAATAAACGAATCCTATCCATGCGTTAGTGATGTGAGAAAAAGTATCTTTAATAATTGCCAGGCTTCTGAGCGACGAGGAAAATTTAGCTAACCAATGAAAAACTACTATCAGAAATTCTTACATAGCGATATAACATCAATAATTTTTCCGATCAATTTTTTATTTATTAAAAAACCTAAATTAAAAAATTAATTTACATATCTACTGTAAATCATGTATATACTATTATTCAACTGTATATACGTGCAAATCGTGCACAAATGACCTAAAGTTCTATATTTACAAATGTAGCATCAACTAATGAAACCACACCAATATTATAAGGTAATTAATTGTGCATTAGTAAACTGCCTATAAAATGTATTAAAACCATTTTTTATCCAACCTTTTTTTTGACACAGAGGTAAGGTCAGATTCGACCTTGATTTTTTGTGTGGCAAAAAAAGTAAGGTTGATTATTTCTGAAACTAGACGAACAATTATGTAAAGATCCTTAGAATTATTAAACGACTTAATTTTAAAGTGATTGCACCAATTTAAAAGTTTCAGCATGAATTATAAGGCCTCTAGATTTAAAAAAAGTCCTAAGATCTCTGCATATAGAACTTATGAATAAAATAATTAAATTGGAATAAGGTACTTTGATAGTAAATATCATGAATATATTTTTTAATGAATGGAATGTAAATTTGAGGGTTTTTTCACAATAAACTTCACTAACATGTTTATGTAGGTGTGTTGTATAAGTAATATTTTGATTTGACTCGTATATATCTTATAAATGGGCCATTATGAATTTTTGTTGAGTACTGTTGGTATGAAAAATCCTTATTTCAACCATTACATAATTCCATTTTTGCTTTAAAAAAAATAACTTAAGGCAAGGATGAAGACACATTTAATTATATATAATGTTTATTCATATGTTATACATAGTATATAATCAATCATAATAAGTTGCCCCACTCGAATCTATATTGTATTGGAATTATGAGTAAAGTGTTCATGATAAAAAGGCGGCAAGAATGGCGATTTTTATACAAGAATGAGGGAAAATAAATCATTTGACATACAACTATTGACTTTTTTAAATCATTTATTAGTGAGAGTTGAATGGTGTTCTAAGTATAACAATGCGAATTAAGGTGGGGGAGAGGGGACATGGTTGATGTAAAGTAAAATATTTTATAGAAGAAAAGACATTTTGAGTAAAATTGGGGGGGGGGGGGGGGGGGGATTCGTTGGAAATTTCTATTCGAGTATAGATCAGAGTCTTCTTTTTGCATATATAAACTAATAATATAGAGACTCCGACTGCATATTTTCATGCTATTTGTACAATTAAACCGCTAGAGGTGTCTCTGGCAACTCATTCTTATCAATGGGATCGCTTAAGGAATGATTTCCGTTCAGGAGGGGCGTTTCCTCTTCTTCAAGTTCTTGGGATATTTCATTTGTTCTGCTCTCTTCATCATCTTCTTCATTGCTAAAAACAGAGTCGCCATTTTGAAGCCCTTCAAGGGGATCCGATTCATTCACCTCGTCCTCCTTGGCTTGAGACTCCGAGAAGGGATCCTTGTCCTCCAATTCCCCCGTCATCTCTTCTTCATTGCTCTCTGCGGGATCAAGGATGGGTGGTGGTGGTGGAAGGGGTTGGCCCTTGACTTTCTCCTCTTCCTTTTTTTTAAATTCCTCTTCGAGTTCATCCAGGCCCTTGTCCTCGACTGGGCCAAGTGCCGAAGAGACCCTCGAGGAACGTCGCGTTCCCTTATTGTAGCCCTGGCCAGCGAGGAGCAGACCTTGGACTTGAAGTGCTTCTTGAGATTGTATCGGTGTTGAAGGAAGGTGCTGCACTTGGGGCAATTGATCCCCTCGCGCGGAGAGTCCTCACCGTTTGAGAGGCCGTTGGGCAGGACGACTAATGGGGAGGCTTTGGACAGGGAAGAGGGGCGCCTCTTTTTCTTTTTGATAGATTGTTGTGCCTTCTTTGAGTGCTGAGGCTGGGAGGAGTGAGTTTGTTTACTGCTCCGACTGTTATTGGAGGTGTTACTCATTTTTCGCTCTACTTTTTTTAAGTCTAGCTCCAGATTATCGAGTACTTCATCGTCCACGACGTGTCTGTGGTTGTCTTTGATGTGGCTCACGAACTCATGCTTGGTGTCCGTGATGATGAAGCATATTTCGCATTGGTAGGGCCCAACAGAGGGGAAGACCTCTGGACAGTCCAGGTCATCCCGCTCTTTTTTGCGGGGCGGGGTTTCGGAGGCGGCGGCAGCGGAAGATGGGCGCTTCCGCGGCGGCGCCTTGTTGCTCTTTGGGTAGGTGCAGCCCTCGGCCTTGAACTTCCGGTCCGCCACGACCCGCTCTGTGAGGGGAATACGAACCTGGAGACTCTCTTTGGGTCTTGGAAGGGGAGAGGAGGCACAAGAAGAGCCCAGGACGAGGGAGGGGGATATCTTTTGGGTCTTCTCCATGGCCTTGAGGGTGGCTTCCTTGAACCTCTTGGTGTCCAGGGCGCAGGAAAAACAGTCGGAGCAAGCCGTGCTGGGAACTTGGCTCGGATCCACGGAGAAGAACTCCGAGAGGAACCCCAGGACGTCCTCGTTCATGTCCACAGACGTGTCTGCAATTTGGGCACAGAGCCCACAGACCTTGATGCTATCCATGGTGGTGATTTAATTAACCAAGGCACCAAGGAGGGAACTGATGCTATCCTCCTGCTCTCCTCAAGACTTCTTTTCAAACTTATACACGAGAATAACAAATCACGGAACCTCTTCCGGCGTTGGTGGCACTCATGTTAGTGGTCGGAGAGTCCTTAGCTAAAAGGAAGAACTCGAGTTGGGAAGGAAACATAATAAAGCTATTCTATATACCTTGGCTAGCATCATAACAAAGAGAACTTTGTAGCTATGGAAGGGAATGTATCAAAACGCGCGCCCGATCATGGCTCTCTTCAAGTACTTTTTAAATTATATTGCATATTAATGTTAACCTAATTATATAATATGAAAGCTAAAAATTTGAACAATCTCTGAGCTAATATGGACTTTCTATAGATTTCTTAACACTACAAATAAAGGGTAGTAAAGATCATGTTCCTTTATTATGCAAAAAATAATAATAATAATTTATTAATTTTTTTATTATAATAATTATAATATATATAATTATAAATATATATAATTATTATAATAATATTTATTATAGCTATTATTAATAGTAAAAGGACCATCTATAAACAAAAATATGTACTAGTATAATTTGCGGGAATCTTACGTGATACATGGAATACTAAAAGAGGCGTAACTGGACTACTCTGGGCCACTATGTCACCCCGTGTCATTCACCCCTGTGTTACTTTCATATATTGTTTGGTTCTAGGGCAATCACCCCCCAGACAATCACCCCCCCGGACTAGCACCCCCCGTGCCAATCACCCCCTGGACATTTACCCCCCGTTAGTAATATGTCCTATCTCTTAAAGTCCACTTATGAAGTTAACTATGTTTTCTAGTTATTAACAAAGATGACGTCACTGGTTAGTACGCAGTCCCAGTCCTTTAGAATCGGAATATGTATTAATTAAATGTGCATAAATTTGCAAATTTCGTGTCTTAGACCTTATATCTGGGCTACTTATGTACAACTAGACAATCATACAGTTTGTAACCTATCAACTCAGATATCTTATTTATCTCATATAGGTCCTAAGCTATTTTCTAAGATTTCATCAAGGAACCACTTGTCCTAAATCGAAGACTATGATCAAAAACTCATCCACTCAAATAAGTTGACATATACATTTTATTCTCAATCTATTATATTCATTCTTCACACCCAAAAACGTGTTCCTGTGGCTTTTTTTAAGATATCCAAGTCCCCATTAGTCTTCGCAAGCAGCGGAAAAGGAGATCAAGAAAGTGGTTCACCAGTGACGTCACCTTTGTTAATAGCTGGAAAACATAGTTAACTTCATAAGTGGACTTTAAGAGATAAGAAATATTACTAACGGGGGGTAATGTCCGGGGGTGATTGGCACGGGGGGTGCTAGTCCAGGGGGTGATTGTCGGGGGGTGCTAGTCCGGGGGGTGATTGTCTGGGGGGTGTTAGTCCTGATACGATATTGTTTATCACCATAGAGATATTAAGATCTTAATATTTCTATGCTCTAAGCCCACTTATGAAGTTATGAACTATGTTTCTTTATGACAAAAATTGCATTAGTGTTTGAAACCTGTGGTCCTAATATGGGCCATATAAAACATTGTTTATTTAATTAATTTACATTAATACTATTCAATAATTCTCATTTGTTATCGCATTCTTGCATTATTACTTTGCTAATTCATGTCTTAAACCTTATACCTGGATCAGCCATGTAAGACCAGATAAGCATACAGTTTATAACCTATCAACTCAAGATCTCTTATTTTTCTCATCTAGGTCCTCATGTATTACCTAGGATTTCATGAAGGAACCCTTTCTGTTTCCTGGACTTTGGAGCGTTTTGGAGGTCGACACAGTTAATTTATACAGACTTCAATTGTAAAAAAAACTGCGTGACGTCACTTTTGTTAATAGCTAGAATCATAAGCTTCTATACTATTTCCTAAGATCTTGCAATTACAAGCGATCATAAAAACTTTACTATAAGACTTTAAGAGATAAAAAAGTTAACAATAGGGCTTTAATAACTCAGGGGGTGATTGTCGGTGGGTGGCTGCCCTAAAATCAGAAAAAGGATGTTCCTTGAATATCTTTTAGTCTCAACAAAGGTGGACTCTGATCCTTCCAATTCAAGTCTCCCTTGCTATAAAAAATAAGTGCATAAATAAATGTTTGCAAACTATTGTTATAATGACATTAAGTAGCTCCAATGTTCGAACAAAAACCTACAAAATAATAAACAGCATTATTCCCTTTAAAGCTACGCCCAAAAAAATAGCTTATTATAATTTATAGCACAACCTTATATTATATTGGGGTCCTCCAGGATACCCATTTAAGGTGATTCAAAAATCTATTGGGAATCCGTAATTTAAAGCTTACTAGACATCTCTTATTAGATAATCAAAATTTCATTTTTGGTCATAGAAACTGCGGTAGCCATTGAACGATATTAGGAAGAAATGACCGAGGAAAATACGGCTTAGGAAGAAATTACCATAGATAGAAGAGGAAAATCATGATGCATGGGAAAAATGGTCCAATTAATTTTTTGTCCCTTCTCATAAAAACAACAAGGATCTAAATTGATCTAAATTTGCAAAAATAAAATTATTTATGCCATTAATTACTTAATTTATGTAAGAAATATTATTTGTACAATACTTAGTATCCAAATACTTGCCTACCCAACTACCCACTATTTTTCAACTTGCTAACGCGATTATATTTTTCTATTTGTGTTTGTGCAATTAATTGTTAATTCTTTATACAAATATAATTTAATTGCTCCTATTTTTTGGGTGGCGATAAGTGATGAACTTTATATTTTTTAAACTGACTGATAAATGACAAAAAGTTTACTCTTGCAATAATTATCGTTTGTTGCTAATTTTATCTCACTCTAGAGTCACTGAGAATTAAGTGTATATATAATGTCATTGTTAATTAGAATAAATACTTGATCTTTATTTTTCAAAAAATACATTTATATTGAAAGTTTCAATTTGAAAATACTCCAACACTTATTGAATAACTTGTATCTTTTCACTTTGCTCAGGATCAAGGGGACTACATTTTGTCCTATGAAGGGGCCAATGAGTCGCCTGACACTCCCGTCCGCAGTACCTTACTCCCTTACAGACGGAGCATAGATTTCTAGAATTAGCTTTTCTGCAAACACAGCATGGCTTTGAGCTCTCCTCTTTCTCCGTCATGAGGCTCTGAACTGCTTCATTGTTGAGGAGATCAAGGATGAAGGAGGATTCCTGGAGGAAATCCCTGCTCCCCCGGCTAAAGCAATCCAATTGATCCCTTGCAAGGGCCTCGTAACGTCCGTCGTAGGTGCTCAAAAGCGACTGCCGAATCTCAGGGATGATTTCGACTAAAAGCAAAGACCCGTGACTCTTTTGGCCGACATCATTAGAACCAATCTCCAGACGATGTAGATTCTCCTCAAAGTCAGAGAGCATGGGTAGCATAATCTTAAGCTCGGGTGTAAGTAAGGGTAGAAGTGTTAGAAGACGGTTACGACGAAAGGAGTGAAGCTCATACTTTTCCGAGAATGGTCTCTTTGTAAGAAGATACCAAAGAGTTGTCCAAACCAGTATCTCTGCACCAGGGATTTTAGAGTCGTCCTAAAAAAACATTTATTGTTATAGCTATTGATTTGGTTTTCTAGCCCCTTAGCTCAAGTATCGAACCTTTAGCCTCCAATCATTTCCTTCAAAGTACATTGTCGACCTTCCTTGTTCAATTTCTCCCAGGGTTTGTTTGTAGGAGTTCGATACAGAGTGCTGGGGCATCATGTACTAGAGTAAAACGAGAAGAGACTCCCACCGGAAGGTTCTCTATGTGCTCACAAAGATAATACAGAATGCTCAAACATTTTATTTGAATCTGTAAATGTAAAGGAAAGATTAATAACAATAAAAACTTTTTTAAGAGCGTTAACTGTATGCACCTGGAAACAGATATCCCTTTTTTGACGATGGAGTTCGCTCTCATCATTGGGAAGATCTTCCATTAAATAAAATGGAATGAGTTGTCGAAAAATGTAGTCCGAGAGATCAATTGCCGCGTCATCTAAGGATGACGCTGTTGTGCCATCAAATAGAATGGTCTCCAAGAGATTGGCAACATTGGCCTCGAAAAATAGGACCATGTAAATCTACTTATGAAATGGAATGGATGAGCTTTTGTTTAACTATATAATTTATTCATATGTCTTACGGGGAACGATGATGAAAGCTTTGTTTCCTTCAGTATTATGGGAAGAACATTATCCCTCCAGAGCTCCACTTGAATTAAATCCTTTACAAATATGGGTAGCTTGTTCTTCTCCGACAAAATATTACGTACAAACTCCTCAGCCCCTTGGTCTGCCTCCAAGGCGCATTGGACATTGAGGTTTTCCAGGTTTTTGGCAATTGTCTTGAGCCAAGAGAACTCCCAATGGATTCCAAGTCCGGTGTTCCATGATAGTTGCTCACAGTATCCTCTATATCGTCCCTGGACTCAAATATACCTTCATCCGACATCTTCGCTTTAAACGGATTATTGATTAAACAAGGCTGTTGTTTTCTCTCGGATTGTGTATTTATTGCGTTGACGCATCGATTAAATTCAGACGAGGAGGGAAGAAAATGGAGGATCCGCGTCTCCTTTGGCTCAGGGAGAAACTTGTCGCTGGATTCTCGAATTTAAAGGCCCCTGAGGTTCAAAGTTGGTTTGCACAAAGCCTAAAGAAAAGAAGCGAAGTTTATAAACGTCTTATCAACGGCGAGCCAACCCTTGAACTCCTATTTTTTCGTAAATCTGCGGCATATCTCCAATTTGAAAAGGTATAAACTAAACAGCAATAGTACTTTTAAGCTTTTTTTAAAACACAAAACAAATTTGTTTTTTAAAGAGTGCTTTGAATGCCAAGAAGGGCAACACAGGGTCAGCGGCTGGTTCCGAAGATGAGGAAGAAACGTCGAGGCCGGTCAATGTACCGCTTTTGTCCATGGATATCGACGTTATTAATGAAAATCTTCATCCCCATGAAATTCATGTCTTCTATATCCAAAGGATTCGCTCTGGACCCCTACCTAGATGTGGAAACATGAGTGAGTTATCGTTAGTTATAGCAAGAGAAATACTTTTTTGGGAGTTTGAGGAGGGTAAAAATATTTGTTCGTCAAAGCTTGTAGGAATATTATTTTTGTCCGCTATATTTTTCGGTATTATATATATTTATATTTTCTAAAATTGCATTTTAAATTTTCTTCTTAATTACCTCTTAATAAAATATGAATTTTAATAGTCTACTTGACAAATTCTATGGAAGCTTTAATGTATTCTGTTTTTTTTGCATCTTCATTGGTCCTTTCATTCTTCCTTTTTTATTATTAAATGTATTTCAAATATATTTATGATCAATTATAATGAAAATATGCTCGGGAAAAATATATTTATTTATAGTTTTTATAAATAACAATTTCTCAAACAAAGCTATTTTTTACTAGAGATTGTTTTTTTTTGTGCTCAAAATGTTTTATGGAATTCAGGCTTGTGAGCGATCAGGAAAAAAATAGCGATCCGATCAAAAATAGCGATCGAAAATTCTTTGCGATATAGCGATATAACGATCAGAGATTTTTCCGATCAGCGATACGATCAATTAATTGCGATCAACAAAAAATTACTTATGTAATACTAATTGTAAGTAAAAATTTAAATGTATATACAGTCAAACCTTTATAAGTATTCATCTTTATATGGCAGTCCAAAGCACCCACCAAAATCTACCCCTCGATAAATTAAGTATTATACCGATTTAAACATACCTTTTTAAATTAGCAATGACACACCTTGTTTAACAAATATTTTTTTACAATATCCGACTATATCAAAAATTTAGTACACATAAAAAAATATAAAGTTTGCACAGATCATTTTTCATATGCCTCTTTAATAGATATAAGTAGAAGTTGCTTCTCAAAATTTTCGTCCCCCAGTCTCTGCCTAATTTTCCTCATAATCCGCTTGGCCTTGGAGAACAAACGTTCGCTGCTTGAACTCCTGGGAAGCACGACATTAAATTTATGAAAGACCTTTTTCACCCTCCAGTAGGGTAATATCATATCCAGCATTCCGAGTCATCAGCCAAGTACCGCTTTACTTCTTGTTTATCTGTGTCAACCTTTTTACGACGTTTAGAAAAAAAAATACATTCTTGCTCAACATCTTCAGACAGCTGGCTGGATAACTGGTCATCAAACGAAGCAGTCTCTTCAAGAAGAAATCTTTTGGCTCTTTGTTGAATTTATTTATTGAGGAATGTTATTTTGAATTGAGGGAGATAAGCTGAGGTGACCAACACCTCCCTCATTTCAAAATAACATCCAAACCGTTTTCAATCCCAGTTACCAAGGCATCAACTAGGGGTTTGCATTTTTTAACGTTGTCCCTCTCCTCGTCAAGATACAACTTCAGATAGGTGATCGTAGGTAGCAAATGGCCCCAAAATATCCCTTTGTCTCCCTGAAGCACATCAAGGGCGGCGGCTAGGTGTTGCTTTACACACAACCACTCCTCCATGAATATAATGTCTCTGTCGGTTAAAAATGGGAGGTTGGCTCCGGCGAGCAGAGAATTGAAGGCAGTTCGATTTTCCTCCCTGATTTATTTCGCCCTTTCAACACTATCAAAAGCACTGTCCCATCTAGTGGCGGTGGGAGTGATTAAAAGGTGAGAAAATTTATCCCTCACTTCGTCAGAGAAGGTCGTAGATTGATTACTTTTATTCAAAAGTTTCTGTAGGATACCGATGTCAATGTGACAGCTAGTTGAGTTTTACGAAATGTAGGGGTTCTCTCAAAAATCCTTATTACAAACATTTTCTTTAAAGTTATTTTATACAAATTGATCAAATCGCTATTTTTAGTGATTTTCTTACGATCAAAAGATATAAAGATCAGGACCTATTGCGATACTCCGATCAGCGATCAAATATCGCTATATCGCTATTGATCGCCGATCAGAAACAGCTCCGATCAACAAGCCTGATGGAATTACATTCATTTGGGAATAAAATAAGCATTTAGCTCAATTTTATATATGTAATGAAACCACTGATTTTTTTAAATGATTGTTCGATGGTGTTGATATGCAATATGGCGTTAAAATTAGGCCATTAATCCACGGAACTTTTGAGTAAAGATGATCAAAAATACTTTTGTCCCTCTAGTGGCGAAACTGTGAACTCATACTTGAGAGTTTTAGTGCACCTTCACTGAGCTTAGGCCCTCCAGGAAACATTTCCACAACTGTTCAAAAGTCATAAATATTATTTTTATTATTGTAATAGTTGCAATCATATATATTTATTCCGTTCCTTTCTTTAGTCAAGCTCGTGTGGTAATGATCGAGTTTTTTGAATGCGGTACTGTTCAAGATGACCCACTTCGATTACTTGCGTCACTCATAAAGAAGGATTTAACAACCGAGGAGAAGGGCTCACTCGCGAATACTCACATTCATAATTTTGCGCGGGAAATTGACAAGTTAATTGGAAACATTTCTGGAGAGGCTTCAATTGAGATCCCATATGAGGTCTACGGCCTTTACAAAAACCCCTTTGATCCTAAAACCGCCATTCAGGATGAAGAGTCCCTTGCCATTCTGACAAACTCGGTTTGGAAATGGACGGAAGAAATTTCGAGAGTGATACAGGATGTAAGTGTTAAAACCCTAGAGATATAAATATATAGAGAGCTTATTCCCTTCAATAGCAAAGAAACAACATTCAGCTGTTGCCTGTGTCCAATATTAATAAAGTAATTTGTAATACATCATCGTAAGTTGATCATAAAGGTAGAAAGATTTGTTTATATTGAGCACAAAAACGTATTTCTCTGAAGAATCCAATAAGCCCTCTATGTCTTTATATCTCTATGGTTAAAACCAAAGAGTATACATATATATGTAGCACTCTTGTTTATATATTTATTCAGATCAATAAGAAAGAAGTCAAGAAAGAGGATGAAGATAACAAAGAATGCACGGATAAAAAGGAAACACAGGTTGCCTTTTTGATTAGTGACGAAATCGTTGACTGGGAGGAAAAATTCACTCGGCTAAAGTCTCTGGTGAAGCAACTGAGCATACCTTGGATCGATAAGGCTCTCTCCATACTACAAATAAAAGAATTCCACAGTCTGAAGAGTTCAAACGACACGTTAATCAAGTTCAAATCCTTCTGGAAGAGGCTGAAGACAACGTCAAGTTCCTTAGTACGATTCGACAGCCAACTGATGTTTTGGCAACATCCAATAGCTCCATGACATGATTTCCCTTCTGCCCAACATCATGCGGAGTATCCGCAATATTTGGGTAATTTCCAAGCACTACAACACTGATGCTAAAATCTGCAGCCTCATTCAGAAAATAACAAACATTATTGTGCACAGGTGAGAGAAGATCCATCAATTTGAATATATAAAAATTGATAATTTAAATAACAAAAAATTATGTGCTCATTATATATAAAATAACTTGTTAAATTCTTACAAACTTGGTATATATATCCCTTAATGTTATATATGCGTTGTTTCATAAAGTACCGAAAACAACTTGTTACATTCTTAAAAGCAATTTAAATTTCTAATAGAAATGTTCAATTTATATATTCTATCTGCTTTTATTTATAAATAAATATATATTTGACTATTAGGATTGTTACGATCAAATAATTCTAAACTATTATATAAACAGAAAAAAATCATAGCATAATTTTCCATATCCTATTTGATCATTTTTTTAAACTCAATAAAAAGCCTAAAACTACCCTTCCACATATTATATCAACTTTGGGACGTTTCAGAGTCAAGGGTTTCATCACATTTGATTTACTGGAAGAACCTGAAAGAGGTCTAGAGATTGCAAAAAACTGTTCTTCACTTCTTCACGAGTGGAGGCAAACCTATAAAAAGACACGGGAGGCAATTGAAAATTCTGGTCGGGAGGCTAGATGGGAGTTTCGAGTTGGAACTTTGTTTGCACCTCTGGAACACTCCATCCTTGTATGCAGAGACGTCATTAACATATCGGATGTCTTGTCTCAATTATCCAAATGTTTTTCTCCATCCCTCATCTCCATGACAAGTAATTCGGAAGCGATGAATAGAGGTAATCGAGGTTTTATTAAAGTTTATGAAAAGTAACATTGAATACATTATGTTCAGAGGTTGTTTACCATATACACTGTCATATTATTGAATGAAGTTAAATATTCTTTTAATCCATTTATACTACCAGGTTCATAAATTTTGGTTATATATAAATTTCAAAATAAAGGATATTATGTTAGAATATAATACCAAAATAAGAACTTTAGTTTAATAGTTAACAATAAAATAGTTTTACTAAAGTAATGCATTCTCTTTTTTAGGTAAAAAGAAAATAAATCTTATTACTGGAAGCTTTCAAAAGCTGAGCTTTAACGTCTTTGAAATGAGCAACGAGCATCATTGGCGAATCCACGTGGATTGGTTTGCAAGAGAAGTTCGATTTCTAGATGCAGAGTCAGCGCAAATATCTGAGAAAACTTTCGACCACCTCACTTCATCACGAGCCTCCATTGAGGCTCTACACGAAATGCTCCAAACAAATTACCGAAGAGCGATTGGAGATCGCTTCATGGACAAGATTGATTTAGTCATAGAGAAATTTTCTCAAGAAATTCAGGAAGCTGAAAGGAATTTCGATGAAGTTAAGACAAAGCCTCCCATTCAAGAGAACCTTCCGCCCATGTCAGGAGCTATTTACTGGGCAAAAGGAATCGGACGAGAACTTAAAAACACCCTTGATTCAATGAACAAAGTTGAACGTGTCCAGATACATCCCAACTGGAGTGTGTCAAAGTCCATCTACGATGCTTTTCAACGGAAGTTGAAGGATTATGAAAACAGCCGTTATAATGAATGGACCTCAAGAGTGAGTGATGTTCTCTCTGAGAACTTGACAAGAACACTGCTTTTGGCCCAAGACCCAGTTGATGGATATCTCTCTAAGCGTTATCTAGTTAATTTCACAACAGATTTGAGTGACACACTTGCAGAGGTAAAACATTTAGACACACTTGGATTCACGGTTCCAGAGGTTGCCAAAAATATGTCTCTGCAAGAAGAGAGGCTCATAGGAGTCGCTGAGAGTTTAAAGAGCATGTTGGAGCGCTATCATAATTCCTTAGACGAAATATGTCCTGCTGAGGAAGAGCTTTTGTTTGTGGATATACAGGATACTCAAATCGTTCTTCGGCCGGGGCACATACGAATCACTTGGAATTCCCTGGGCATCAATGAATTCATTTTGGCGGGCCATCAATCCATATCTTACGTTCAAACAAAGATAAATAGAATCGAACTTATTCGCAAAGAAATCCAGGTTACAGCAGAATTGTTGTCTAAAACAGATCTTTTTTCTTTTGACTCTCTCCAAGAATTCCAAAATGTCATTTCCTTTACAGAATTCTTTACGAAAATTTCCTCGAATATTGAGACCGTTTTTAAGAAACTCCAAACCAAAGTACTTTCACTAACACCTCAATTTGTTAAGATTGAGGAAATCCTAGTTCAGACGCGATCACGCCAAGCACCGCGCCTGCGAAATTATTACGCCCACTGGGAAAAGAAAATCTATGAAGCTATTAAAGAACTTGTTTTATCAAATTTACAGCATTACAAGGAATTTATTGATTCCTCAAATCCTCGATTTTACATTCAAACAATTTTAGTCGACAACAATGTGACGACAGAGCCAAGTGCTGCCAAGGTTTTAGATGTAATGGTAGGGGTCATCAAGGATATACTTGATCGAACCAAAATGTTTCCTCGATACTATCAAGGAACATGGATACAATGTAAATCCATTCGCATCAAAGGTCAAGTGCGGCCCATTCGAAGTTCCATGTACGAAGAAATTATTCGAATCCCTCTGATCATAGACCGAGTCACTCAAATTCAAAATACTATCGTTAACATACTGAAGGAAACGGATCAATACTTGATATCCTGGAAGAGTTATAGAACTCTTTGGAAATTTAACAAACAGCAAACCTGTGACAACTTTGGTTCCACAATTCCATCAGTTGTAGACTTTGATGAAAAACTCCTTTTCTACTATAATCTTCATCGTACGATTCGAAATAAAGAAGATCACAGGGACTTTAAAGTTCTTCGCCTCGGACTACAAGAACTGAAGAATGGAATTCAGACTCATATAATGGAGTGGATTCAAGTTCTTGGGAAGATGTTAGACTCTACGGCAGAGGAAAAGTTGCAGGACCTATGGGATCGTGTGGAAAACTATAGGAGCCAACTCAAGCAGGTCGAGGCCACTGAGGAAGTTGAGCATACGCTAAAAATAATTTCTGGTATTTGGTCAATGTCCCTCGAAGTCGAAATCGGATATTTGGACATACAAGAGAGATACAGGACTCTGGATATGTACGGGATTGCGGGGAACAAAAGTATGGTTGAACTGGCAAGAAACCTGAACTCCAAGTGGGATGAACTCTATCAAATATCTAAGCAGGTTTATTTTTCAATTGAAAAGCTGAAAGAGAAGCTTTCAGATATTGAGGGATCAAAGATACGTCGCTTTCAATCTCGCCTTGAAGCCCTCCAAGATGATTTTGCACAGAATGGACCTTCAGCTAAACGAACAAGCCTTGCAAATGGACTGGGAGCTTTAAATAAATTTGGGGAACTGATAGAGTCCTTCAAAGCAGAGGCTTCATCACTGAACGGTCGGCAAAAGGTTTTTAAAATCCCCATAACACATTTTCCTGTCCTTGAAGGATTTGAAAACGAAATGAGGGTGGTCAAGGAAATATATTTGGTGTATGAGAAACTTCAAGCCTTGACTCGTTTCATTGAGGGACTTAGTTGGAGAGAGTACTTTAGAGGGAATCAAAGCAATTGCAAAGATAAGCTTCAAGGGATCGGGGATGAAATTCTCGTCATGGATGAGAGTACGTCCAAAGAGGGTTCAATCGTGCTAAACAAGTTAAAAGATCAGCTTCATGGCTTCGAACAGTATTTAATTCTCTTGGATAAGCTTCAAAAGGGGAATATATCCGAGCGTCATTGGGAGTCTCTCATCCAAAGTACCAATCTTAGCTTCGGCGAAGAAGGAGAACCTTCATCTTATCCGGACTTTAGACTAAAACCCTTTTTGAGTCTTCCTTTGAATGTTTTGGGAGACAACATAATTCTTGTCTTGGAAACAGCTGAAAACGAAAAGAAAATCGAGAAACATCTTTCTGAGTCTATGATGGAATGGAAGAATAAGAAGTTTCGTGTGGAGTTCTCACAGTTCGGAAATACCGATTTTCCCCTCATACTCAACATCTCTCAAATTATCAATGAGTAAGTATGAGTCAAGTTAGATCGTAGACTGAAAAATAGTTCATGTAACAAATCATTAATATTCCTTATACAAAATGAATTAAAACTTTAATATGGACTCAAGTTACAAGTTTTTGTCGTGTAATATTATGTAAGCTTAACAAATATTTTTTTAGATGGACAATTATCTATTATGATATTTTTTTCTTCAGCTCCTAGTTTTATAAGATAATATAAAAGAAACATAACAACTATAATTTTGTATAAAAAGCATGTGGAATTGTTTTCTGTACAATTCACATTTTTAAATTCTCTTGTCAACTTAAATAATTAATAACTTGTTACACTTTTTTGTGTTTTGCTACATAAAGACCTACAAAACGCATATATCAGCCATCATATGCAATTTTAATGCAATAATATGTTATTTCAGGATTGAAAACGCTGATACAGCCCTGGATCACATGCTCTCCCTGCGATATGCAAATCCTTTCAAAAAGAAATTGGAAAGTCATCGCTCTGTCCTTACAAAGACCCATTCCATATTACAATTCATGCTGCATATTCAAGAAACCTGTCTCGGATTTTCAAAAGTATTCTGCAGTAGCAAGTCGGCTCTCAGTGAGGACTTTGGAGTCATTTTCAAAGCTTTAAAGGTCTCATGGATGACTTGGGGCGAAGGCTCTGTGTTTTAGACTGTTGCCTCCAGGAAAAGACACTAAAGTCCTACGAAGACATCGGCGATCTTTTAAAAGTTTTTCGGAAGAAGGCATCCTCCTATTTGGATGAGGTAAGATGGAATTTAATTGACCATATGAGCTTTATCATGCTCTTCTCTTTTTCAGAAACGAAAGAGCTTTTCTCGCCTCCATTTCCTTTCGGAGGAAGAAAATTTTGTTCTTCTTGGAGGCTGTCATTTAGTCAGGCACTCTGATGAAACATATTCTTTAGAGAAGGTTTATCTACAAATCGTGAAAAAAACTATTTGGCTTTGGCATATCAGATATATCCCTGAATCGCAATTCAGAAGTGTCTTCCATCGTCTTATCCAATGGAGATGAACTCAAAATACCTAGAGGTCCTAACAAAGGCTCAGCCCTAGTCTTTCCAAAGGATAACTCCCTACTCGTTGACTGGCTTCAGCAAATCGTCAAAAGCATGAGGAAGTCTTTTTCCTTGAGCATTAAAAAGGAACTTAATAATCCACAGAGTGAAAACGCCGAAAGCTACTGTGGAAGGTCAGGGTCTCTCTCTCTGATATGCTTTGAAGTTTATTGGACGGATGCTCTGGAGAGCCACATCATGGATCATAAGCAGACTCAAGTCTTGTTAGAAGCATTGAATCAGGAAATTGAAGGGCTTTTGAGCAATGAAAGAGCTGAAATCAATACCAAAAGAGATCAAATCAAAAAGGATCTCTATCTTAATTTATTGCTCTCAAAGAGATCATATCTGAGAAATTTACGAAAGAAAGAATCTCATCCAAGGAAGACTTTAATTATAAAGCAGGTAAGCATAACACACTATTAAGAAGATTGTATTTAAAACTAATATTTTATTTATTTTTCGTAGATACATTACGAAGCTATTGGGATAGAGAGGCTGAGGTTTTGTCTTTACAACAGGGTCTAGGGAGTCTTAGTTTTGAAAATGAATTTCAATTACCGCACATCCATTTTTTGACAGAGTCGAATCAGGCATCGTATGGAATGATGATGGCCCTAGGTTGGCAGCGACGCTCATTTTGTATATCGGGCATCTTGGGCTCAGGAAAAACAGACTTCATCAAGTCCATGGCCTCAAGGCTGGGTCGGTACTGTGTACGCATTGATAACATATTTGAACGTGACAATCTGGAATCGAGGATCTTGGAGCTACTGGCATTAGCCTGCGAGGCTGACTGTTGGGTGGCCTTTGAAAATGTGGAACATATTCCCTCCCACGTTTTATCAAAAATATCTAATCCTCTCTACCAAATAGAGGCAGCCAAGGAGCTTCGTCTTCAACAATTCAATCTTACCCCTACTAGAGAGATTAATCTTGGTCCAAGCACTGCAGTCTTCTTCACGTCTCGAGGATCAGGATCCTTACCTCAGTCTCTGAGAAGTCGATGGAGACACATATCCCTTATTCCTCCAAAAGATTTGTCCCCCTGGATTTCATGGAAACTAAGCTCCCTCGGATATTCCGGGGTCGAACAACTAACCAAGTTCATTAACTTGTCAATAAGTCAGGTATCTTCACTATCAGACTCTTTCTTAGGACAAGTTGGTCCTTATAGGATTATCAACGAGATATTTGACTATATTGAGGTGAGTTATCGGTAAATTCAAAAATAGTCGTTGAATTAACAATAGATATAGGGATTTCTATTTATACTCATTTGCAAAGATATGATTTAGGCATACTTATAACATTTTTTCCACAGACTTTAGCATAACGCATATTTCTGAAAATTGATATTTTCATATAAAAGACTAATAATCATTTGATTATAAGTAAGAAGTAGAAAATTATATTCAAGTTATCATGAAATTAAATGAACCTATAAATCGTTATTATAAAACATTTATTAAGAACTGTTAAAAAATTGAAAATTTGCTTTTTTTAAACAAAATAATATAAAAGATATGCCATTATTATGATGAATATACACACAAGCACACTTTTGTAATTAAGAGTACTGAATATTCGGTTGTAGTTTATTGATTTCTTATAACAATATAGAAGCAATATCTAAGAAATTTTGTATTTTTAGATTAGCCGAGGAAGCGAGAGCGGCATGGTCCTAAGCGCCATTTTAAGAGTGCTGGAGCGCTATCTTCACAACAGCTACATTCCTGGAGTGAAAGAATTCCTATCTAAGCGTTTTGGAAACGGGGAGGTCTTCTTTGGTTCTGAAGACAAGGAAAGAGATGAAAAAGAGTTATTTGCGAAGAAAATCAATCAAACATGGAGTGATGTCTTTCAAGTGAAAGAGGGAAAGTCAGGCTCTCTACCGAGCAACGGTCAATCCCTTTGCATTCAAGAAGCATATGAGTTCTTCGAACGAATGGAGGGAACATGTATTACATTGGTCGGGGATTTCGGGGTAGGAAAGGAGCTGGTTTCCTTCGTTTTATCCAAATTACTTGGTGGGGATCTTCTTCCGCTAACCAGTTTAGACTCAATGGATTGTGAAGACCTCTTTGGCCGAGAGGGCATTCTCACACATGCCTTCAAAACAGGAAAGACAAGACAGATCCTTCTGCTTCCTTGTGCTATGAAAAACTCAACGGCTTCTCAATTAGCTCAAATCGTTGATGAGGGACTCCTTCGCACTCCTGACTCCCACTCCTATCATTTCCCCATGACACATGTCAAAATAATTATCTTAAGCAATAGTCCATACGAAGAGCTTAATCCCATTCTGCTTCAGAGAACAAGGATTATAAGAGTGAGTATTATATATCTATAGCCTTATATTATATATTTTGGGGCTTTTGTCTATACAGACAAAAACCGATATGCAATATTATTGGATATTGGTCTATATATCAATCCTATAAAACCAAGACCATTATTTTTACATTTACATACTAATTTATACATTATAAAAAAGGAAGTTGTTAACACAATTTAAAAATACTCGCATATTTGGCCGCCTACGGCGCCCATATGTTCATATTACATAAGTTTCTTAAAATTTGTATCATGAATTTTGTGGGGATAAAATAGGTTTTCTAAATGTCAAATGAGTTACAATAATTTTCTGTTTTGTACAAACATTCCTCAGAAAAAGTTTGACTTTGTACAAAGAATATGTTTTAAGTCACATGAGAAGCTTTTTTCTTTTTTCCTCTCTTTACCTTGAAAAGTAGGTAGTAAAATCAGAAAAGGTGATTTTTCTGGTTCATTTCTGGTCCCATCACTTTGCAAATAGTTTTATTAGGTCCACCTTGACTTAAGGATTCCATAGGTACCTTGAAAGTTCAAATCTGACCATAAATGTGGGAGGAGATAGTGTGCGGACATACAAACGGACGGACAGAGATTGGGGAATTATTATATAGATGACAACAGGGCAAATGTTGGCAATCACCAATGTGTATTTCAATAACACAATATAGTTTCAAGCAATGAAAACAACAAGTACCTGTTGCCTTTCTTTTGTACTCAAGCAAGAATGACAAAATATATGCAAAACAATAACTTTTATGATACGTTATATTTGGGAAGAAATAGTTATTATTTTTGCAAGAAGGCTGAAAGGTTGTAATCATAAGAATGAAATCCCAATAATCAAAATAATACATCATTCGTATGAATAGAGAAAAGGCTGTGCTTTTTTGAAACGTGATTGTTTGAAAGAAGAGATAATAAATAAATAAAACAGTTGACGTTATCCTACAAAATACCAATGTTCTATTCTACATGGACCTACATCCATGAGGTCATTGGCGAATCCACATTTGAAGTGATTTCTCCTATTGTACCTAAAGCGTTAAAGTAAACTAGCGCATCCAAGGAAAAAGTAAATAAAAAAATTGGCCAAAATTTTGGTTATTTTCTTTAACATTAGATGTCACTAGTCCATTAAATTACGCCACAATCCTATTTAAAACCGATTTAAAGGGATTAAGTTTGATGATTTGAAATATATTAAATCCATAGAGATATAAAGATGTAGAGAGCTGATTCCCTTCAATAGCAGAGAAACAGCGTTCTGTTGTTTCTGTGTGTTCAAAATAAAGTAATTTATACTACGTCATCGTAAGCTGATCATAGAGATAGAATCTATCTCTATGATCAGCTTACGATGACGTAGTACAGATTACTTTGTTTCGAACACACAGAAACAACAGAACGCTGTTTCTCTGCTATTGAAAGGAATCAGCTCTATATCTTTATATCTCTATGATTAAATCACTACAACATTGTGCGAGATAAAAACGTCTCCAAATATAAATAATAAAAGGACTTTGTTATTATTTTCAAAAAGCTCTAGCATCAAAGCGCCCCTTAAGGACTAAAGAAGAACTAAAATTTTGGCCAATTCCTTTTGGGAAAAAAGGAAGAATTTTATATTGCTACTTTATGCATGTGCTACTTTACTGTAACGCTTTAATTGTACCTATTATTTGACTAAATCAACTTTATTAAATGATGTTTAATAATGGATATCAATATCCCTCTGACACTCGGACGTCGAAAAAGAAAGAAAATAGTGTGTAGAAATGAAAAAACCATAGTACTTGGAGAGTTTGCGAAAAACAATCTTTTTGTATTCTCTAATCATCAATATTGATTTACTAACAATTTTATTAACTTGTTAATGGTATTTTACGACAAACTTTTTATTTATTTTTTTATTCCACAGTTCATAAAAATATATACAAGCACAAAAAAAGCGAATGTATATAAAATGATGTTAATGCATAAAACATACTTAAACATTTTAGTTTGAAATACTTTTATTGTCAACTTGTTGTCTTTTGTAGATAATAAATCTAGTTTCTTATTTATTATACACATATCCTAGTTTAAATATTTCATGAGAAAAGGATTGATATAAACCATTTTACCCCTAGGATTGTTCCTCCAATCTACTTTTACTTCAAATAAGTTATTTGAGTGGCATTTCATATATGAAATTTATATATTTAATACTATTTATTTAGATCAAGGACCAAAGAGAAGACATTTTGCGGATGAATCTCAACGTATTTTTTGAATCCGATGGATCTCTACTTGAGCTCTTTTGGAGAATGACCCATATTTCTATATCTGATCCGTTCCTCAGGACGGATCCTAATCAACGAGCACATCAGTTGACTACCATTTATCGTCTCTGTTTAGAGTAAGTTTTTGCAAAGAGTATGCTCGGGTTTACTATAATCATAATTTTATTTATAGGGATTTGGGAGATTCAAATGGCTGCTGCAGTGTTCATCAAAGGCTGAATACTCTGGTTTTTAGCTATTTGTGGTCTTACGGAGCTACTATTAGAGAAAAGGGGACCCTTCAAAGCATGGAACAATCCCTAAGACGAGTTTTAGGCCTATTTTCCGATGATTTACGACCACTAAAGGGAACAAGTCTTTTTAGTCAAACATTTGATGGGAAGGAATGGAATAAATGTCCTGATCCGCTTAGAAAAATTGTGAAGCTTCTAGTTGCACATGGAACACCCGTTTTTTTCCTTGGTACACTAGACGCCAACATCTGGATCAAAAGTGTTTTAATGGAGCTAGAGGATACAGTCGTGATTGAGAACCAATTGAAATCCTTCTCTTACGATGCCAATGAGCTTTCTTAAATATTTTTGACCACATGGCTGTTCGCGGAAATAATATTTTCTATCCAAATGTGGAAAGAAGATCATTTACTTTGTGAGAGGGCTTTTTCTCTCTGAGCAATTAGATTGGATTTCCAGACTCCCAAGCCAAGGATGCATCAATCCAATGGATCCTTTCAAGGCAAGAATTTATTTGCGGGACGTTTGTGTGATAGGAACACTGGAGAATAATCTCATAGGAAACGAGATCCTAGCCAAGTCCTCTGTTTTTTCAATCAAAGTAGAAGGAGGGACTCCAAATGCTTTGGACACATGTATCTTTTATCACATCAACAATGGCCAGGAGGCTGAAGCTATTCGACAAATTTACCGTGAATTAACCTCAAAGTTTATAAACACCTCACAATCCTCACCATCAAATATCTTATGCCTGAACAGTATCGAGATTTTTTGTAGTTTTCTCTTAAATTCAAACGTTTCATGGAAAGCCGCATTGAACCAGGGCATCTATGAGTCTTCTTGGTGCTTAGAAGAAAGAAAAGAAATTGAAGTACTATTAAGTTCATATTCTATTCCTCTTGAGCCTTATAACCGTGAGAGAATCCAAGAAAGTATATCTGCTTCTCAGCGTGTAATCCTTATAGGAGAGGGAGAAACTCAAAAGCGGTCCATCCTCAAGGAGATTAACCCAACTTGGATTTGGAGCCTTAAAGATTTACTACAAAATAGAGAGGATCTCAGCAATATGAGAGCTATCCAATCTCTCGTGATACCAAGAAATCTCACTGAGCTTCAAAGTGCAGTGAGTTCTATGCCTGAGCACGTCATTCTTTGCTTGAATGTAGAAGAGTTCGAAGTTGACCATCTGAAGGAGGTGCTCTGCATTCTACGAGACAAGTTTACGATAATTGGAATACCTCAACCATCGACGGAGGAATTGAGGTAAGTCATATACAAGAGTTGAACATTTGACCCTTGTTAATATTTATATTTATCCATATAGAGACACACTGGATCTTCCCTCCGAGCTTCCCATGCCGATTATTGATAGGATCTTTCATATCCATGAAAAAGTGCGAAAGTTTTTTAAGGACAAGAACATAAGCCATGGAACAACTACTTCATGGAAAATTCAAAAAACAATATATTTGACCAATCAAAATATGAATAGGAAGAGAAGGAAAATAGAAACAATAATAGAGAAGTATACTTTCATACTCTCTTACATCGAAAATCTCGATTCAAAATCCTTAGAGCTTCGATCTAATTTAGTCACTATGAAATCAGACTTGAAATTTCATATTGAAGAATCTAGTAGAATAGCTGCGGCCTCTAAGCAGTTTGAGTCTGCTCTCGAGGAAATTAAAGCAGAAGATGTTGAAACGAGGGGTTTCGTAGATCAGATTCGCAAGAATATTGAAATTCGGAAAACTGAATATCAAGAGTTACTAGCCTCAAAGCGACGTAGGTATGATTCTGCTTTAGAACAACTATTATCTCTCTCCATGGAGGATGTAATTCGCTTTTGTGCCACAAAACCCGTTCACGAATCCCTCATTGAGGCATTTCTTGTATTTGGAAATGGTCATGGAGCAAAGCAGGCTAATGAGAGTCCTGGGAAATCATGGGAGACCTTTCGAGAACTCTTTTCGACGGATTTGTGGAACAAAAACTTTAAGAAAATTGACCCCCTTTCCTTTGGTTACCGGGAAGAGTTCTATTTACGTCTTAGGCTTGAAGAGTTCTCTAAAAATTCCGAAGGACCCGAAAATCGAATGGCCCTTATTATTTTCGGTAAGTTGAAGAATATTTGAACAATTGGAAATAAGTAACGGTTTTTATTCCTCAGATATGAGTAATGGAGCTCTGGAACTGGCTTCATCTTTTGAGCATCGTTTGGATTTGGAGATCAAAATTATGGCACACGAGAACTTCGTGTCTGATAAAGAAGCTGAACTTCAAGAAATTACGGACAAGGAAAATAAAATTAAGGTGGAGGTAGAGAATCTTCATAGCCAATGTAGACAATACAACGAAAAGATAGAAAAACTTGAAGCTGATTCTCAAAACGTAGAATCCTATCATAAATCTGCTTCCCATCTCCTTCAACAGCTGTCCGATCTGAAGGGTCATTGGACGAATGAAGTGAGCCAAAATAAGGATAAACTCACAACCTTTGAGCATGAAGAGCTTCTTCAGACCGTGACAGATGGATATCTTCGACTTCTTCCAAGACAGGCTACAAGAGAGGCCTTGAGAGAGATATTTGATGAAAGCCTTGTTCAAGAAACCTGGAATTTTAGATCCTGGGATCCTCCATGGAGCAATATTTTGACGTATCCGGTGGAGTCTCATTTCAAAATATTTGCCTACTCTATGATCCAGACGATATGGTTTCCTACGCCTTACGAAAGCGGCAGTATGAAATAGTTCACATTCTCTCCGAAGATGATATTATCAAGGTATGCATGTTATACAAAAAAAGTTTTTTATATGAAGCTTGATTTAAAAATCTAAATATATTCGTAGCAAGTACTAAGGATACAATAAAAGATAGCCAACTGAATGGTGCGATTATTTCATGGTCAAATATAATTTGGAAATATTACTATAATACATAATATTTCAAAAGCCTTTACTTATCATCAGTCTAAAAATTCTACTAAGCTATCCTTTTTTTTTACACATTTTTTCCAAAGTTTAATGTCTGTAGCCTATTGTATTGGTTTCACTTTCTTTATTTGATGAGATATTTTATTTTGATAGGTAAAGAAAAATACCAAGAAGAATGTGGATATTCTCGTACCCAACTTTGGAGGATATATTCCAAGACAAGAAGAAGAAAACATTGGGAAAATCATGCATTCTCTGTCCAGCATTGAGTGCGAGTCAATCATATTTTTGATTTTATATCGAGAAAACACTGTTTCAAATTCGGAAATACCCTTTGTTAATCTTTCCTTGATTAATAGAGATGATGTGCTCGAGTCATTGGACTCTTCTCTCCTGGAAGTGATTGGCGTGCACTACAGCGAAGCCGGGAAAGCGATTTGTGGATCTGAGCCCAAACTTAAAGCCATCACTGAGGAAATAAGTAGTCTTGAGGAAAGCATTATATCCGCAATGCAATCCTCCTCAGAGGTTTTTGAGTCTAATGAAGCCCTATCTACCTTCATCCAAGCACTATTTTGCAAGCGAGAGGAGTTTAGAAGGCTGGAGGTTAGTCTAGGGGAAAGGAGAGAGCGAGTAGGAGAAGAGAAGAAAGACTACGTGCATTGGATTGTATGTGTCTTTACTGGACTCGTCTTTATGAAAAAGATTGGTGAACGGGCTCTTTGGCCCTCCGTGATGGGGTTTTTGGACTATGCCATGAGCAGAAAGTGTAAAGAAGAGGTTTTCGAGCGTTACGCCCTGGAGTTTAAAGGTGAAAACCTAAGATTATTCTCCTTCATTGTCCATTTCAAAGCTCTAAACCCAGAACCATCTGATTTAAAAGAAATAATGGAATCCCTTCAAAACCAGATGAAGTATCCCTCTAATATTTCTGGAAAAAGTGATCCTCAAGATGATATTTTTAACGTGAGTGCTTTAGTTCAAAGCTTTAAGGAATCATCGTGGAAATCCATTTGCAGACTAATGGATTCATTTATTTTGGAATCCTCGGCAAAACTCTTTGGGGAATCAAGACATAAAGAATTAGTCTCTGTGTCATTGAATCGCGTGCATCGATGGACAGAGAAAATGAGTGTGATTGCTGGTTTTATATTAGACTCCTCGTGTGAGGATCCGCTCACCAAACTCACAGATCTTGCTGATGAGGAAGGCATTGCTAGCACGAAAGTGCGATTCGTAGGACTTGACAAAGATGACCTGGAAGAGCCCTTCAGCTTACTTTCAACGGCATTTATTAGAGGACAGTGGATCGTATTTCAAAATTTACACTTTTCTCCTAATTTTATGTTCTTATTACAACGAAGGCTAGAGGAAATGATCTTTGAGGATGTTCATGAAGATTTTAGAGTGTGGTTCACTTGGAATGGCCCCTTTAATATTTCTACGTCTCTTCTACAAAGAGCTATTCTCATATATTGCGAACCCTCCAGGGAGATCCGATATCATGATACCTGTGTCTACTATGGAGTCGAGCTCACAGCAAGTCATACGTATTCCATGGCAGAAAATCTCCTCTATGGCTTGATCTATCTTAAACGAAAATGGGAGATGCTCTCAGGCTATAAAAATCTATATTGGCAAGCACCATCGTTTTCCATTCCAAGTACCTTCCTTGACGAGGCGTATCAAGTTTTTCTTGAATTTGGTGATCTATTTGAAAAATCCAAGTATTGGCTTCAAAAACATTTTTTGCCTCACATTCATGAATCTCATAGACGCAATGATTTTGACTCCTTCGTCATGAGTCTTGATGTCTCTTCCTCTCAGGGAATTGAAGTACAAGGAGGAACTCCTAATTTTTCTTAAAAACATTTCTGCATCGCTTCTACCTCATTCTTTACTCAACGTTCATCCCTACATTGATTCCTTACATCATCTAATACCATTGAACCAAAGTGGAGAGTCTGCCTCAGATATCATTCCCTTCCAGGATCTGGAAGAACCGCAAATACTCACTGAGGAAGATTCTTCCAGTCGACTCACTGAGTGCGCTGTTCTTAACATGGAGAGGTCACAGCTATATCATGGATTGAGAATGGCACATATGAGACTTGATGAGCATGAAGTCGTTCTGAATTTACAGAAACGGCTTTTGAGCCTAACGGCAATTGCAAAGGATTTTGATCAGTCACGTATCGTGGATCTCAGATCCTTGGAAAATCCAAAGGCTTACTTTGCTGCTCTCTTCATCGACGCCCACAAGTTCCTGCTGTCCTCTGAGGAACCCTTTCAGTCACCCCATGAGCTGACTGCAGAACTTTTCGAAGTACGAGAAGAGGATTTGGGAGAGATAAACAAGGGCTTCCTGGTTCGAGGGTGAGTAATTTTTGAAAGCACCTACCTATATAATAAGAGATTACTTTAGAGAGAAGAAAAAGTTGTTTCACTAGAACTCTCTTCAAGTCAAATAATTTGTTCTTCTCTTTGTTTAATGACGTAAAATCAAACTAAAATGCTACCCCACTGATTGAAACTAAATAGTCTAAGAAAAATAGGAAAAATAATCCTACAATAAGTTCAACTGACGTCATATGCTATTTTCATAAAAAGTATTATGCTTATAACACCGTCACCGTTATTCATTGTAATTTCTCCCTTTTATGAGGCTTAAGCATAGAGATATAAAGGTAAAGAGAGCTTATTCCCTTTAATAGCAGAGAAACATCGTTCAGCTGTCGCCTGTGCACAATATAAACAAAGTAATTTGATCTACGTCATCGTAAGCTGATCATAGAGATAGAAAGGCTTGTTACTATTGGGCAACATGACGTATTTCTCTACAGAATCCAATAAGCCCTCTATGTCTTTATATATCTATAGTCTTAAGACATTTATTAAGATATTTATTCTCTGACTACTCAAGTAATAACAACAATCTCTTTACTTCATTATTTTTTCCTTTTATAATATATGTCAACACTCCGGCTGGACAAAAAATATTGAAAAAAATTATGAAGCCTAAGAACTATGAATAATTTACATATTTTCTACATTTTCCCCGCATATTTTTCCATTTCCTACATTTCCCAAATATTTTTTCTCATTTTTTGCCTCTCTGATTGACATATGCAGAAAGACAGTCGACCGGCCTGCATTTTTATTCTTATTCTTTGTATTTTTTTACCACCTTTTTTTACGTCTTCACCCCTTGCGAATTCCTTTAGATTCCTTAGAAGGGATATTCCATATTTATTCGCATATTTTGTAATTTTTCCAGCACATTTTTTTGTTCCAGATTATTGATATTTCAAAACTCTTTTTTACTTCAGATTTGACTTGCCTTAACCCTCACATAGCCCTCAAGCATTTGATTTCATATAAATGTAAATGTATTCTTTTAAATACTGTAATTTTATCAATATTCTGTAGAATGTGAAGTTGAATAAATCATCATCCACTTATTTTTTTTTAATCAATGAAGGTTGAAACCATATGATATTTGATTACACTGAAAACAAGTTTTTTTTACTGGAGATGTGAAAAATGATTTAGACTAATTTGGGTACGCTGATTTTAAAAATCAAAACCGTTTTGCTGTATCACGTCAGGATTTTCAGTTTCAGAAATATTCCCATTGCTAGAAGTCAGGATTTCAATGAAATTTACAAAAAATCATTTATTACACTGGGGAACAGTGACAAAGTTTCTTGGGATATATCAACTGATTTGAATACCTAATGGGTCCCTGATAACTAAATTAAAAACCATTTTGCTCAATCAGGTCATAATTTTTTGAAATTTTGAGTTTTTTGTTTTTGATTTTCAACTTTTAAGCAAAATCACAACTTTTTGTTTATTGAGCTACAAAAGTGGTATGGGTGTTTTTGGAAATGGCGTGGTCATATTAGTGAGGCAGAGACTAGTTTAAGTTGAAAAAATAATCAGAGAGGCCCAAAAAAGCCAAAAATGTTTTGACCGATTTCGGGCAATTTTTGTAACTTTTGTTTATAGAGCTCTAAAATTCGTATGGATGTTTTGGAAATGGGATACTCATGTTAGTGGGGGCGGAAATAGGTTTTGAGATGATAAATTAAAGATAAATCAACATATATTTTCTTAACAGTGTTTGCAAAATTGCTTCTAATATTTAAATTGTGTCTCCTAAAGAATGATAAAAGAGTGGGCCCCTCCCATTGTGTTTGTTACTTGCATTACACAACTTAGAGAATGGTCTAAAGCAGGGTTGTTGATTTTTTTGATTTAAATCGGATTTTTTTGATTAAATCAGATTTTTTTTGATTTTAATTGTTAACCATATTTTATGCACAAAAAATATTTTTTCAATGTGTAAATTTTGTCCATACTTTAAATTGTAACTTTTTAAAACATGTCCAATATACATATAGGCCTACCTATTACTCAGGGGACTTTAAATGCTGTCTTTGATTAAATTCTAGTTGCCTACTTAATGATTTCATTTTAATAAAGAATACAAAGGAGTAAACAAAAAAGTTACAGAACTTCAAAGGCCTTGTAATGAGTCATACTCGCTAATCACGTGACAGTTCGAAATCCAAGCGAGGATCGAAGACTCATGACAATTTTCTACCTTAAAAAATTACTGGGTGGAGCTGCCAACGGCTGATCAAAGATGACTACAAGATGGGTCACTCTCGAATCTAGGACGCGCCAGGTACGCTTGGAAAAGGAGGCGCAAGACAATCGGACAATTGATAACTCGTTCCTGTAATTGTCAAATTTAATTGAGTTTACTTTTTCATTCATATTGTACAAGCAGAATAGAAGCATATTGTTAAATATGTTCATCAAATCTTAAGCTAATTAGAAGATTTAGAAGAGCAAGAAGACTGACAATTAATAACTCGTTCCTGTAATTGTCAAATTGAACTGCGTTAACTTTTCCATATACATTGTACAAGTAATAAACAATTTATTTGATAAAACATGACTTGATTTTAATCATTGATTATAAAATGTCTTTGGAAAAAAACTTAATTTAGATCGCAATCCAAATTGCTTGATTTAAATCAAATAATCCTAACTCAAAGCTTAATATGATATATTATATGATATAGGCCTATAGTCTGAGGCTATAGATATAATGAAAAAGGCCACTGCTCTACTATTAAGAAGACAGACATGAAATGTTTTGTTTCTGTCATTGAGAATTAGAAGCATAAATTAAATATCAATTTAATTTATTGAAAAAAACATTAATTGATTTAAATCAATGATTTTAATTGGAAATCCACTTGATTTAAATCGCGATTTAAATCAATGATTTAAATCGGCCTGATTTAAATCAAACAACCCTGGTCTAAAGGCAAGAAGAAGAACGGTTTTGATTTTTGAAATCAGCGTACCCAAATTAGTCTAAATCATTTTTCACATCTCCAGTTTAAAAAAAATTGAAATTTGTTATTCAGTGTTATCTTTGCATTAAATACAATTAAAAAACATTTTTGTCTTTTGAAAATGTTAGCATGATAACTTTTCAATGAATACTTTAGTAAACGTGCGTAATAGTGGACACAAAGAGAGATCTCATAATCAAACCAAGGCTATTTAAAAATATTTTTAAAATAAATATTTTTAAAGGATTCAATGTAGTCCATTTTTGTACAAACTTCAAGATACATCTAGCCAACCTTGATATTAATATTACAAGAAAGAGTATAAGAACGTGGATATTACTTCGTATTTGTCTGGACAAAGACAAGCAAGTTTTAAATTATGGAAATAAAATAGGGTTACGTTCAACTTTTGTAAACCTCTTCCATGTTTTAGGAACCCACGGTATATTATTATTTTTTTGAACCAATGGGAAGGAGAAAAAAGAAAGAGACGAGGGATAGTTAGAGAAATGGAGGGAGAGATAATGAACTCACTCCCGTCCCGAAGAATCTCGGAGTGAAAAAGAAGGACTTCGTACATGGAAATGGAAACTGTGTGTGCTGGATCGTGAAGGAATGGGTACTTCGAGGCTTTTTCCTTCACCTTTTCATTCGTCTCCCTAGATGGGAGCCATATTCTTCTTTCATCTCTATAACTCCCCTTCTGCCTCATTCTTTTTCCTTCTCTTTGGGTAAAGAAATAATAACACAATACCGTGAGTCCCTAAAATATGGAAGAGGTGTAAGAAAGTAGAACGAACCCGAAAATTGTACATCAGTGCTGAAGGAGTAACTTGATTTTAAATTGATGAAATGTCGAGAGAAAAGTATTATTGTTGATTTTGAATGAAAAAAGATTCCTCCGTTTGTTTAGATAAATATATTTAAATGAATGATTTTTCATACGCAACACAATTAAAATAATTTATACAATCTTATCATCTCTCTTTTCAGGCTAAGTCTCCTTGGAGCTTCCTGGAGTCAAACTGACATGGGCCCACTTTTAAATATTGCCGAGGGGCATCCAGAGGATCTTGGGATTATTCGCCTCCTCATTCGAGAGAAAAGTCCAGAGGACGACTTCATTCAACTTCCACTGTATGATGGCATCTCCCCTTGTAGCCGTTTTATCACAAATCTACGAGTCTCCTCTTCAGAAAACGCAGATGAATGGAATAGAAAGGGCATCAAATTCATCATTCGAACCCATTAATTTGTTTTGAAAAACAGTGTTGTATGATGACAAGAAACTCAAATGCGAAACAGTCACTTAAAAATAACGAATTCATCTTTTTTTACTTGTGCATTCAAACCATAGAGATATAAAGATATAGAGAGCTTATTCCCTTCAATAACAGAGAAACATCGTTCAGCTGTCGCCATTGCCCAATATAAACAAAGTAATTGATCTACGTCATCGTAAGTTGATCATAGAAATAGAAAGATTTATTTATATTCGACACAAAAATGTATTCCTCTAAAGAATCCAGTAAGCCCTCTATGTCTTTTTATCCCTATGATTCAAACGCAATAACAACAATCAGAAAAGGAGATATGCCCACCAAACAACCACAAAAAGTCATTTCCTCGATAGAAAATGGACCAAAATGGGATTATGTATGTCTCACCGATAGCCATGAGTCCAAGGAACAGGCAGATTGTCAAATTACTCTCCAGAGAAAACAGATTAAATCTGTGGAGCCACTTGATGTACGTGTGCACGCAACACTATACATAACACCGTCTGCAACAATCAAAACATGTATTCTTGAATGTAACGTGTCAGTATCACACATCAGTTTGATAGTCAATAGAAAGGATTTTTTTATTTAGCTGTCATATGGAGCAAGGTACGTTGAAATACAAGATATGTCCATATTACCAAAACAGCTGACTTTCGCTTGCCGGTGCTTTTTAATGACGTCACACCGGAAAGAATTACACTACATTTTTTTGGATGAATAAAAAAATGATAATAAGAAGTGTCACTATCCATGAAAAGAGGAAACAAACATACCTTTTATTCTATATACCTTGATCTGGAGTTGCAAAGATTAAAAGGCTGCACAAATGATAGAGTTTTTTAATACATTTCTTCCGATTGAGAGACGCATTTGTTGTTTTCTAAAGCTGGCTGGTATTTTTTTTAAACCTTCTTGTGTTGTATTACTTTATTGTATTATCCATTTCTATATAGGGCGATGGTCCGGATCGATACAATTTCAAGAGAATGTGTATATATATATGACGTTTTGTTATAAATTTTACATATATGTATTATTTTATTGTTTACTAGTTTTTTTACTCCATGAAATGTATATTTTTTACACTGTCGATTTATCATCCATTACAATATTTTCTCTAACACAAGACTTTTTACACAAAGTTCCTTTATTCATATTATTTTTTCTTAAAGACTTACATAATGTATTGTTTCAACTAAAAGAGCCCAACCTTTTTTGTTTCTTTTTAAACAAATTAGAAGTCAATCTGCCTAGCGTTGTTAGGTGATAAATGTGAGTTTAGTTCGTTGTCTTGATAATGAAAATCCGAATAATAATAATAATATTAATCAAAAGTAGTTAATTCTTAATTATTTCCCAGCACTTTTGCATGTGCTCAAACCATTTATCGATAAGATCTTTTGGCTTTAAAAACACTTCAATAGCATATTGATTAGATTTTTTTTCTTAGTGGGAGGGAATAAAAAATCTTCCCATCAATTAGACTTTTGGGTCCATTAAAAGAAATAGGTTTTAGTCTCAATGTATGAGAAATAGCATTGACAAAACGATCAATGATTCATCTTTTCATGTTCGTTTTGATGAATTTCTCCGATCACTTCATGCAAACGCATTTTGAATTGATCCTTTTACAATGATGCTCAAGTGGAACAGTCGTCCAAGATATTCTTAATATCATTTCATGGTTCAACGAATGTATTTAGTCAATCTTCACGGGATAGATCTTTGGTCGAGCGATGGCAATAATTGAATGTAATAAACCAGTTTTTGAGAGTGCTATAAGATAGTGATAAAATATATATTCAAAAAAGCTATCTTGTATTGATAATTATCTCTCTAAAAATGGTAAAACTATATAACTTATATGGTATCGAACTATATTCATTTCTTTCCAGAATTAATGTTTTTAAAATCACACTAAACAACACATATGACGAACGTAAATCAAAACCATAGAGATATAAAGATATAGAGATCTTTGTTTATTTGTTTGTTTAGCTCCTAGATTGGACCCACCTCACCGGAACTTAATCCGGTATCAGCCGGTAGTGAACCTATCTAGGCGCTTTCTTTATTATTACAAATTAGTTTATCAATATTCAGACATTTAAATGCTTTATAAATAAAATCTTCGAAGGCTAAACGTCGCTCCCCGATCTCCCTCAAGGGATATAATTTTTTGCCTTGTCGACGGACAATCAAAGATAAGATGGTACGGGGTTTCTTCTTCTTCCTCGCAGAGTCGGCAAATTGGGCTTATGACCTTTCCCATCTTGTAGAGATGTCTGTAGAGGCCAATATGTCCACTGATCATTCCAACGATGACGCAGATTTGAGCTCGCTTGTATTTTAAAATCTTACTTCCGATGAAGGATTTGGTATGAAGAGTTTAGACTGGCGGCAAGTGCTCATCGCACGCCATGCAGTCCTCCATTCCTTCAAGGTTGCTTGTCTGAGGGCATTTTTTGTTTGTCGCATTGATATTGGCACAGAAACAGGCGTGCCCCTTCTAGCACCGTCTTTAGCTAAAGCGTCGGCATACTCGTTTCCAGTATTGTTGTCGTGTCCCTTTATCCATCCGACCGTGATTTTGCATGTAGATCTGCTTAGAACGATTTTGCAAGCGATAATTTCAGCTGATGCGAGTTCACCTGGCCTCATGTCCAGACTATAGATGGCAGATAGGCTGTCGGATAAGATTAATAATCTTTTCCCCTCGACTTTTTCACCTCGGAGATTACTGGCGAGATTTCTTATAGCCTCCACCTCGGCTTGGTAGACTGTGTTTATTGCCTTGAGCTTCAAAGTTCTGGTCAAGAACAATATCGCCTCTCGTCAGAGCCCATCCAGCACCAGTCTGACCATCGATTTTAGACCCGTCGGTGTAACCTACGAGATCAAAGTTATGGATGCACCATACGTGTTTGACTTCGTAGCCCAGATTTTCAGACCAGAAAGGTACAGAAGGAGGAGGAGTTGGGATATCATTGACTTTTATAAATTTGTCAAGATATTGTTGGTGTCCTCTACTCAAATGGTCGAACCATTTCAATGGTGTTCAATTTTAGTTGATTTCTTAGATCTTATTCCCTTCAATAGCAGAGAAACATCGTTCAGCTGTCGCCTGTACACAATATAAACAAAATAATTTGTACTATGTACATCATCGTAAGTTGATCATAGAGATTGAAAGATTTGTTATATTGGACATAATGACGTATGCCTCTGCAGAATCCAATAAGCTCTCTGTCTTTATATCTCTATGGTCAAAACATTTTGAACATGATTATATATCTGATGTTTAATTTGGCAGGAGCATGAGTACTTCTTTTATCTTCCCCGCCCTCCCATTCTTCTCACTCTTTATCGCTTCAGTTGTTTGTCAAATGTCATTCAAAAATAAGTAAAATAAAGCCATGTTACTGGTCATCTGAGTGTTTAATTTCAATAGCAAAATGGCAAACGTCCCATTTGCATCTGGAACACTCAAATATTCTTGCACGAAATATATCCTTCTCGATGTCTCTTTCATTCTTAAGCAGATACCTTTGCCTCGGTTTCAACCTCACTTTATATTTAGTCAATTAATTTTATATACTCTCAGGAATACAATAATTAAACTGAAGATCCTTGCCAATTTTTAATTTAATCGGTCTGATCATGTGGTTTTGAATAAATATTAAAAACCAAGCATCTCATGGTAAAATCACAGAAAAATACATGACTTTGGGCTCTGGTGTCATCTTGAGGCCACACTCGTCAACTAAATAAATTAAACCCTAGAATGTTTTAGTTCAAAATGTTCAACTGAAAATTAAATAATTAGATTGGCTTTAACGACCATGAATGATATGCAGTTATTGTAAAGCAAAACGGATTACTTAAAAAAATAGATGATTCAACCCTTTTCTTTTCAAGTGTCATAGATGTCATGGTAGTCACTATTACTTGAAAAATGATTGGCGCGTAGATTTTCCTTCATTTACCTTCCCAACAAATGATAGCAGAAAGATTTGTATGAAGTAAAAAGTTTTATTTTAATTATTTCATTTTTTTATTCCATATTTTTTTCAAATAACAACTAACAACAATTTTTATTTCATAACGTAGCTCTGAATGCAAAAATTCATATATCTTCCATCATTTCCTTTCAAACATACAATTTTTGTCGAGTTTATACCATAGAGATAAAAAGATATATAGAGCTTATTACCTTCATCTGTATTTTTGTGTCCAATATAAACAAAGTAATTTTTACTACGTATAACAAATTACTTTGTTTATATTGGACACAGTCGACAGCTGAACGACGATATTTATCTGCTATTGAAGGGAATAATCTCTCTATATCTTTATATCTCTGTGGCTTATACGTTTGACACCTTGGCTCTGATGATACCTATGTTGACAATACCTAAATATAAAAAAAAAAATAGTTCAAACTCACAAAGGTATTGAATTAAGATTTGCGGGTTACTATCTGGCCGTTCGTTTTTACTTATTTCTCAATATAATCTTTGTGTATTTATTGTCTTTGCATAGGATATGATCATATAATTAGTTGTCAGATGATGATTTATTTTTTTACAAAATAAAAATAATGATATATGGAGTTCATTTTTAATATGATCTAACTAATATTTTGGTATTAAAAAAAGATAAATACAAACAAAACAAGATGATAAGACAGGAATTAAAAAGTATAAAAATAGTAATGACATAAAAGCTCATGGTGATGATTATGATAAAAAACAAAAGATGTATGTAAAATCGGGATATTAAGTAATAATATATGAAGTTCATTAATATGTATGAAGCCCCCTTCATAAATACCAACATATTCTTAATATTTTGATGCCTGCCTATATCTACATATTTGATAATGAAAATACCTGACGTTTGTACAAGAATTTCGCCGAGGCATAAGAACCCATTATTATGATAATAATAATATGAAAATATTTGTTTATATGGAATTTCTTATATGCTCCTAAGGCACATGGAAGAGTTTATTATTGAGAGAGTGTGAGATGAGGTGTCTCATTTTCAATTGATAGAGGTCAATCATTAGTTGTTAACTTCTCATAGAAAGAAAAAATATTTAATGGGGGAAACGGATCATCATTATCCCTTTAGAAATGAATATTAACTAAAAAGCTAGATATGAATACACGCATTATTCTGGAACTAATGATGCACACTGTAGTCTTTAAAATAAAGCGAGGGAAGGTGTGAAGGAAAGGCCTTTGGGAGGGTTTGGTTTATTCAAACGAGGGACTCTTAAGAGACAAGAGCATCTGCATTCTGTTTTCTTCCTTATCGGAATGAAGAAGTAAAGGGTCTGGGTTCATCATGATTAGAAGGAGTCTTTTGTCAATCAAGGACCTTGTCCTTGCCTTGATATTAACTACTGCCCTCCTTCTTCCTCCGACAAACTCCTACTTCTTAACCCCATCGCTTCCAACCCACTCCCTCAACCTTTCACCAGATATCTTATTCCAGTGGCAAATCCTTGGAGACTCAATCATTGTGGAGGTGCAGTTCTATCAGAGCCGAGAGAGGAGAGGTATATTTACTTGTTAAAAAGGATAACAACAGCTGATTATTTTGAAATGAAGCGGGAAAATGGATTTATTAATTACAATAAATGGCACTTTAATGTATATTAACAGTTAGCACCCTACAATTGAGCCTTGTTTGTTTGTTTAACTCCTAGGTAAATCCCAACCCACCGGAACTTAATCTGGCATCACCCAATTGAGTCTTGTTTAGAGAAGAAGACATTAATGGTTGTTTAAATTACATTGTGGAGTGAAAAATATAAAATATATCTCATTTCTTAAGCGAATAATATCGATTTTTGTCTCCACAGATATTTTTTTTTGTAAGGAAGAGTAATTAAACCTATTATAAATCTTAAACAACCCTTTATTTATTTGTCTCCTCTTCTTCTCTCTCTCTCTCTTTATTTTTTCTTCTTCTACTAAACATGGCCAATAACTGTATACGGATTGTATTTAAAAAATAACGCAACCTCAACTGTAGGGTTCTCATTTTTAACAATGCCAAGATATTATCCTTTCAAAAAAAATTATATTGCAGATTGGATGGCTGTAGGGTTTTCAGATTACGGGGAACTGAGAAATGCCGATTTATGTGTAACTTGGGTGAACTGGAAGGGCCAACATCACTTGGAAGACGTTCACACAAGCAAAAATTTCACCATGCTCCTGGATGAAATGCAAGACTGTCGAGACTTTGAATATCAGGAGTTTCCAAACGGGCTTTTTAGCTTCAAGTATGAAAGGGCTCTCAAGCCTTGTCACTCTGAAGAGGACTACTCTATTGATGTAAGCAGATATGTATAAAAATATTTGCAAGCTGATACTAATTAGACGTATATATTCACTTGTTTGGCAGGATGGGACCGTTCATGTGGTTTGGGCTAGAGGACCTGGAAGTCTCTATGAGGTTAATGGTCTAAATATATCTGACGAGGGAATAGCAGAGTCAGGTGGGTGAGCTAATCTTAGTGTAAGTCTTTCATTATTAACTTGGTTTTTGTACTTGTAAGGCTTTGCCCGTACTCGAATCCTTCAAGTTGATTTAGACGAAGAGGACCCTGAAGAAAGACGAATTGGGATTAACTTTACACACTCGATGGATGTTAGCTCGGATGATACGACCTATTGGTGCTCATCCATAGGCTTCATCCTCGGATCATTGCGGAGAAGCATCATATAATAGAGGTAAGACTCAAGGGATTTCTTCGTGGATACTTTTTTTTGTTTTTGTTTTTTGAGGGGGGGGGGGGGGCGTAGGCAGGTAAAACTTTATTTATACTATTAATTCACAACAAACAAACTTATAAAACACATTTCATCCATGTATTTATAATATTTGTAAAATCATTGGGGAGGGGCACAATGGTACATCTGAATTTATGATTATAAAAATTGCATTGTAGTTGTTATGAAATTATTTTTTCTTAATGTGGGCCAACATAACAAAAGATAATATTAGATTAAAATTTCCATAAAACAAAACTACCAAATGTCCCATTATTCTGACCATCTGTCTGTAGTCCATTAAAAGTGCCATAATGTTTCCCTTGGATGTCCACAAAATGCCCTTTCTTCTTAAAAAGTGTTGGTTACTCTTCTGAACTTTAACCAGTGTTAATACATTTGGCTGAAGACCTTTCAGAATTTGTTTTGTAGACACTTCTACTCGTTAATCATTTATTTTCTCTCAATCTAGCCAATAAATAATTTATTAACTTCCCTTTCGAATAAGATTTTCCGAAGCCCATTGTTTTCCATCTTTGAAATAAAATTATAAAAACTGTACCTGGGCCCAAGTTCTTTTGTGGAAATTAATTTTACGGAGAATACTCCTCCTCTCTAGACGTTCGTTTATGGTAAAAACATTTTCCTCATAATAAATATCAAATATATAACAAAAAATGTATTTCCTAATTTCTCTTAAAGTATAGCTATTCTCAGAACGCCAAACATATCAAATGAAAGCTTAAAATCTCAGTTTTAATACTTTATATACTCAATCATGTCTAATATACAAGTGTATAGGTTATATGTCTATTACAAAGAACATATAGTGGGTACAAAATGACGCATATAATGAAATCTATTGCGTCAGAGACAAAATAAAAAGTTCAGAAGATACCTTGGAACTAAAGAAAAAAAAATCCTTTCAGTTTTTTCATAATCGGTTTCTTATTGGTCAAAACAGGCCCTGAATTTGATGAAGTAAAACTCAGATTGTACTAAATTCTGATTTAATAGAATGCGACCAAGGCCATTTTTGAATTTAAATTATACTAAAATTATGATCACTATTTTTCTCTCAAGCGCCCAAGTCATCTTCTGCAGGCTTTTGCAAAATCAAATTCCATTTAAAATACCCAATAATGCAATATTTAAGTATTGTCAAAATTATGTGTCGTCGAAAAACCTATTCACCAAAATGCTAAATATATGTTTACGTATATATATATATATATATATATATATATATATATATATATATATATATATATATATATATATATATAATAATATATATATAAAGGTATATTTAGTATTTTGGTGAGTAAGTTTTTCGATGACAATATTTTGACAATACTTAAAATATTATATTACATAATAGGTATTTAAAATAGAAATTGATTTTGCAAAAAAAAATTATTAAATAACACCATTCTTTGAGTTTCTTAACTCATTTATCTCTTTGATGAAAGCATTGTATTCAACTTCTTCTTATAAGGGACAGTATTTATTTAGTATTTTTGTAATATTGGTAATTGTCAACGGGAAAAACATGTTCAAAATGATCAGTGTTATTCCGATAATATATATTTTATTATTATTCAAATTATTATTTTATTTCACTTAAAGTCTGCCTTGTAAGTCTTTCATCCATTTTGACCTGATATTATATATATATATATAAATTCCGTTAATATATGAATAGTCCAAGATGCTATATAAAAACAAGTAGTTTAAAGAATCATAATCATTATTTTATTCTAACTTTGATTGCTCAGAAAATATTTCTTATTTACTCAGAACGCATGCTTTGCATTTGATGATGATGATGAAAATCACCTTTTACACTTTTCCAAGAAAATATATCGTTTTATTCTATTGTCTATTCACAACTGATCATTAAAAATAGCATACATTACTCTAATGTTCTTTTTTAAGAAATACTTTTCGCCCTTTTCATAAACCTTTATTGCAAAATACATGTACAATACATTTTTGCTACCTAGGAACGATCATAATTCCTAATAGCTTCCATTAATTAAATGATGTCATAATGCTCTAAATCATTAAGAGGATATGTGATAATGAAAATAACCTTTGAAATCATTATCATCCGCCTGTCTAGAGTCTCGACAATGAAATATCCATATGGAATGTAATAAATTGCTGGATAGGAACAATTATAAATTAAATTGTATGTAATATAGGTTATCAAAATATTAATATAGATTGTATAGAAGATTAACAAACAGTGAATTCTACATTTGTATAAGATAATACATTTAAAAAATAAAACAGACCATCTGCGGAGTAGATATTCACTATTGTCAGTATATAGTAGTTATCTAATTTTAAATATTTCAAAATGGATTCTTTGCATCATTACATCGTATTATAAATTGTTTTGATTTGGATAAAGTTACTATAATGCTCCTGATGTATTAATGACCCAAAAGTGATTAAATAAAACGTTACTTAGTATCTTTATGATTTAAAAAAAAATTTTGCATCGAATATTTAAACAGTTTTTCATTATTTCAGGCAAATGATTCCATTGAAAATACAAATTTTGACAGAACATTATTTGTATATAAAATGCAATGATACATTTATCTTTGAGAGAGAGAGAGTGAAATAACAAGAATAGAAGTGGTCCAAGACATTATAATGTCTTGGACCACTTCTATTCTTTGACTGACTATAAAAGAGCAAGCGATGTATTTACCCGCGACAAAAAACGGCTATAAAAAGGTCCGTGACTAATTTACGTGCGATGAAATTACTGGACACCATAAAACTGGGAGCACATCTCAATAAAATAAAGGAAGGGTGGAAATTAGAACTATAAAACATTTGGTAGCCATCTTAGTTATACTTTGTATATTCTACATTTTTTTGTTCATTAATATATATTAATGAGCATTAAAGATATTCAATCGAACCTAGATACTCTTTTCAATGACGTTGATCAATAATCCACTTTCGAAAGGCGAAACTGTTCCCTTAACATTTTTTTTTCTCATGTGGCTTAAATATTTATTTTTTGTACACTCATATAATCGTTAAGGCTAATCGTGAGTCATTAAGCTCATGTTTAGTATACTCTCGCATTTCTTTGGCTAATAGCTTCTTCTCCTATATTATTTTTTTAGTACTTTCCAAAAATAACGGCGGGAAACGAGGACGTGGTGCATCACATGGAGGTATTTCAATGTGACGGCCCTCCAGACTTTGAGTTCCCTCTTGGTCGGGTCCCTGTGGCAATGAGAATGCTCCAAAAGAACTCCAAATGTGCAAAAGGTCTTGGCTGCCTGGGCAGTAGGTGCAGGACCTTTTATTTATCCTAAAGTAAGTAAATATGCATGCCCTTTGATTAGAAAATACATACTACCATGCAGGGGCAGAGTGGCCAGCGGGAGTACCGGGACTATTCCTGGTGAACCGCTGGCCTCAAGAAACATAAACGGCCGTTGACAGCTCCCAATGGCATATTGGGGCCTGTATAAGGCCGGCGAGGGCATAATTGTCCCGGTGGATAATTCTTCCCACTCCGTTCTGCTACCATGTCAATGGAAAGCAATAATATATTTACTCAAAGCAAGGTATATTTCTAGAATACAAAGTATATTCTTTAATCTGGTTAATGTAACGTCAGATATCGTCTTATCATTTTTTACGTCATCAAAAATATACTGTAACAATGGATTTTGATCATAGAGATATAAAGATATACATAGTTTATTCCCTTCAAAACATCGTCGTTCATCTGTATTTTTGTGTCCAATATAAACAAAGTACATAATTTGATCTACGTCATCGTAAGTTGATCATATAGACATAATCTATATCTATGATCAGCTTACGATGACGTAGTACAAATTACTTTGTTATATTGGACACAAAAATACAGATAAAGGGAATAAACTCTCTCTATCTTTTTTATCTCTAGTTTTTGATGGCGTAAGCGGGAAGAATAATATTGTTAATGCTGTTATTATATTTATTGATAATGACGCGTTAGATTGGAATACAATTTTTTCTGTTGATACTTTTGGGCTGCTAAGAAATATTTTGAGTGGTGAATTGATGTTCATTCCTGAAGAGCTGCAGGTGATTTTAATTTTATAATGATGATGTTGTTCTTGTTTTTTATACAGGTTCATTTAAATCTAAAAATGATATGCACTTATAAAACCCAAAGCAAATGTGTAGCAAAAAAACATTTCGGCAAGGGATTACTTATACCTGACCTGACATAGAAAGAGAAAAAGCTGTCTATTAGAAAACCTAGAGACGTCTTTCTTGTATCTCTCTGGCATCTCTTATATTGTATCAACTTAATCACAAACTCTCCCTTTTGCTATTATTAATAAGTTATTTTTAGATTATCATAAACAGCTAGAGTTATTATACTCTGAGGAGGAACCCTGATATGAAGAATAAAGGAACTCAAGCTGTTTATTATAACACAATATTAACACATATTAGTTTATTTCTTTAAAAATGTTATATTTCTTTAGGGAAAGGTTTGTTCCTCTCTTCAGCGATTCCTGTGGAGTAAGTAACTCCGGACACAGGAGGAAACTCCGAGTCAAAGTTCCTCCTCCAAATAGAATATTTTAAGCTGTTTAATATAACCCACAGCTTATTACTAATAATAGAGAAAAGGAAGAGGTTTGCGGTTAATGTGATACTATCACGAAGAGATGCCAGAGAGATGCAAGAAATATGTATCTATGTTTTCTAATCGACAGTTGTTTTTCTATTTCTATGTCAGATCAGTTATAAAGTAATCCCTCCCCAAATTTTAGAGTGTATTCATATCCTCATAGAGCAACTCAATCGAGCCATATAGGCAAAAGCTTACTTCATTTCTGACGTTACAATCAGAAAATGTAATCAGCCTTGAAATAATGTTGTATATACCCTAGAAAATGCGGAAAGAAATAAACTATATATGCCGAAAAGTAACCAAAAAAAAGGCTAAATAACATGTGTGAAAAGTGACGACGGTTTTTTAGAGAAAAAAAAAGTCAATAAACGTTTGTAATGGCATTCTGGATAAAAATGTCATCGACTTTTTTTTATTTAATCCACGAAAGTGGACTAAGTTTGTGATAAAAGAAGTCGCAAACTCCTCAAAATTTCTAAAGAAAGGCCATATATACGTATATGTGTTAAAATGTCGTTTATGCCAAGACAGTTAATTGTCAGGACTCCTACAGACTGTGTAATCAGATGATACGTAATAACAAGAAACCCCATTCTATGCTCAAGAATCCAAAATGAAGATTTAAAAAATCATGGGCATTAAGTCATTGAGCCCAAAGCCTTTCGTAACCCTTATTAAACGTTAAGAATGATAAACTTGTAGGAGAAGCAACATGAAATTATTCCTAATAAAAGCTACCTGGCATAGACCAAGGACTACTTACAGGCGTCTATGCATAGACCCACTGCGTCTCTAATAGTAGCAGTACGTCTTCATGATCATAACATCAACAGAAAAAAATATATGAGATTGTATATAATCAATATCATATTACAAGCACTGCATGTTTTGCACTGTGTTGAGTAAGAAATTGACTTATTACAAAACAAACTATCTTTCTCTATCAGAATTTGTTTTGCATATAACTCAAAGGAGGTGTAATTTCGAGATTATAAACTTTCTACAATTTTATGTATTTCCTATTGCCTTTTTTTTCTTCTTCTCCTTTATTGTTTAGATGCTATATAAAATTATATAAAAAATAATATATAAGTAAAATAAACATTTTAGTTTATAATAAAAATCTAAACAAGAGGTAAAACAATAAACAATATATCAAATGGGATCTATTTAAAATATTCATATTTAAAATACTTATATTTTTAGGGATATTCAATAGATTTTTTTTAGAAAATTTATAATGTACCTACTTAAAGTAGAGAGTTTGCTGTCAGCTTATGCTTAACAGAGCTGCAACATGTCCCTAAGAATCCACTCTTGTCCACTCTCGCTTGGACTTTTTTTCCTGATAATTGTGGATTCATGAGTAACGAGCATGGGGAGCCTTCCATCAAGACATTACAATGATGGAAAAGAGACGCTAAGGAGTCCATTCATGCTTACGGACTTTTGTTGGACGTTGAGGCGCGAGGGACACATCAAATGAGTACAAGAGACAAGCAAAAAGACAGAAAACTAGTTGTAGCTAATCATCCAAGAGTAATCATGTGTTCTGGTAAGGATGTCTTTGATGCTAGAAAGCCCGTTCATGTATCAATATTATTATTATCGATTTGTGAAAAAAGTTTATGTAAAAAACCTTATCTCAAAAATTAAGCCTATCAAAAGATTTTGATGTTATTTTGAAATAACCAGCGACAAAAACTAATATAACTAATATGGATCCGGAAGCAAACGATTTTTGGAAAATTGTTGTCAGTGTTCGTAGATTCGGCAGTTTGCTTTTGGATGCAGAACATCCCATCTTTGGTAATAGTCCCCCATTGGCGCATACATATAAATATTGATGTCAGAATTAAAATTCCACACAACATTTTCGCTTATTTTTACCCTGTTTTTTTAGGAAGCCGGGATTGCTCTTGGGGACCTGGATCCAACCCCTATGTCATGTTGGAGGTCCATTACAACAACCCTTCCTACGATCAGGTAAGAACCCTCCATATTATGTATGGATAAGGATGACTTTATGCTAGTTCTGGTAAATTCAACAATAACCTATTTCCAGTGGCAATTCCATTTCTTTCTTTCCTAAGTCGTATCATCAAATGGCATGAGAAGAGACAATTTGGCTCTTAAGGATCCAGTCTTATGTCTGAGTAGATGAACAAAATAAGCCTTCGTTCGGTCTTTTGCTTTAAGAAATTGATATTAAGTGACATTTTTGGCAATGTCTATTCAATGACATGGATTGAATCCTATTACAAGATTCATTTAGTGTTCTTATGGATAATATTCTAATCTCAGTAACATCATGTGACAATCCCAACTGTTTGTTTATTATTAGCACTTCCTTTTATTTCTATCAATCACGCTCCAGACAATGGTCCCCAAGTGGATCCCTTACATAATATGTGATGTGATTTCTTAAAATGGCGCTAGAGTAAAAAAGAAAAGAAGAGAAAATGTTTTTTTCTGCTTTTAGCTATTTTACTTCATAAGCAATGAGCACATAAACAAAATATTCAACAACTGACAAAATGAATCACAACAAACTATAAAAGAGGGTTTATATTTTCATATTAACCCTTTGAATAATGACAAAAGCTTCCGAAAATGCGCAATTGGCTCTTCATGTGGGGGAATATTTATTTGCCGTAGATGATATTTGCTAGTATCTAGCATATCAACCGGCTCTTATCAAAGAAAACAATGTTTTGTGAGCCCCTCTTTTCCTATATATTTAATGCTTATGAAATAGTAAAGCCAAGAGGTACCAACTACTTAAACTAGGTTTATCTTCAACGGGATTTGTAAGGAAGATCAAATGTTCAAAAGCGCCTTTTCCATCGACCTAATCGAAAAGTTGAAATTATTTTTTAAAAAATGTAGGGCATCCTTCATACAATACAGATTAACAATATTGAAAATATGCCCATTCATAATTTTAAAAATAAATAAATAACATATGTGGGCCTCTGAATCAACCAATCATTTTTCATTCTTAGGGTCAAAGACGAATCCGGTATGACTATGATTATTACCCGGATCTTCGGGAATATGATGCCGGCATACTGGAATTGGGTCTCATTTATAGCGACTCCATGGCCATACCACCCTCTGCACCACACTTTCCACTTAGTGGACACTGTCTTCCTCAATGCACGGCCGTGGTAGGGGAAACCAGGGCCATAAGAGTGTTCAGGGAATAATGTAAATAATTTTTAACCTAAGAAAGTTTAAGAAAGTACTGGTCCGTGGTGTCTGCGAGTACTTTTTTCAAGTTTGCGATAATGATATCGTTGTAATAAACGATACAAATATATATAATATATTCACACAAATATACATTTCAGGGTCTCCCCGAAGAAGGTATACTTATATTGGATCTCAGCTCCACACACATCAAACCGGGGCTCGTGTTTTCACTAGGCACTTTCGGAACGGAGTGGAGTTACCGGAAATAAACAGGGATGATCATTATTCCACACATTTTCAAGAGATACGCTTACTTCATAACCAAGAAAGATTCTTCCGGTATGGATATATGATCTTTTATTATGAGTTCTATTTACTTTTTAATAAATTGGTTTTTAGGATGCAAAAATATTTTTTACTGGTGAAAGCATGTAATGGAGTTTTTGATTATATATTTTTCCTAAATTATATAAAAACCTTTTTTCCATGTAATTCCTAAAATTATAGGAGGAAAATAATATTACCACTGCATTGACAGCCACAAATAATACTCTCAAAAAAGAAGAACACATCGCAAATCTCGATTATTTTTCTTAAAACTAAGACAAAGGATTATCTATGGATTTTATAATAGTTTTATAAAATGATGAATAAAAGTTCAATGATATTAGCTTTTATTCCTCATTTATTCTTTATTAGAGGGTGCAATTCATTTTCGGATATAAAAAACTACTGCTACCGTTAGACATAAATTACACAATTTGGTAGAAGAATTCGGTTGTTTATATATAGAAGCTGATGCAATACAGTTAAAATATTTCCCTTTCTTTCTAAGGGAGACTATCTTCAAACGACTTGTGTTTATGATACAAGGAGTCGATTCAACGTGACCCTAGGCGGCTTTGGCTTCGCGGATGAGATGTGCGTCAACTACGTTCACTATTACCCCAGAACCAACCTTGAGATATGCAAGAGCTCCGTGGATCCTGATGCCCTAAAGGACTACTTTGGTTTCCTCAAGGAATGGAGCAACGAAAAGACGGATCCATCCAAGAGTTACAAGGAAAACTACGGCTCTATCACCTGGAACCCCCTTCAGAGTCTGGCACTTCGAAACTTTTACGAGACTTCGCCAGAAATGATGCAGTGCACATGGGGCTACGGGCAGGGGCTGCCCGGAAGATGGAGAGACATGAAGAAGCCTGAGCCCAAAGAGGAACGGAGGCCCTCAGAAACCTGCACCCCGCAAAAGGTACAGCCCCCAAAGAGAAAAAGTAAGCGAGCAGAGGATAAATCAAGATCGCCAAAGGAGAATGAGCAAGAGCTCTGTTTCCGGCAAAGGCAGATGTTCAAAAATTTAATCCCAGCTTCACACGACTCATTCGGAGTAAAGGATATAGAAGAAGAGTAAGTTATCTATATTCGTTTTCAATAGAGACAGTTAAAGATACAGAGATTTTCTATTTAGAGAGACCTATTGAAGGGTTACAGTTCTTTTCTATCATTCGTTTTTGAAGGATATTATTTATTCTTGTTAACTCAGTGTATGTGAATGAAATGTCAGGCGTGCTAATGGATGAACGAGAATGGGCATGGCCCGAAAGAAAACAACCTAAACTATATTATCTTAAAAAACCTTGTTTAAATATGTTATTTACACTAATCGATGGTTGAAGCCTATTTTCATAAGACTTTAATTGTTCCGAATAGTATAAGCATAGAATCAAAAGTTGTAGATAAACAAGCATTTCAGCTTAAATATAAATGTTTAACATAAAACGAACTTTATCATACAGATATCAACCAATCAGATCGCTTAACTGCTGTAGATTACTCAGAGTACTTCACTTATGGCAGGAAATGCAGTCATTACAGAGAAGTACGAATAAAGGGAATTTCTTTATATACTCGTACCTAATAATAATACGAACGACGCGGGTTATATTATACGAACCCATACTAATATGATAGATTTACTGCAATAGCATACCCAATAACTAAATTTGAATGTCACCAAGTTAAAAAATAAAAACATATGAGCAAAAACTATTGGCCGGATATATTTAATGGATCTTATTTTACGAGAATGTGTATGTTTTTGTTAATTTTTATCAAGGGAGTTGGCCATTGTTATAAAAACATAATAACTTTTTCTATTTCCTCCACAGTCTGAGCCTGCAAAGAAGAAATCCAGAATGGCTTACCCAAAGATCGAGCCCACTTTTACTCGATTAATTAAGAGGCTTCAGCCTGGGCCCACCATCGTGACCAAGAAGCCATGGATTCCCAAAGCTCTCCGAATGAGAAAGCGGCTTGGCGCACCCATGAACGAAATGAAACGGGGAGGAGAAGAAGTCTATAAGAGAAGTCCTAAAATCAAAAATGATCGCGAGGAACTCCATGAGCTCTTCAAAAGAGAGTTTCCGAGGCTTCTCCGATCCAGAAAGAGAGACGACCAGGACGTCTTTTTTGACTATGACTCCTGGGGGGTAGACAAGAGGAACAAAGGTGGAGGAGGCCTCGGAAGCATTCCCTTGCCCATTTAGAGACGCCATGAGAGCAACAACAGGACCCCTAACAATGTCATTTCATATATTTTAACTATATTTAAAAGAGTCATTTTATTTTAGCTGAGTTGAATTTTTCTCCAAATACATACATAAATGAATAATAAGATGAATGCCACTTGTAATATAGTCGAACTTGTCGGCTCAATTTCACTTTCGTACACCTCCTCCATATTTTAGGGACTCATGGTATATTTTTATTATTTTTGGAAGGGAATGGGAGAGGAAAAAAAGAAAAAGAAAGGGGGGAGAGTTAGAGAGATGGAATCAGAGAGAGACACAGAGAGAGAGAGTCACACAGATATAGACACACAGATAGAGAAATGCAAAGAGAAAGAGATAATTAACTTACTCCCATCCTGAAGAGTCTCGAGAAATAGTGACTTTACGCATAGAAGTTGAATCTTTGGGCACCTCGATCGTGAAAAGAGGAGATTCCTTATGACCCATTCCTACTCATTTGTCTTCAAATATCTACCCTCCCTCCATCCCCCTCTTCCGGATCTGTCTCGAATGACTACGTAGACTCCACTCATGAACCCTCCTTCTACACGTCTCTTGGACTCGAACGTAGAGAAGAAGAAGTCTCTCAGGCATTGCTCTTCCTCAACAAGCAAATGAAGGAGTCCTCCTCACCCTTTGAGTCTCATCTCTAAAGGCTTGTAATTTGGAAATCAATGTCCATGATATAATATTCTCAACCCGGATCAACCCACCGTATTAGTCTCGGAGTCGAAAACAATGGACTTCATGCATGGAAAGGGAAATTTTGGACCTCTTGATTTAAAAAGGATGGATACTTCAAGGCTTCTTCCTTCCCCTTTTCATTTGCCTTCCTGGATTGGAGCCATAATTTTGACAAATTCGATCATCTTATAATTTGGTGACTTATTACCATTCTTTACGTCGCGTTTCGACCCTAGAATCTTCAATTACACCAAGTTTTTCACATTTGAATCCATGAGAGGGAAAAAAATTCCTTATTTTATTTCAAAGAATCTACAAATAATTTCAACGGAGTCCCTTTCCAAGATTTTATTTATTGAGGGACACATAAATAGCTATTTAAATGGTTTTTTAATACAAAATTATCTTTGAATCAGAGCCATGGACATAAGAGAGATTGGCCAACAAAATGTCTAACAACAGCTGTTTTTGACTAAAACCTTAACAAAGATTCAGCATATTTGAATAATTCAATAAGAGATAGAATTTGCCTCCTTATAACGTTTTCAGATGCGGGAGAAAGCAAAATTACTCGAAAAAGGGCAGGACTCCCACCTTTAGCCTTAGAGGCGGCTCAGAACCCCGACAAGTCCATTTGCTCCGAAAACCTCCTCCCTATCCCAGAAATGGAGTCCAGAGATTCCCTCCTCCATGAAATATAGAATTTCAACATTTACCACCATATAGACATGTAGATCCGACACACAGCCCTTACGCTTGGAATGCATCCACTCTCTCCACATGCAACTTGTCATCAAGCACGGAGAGCCCAGGCAGTTCAGCCTCAAAGTCGTTAACCCAAAACAACATTCAATAAACTTTTTTTTTTGCCTATATGGTTCGATAGAATTGCATCCGACAGGATATAAATAAGCAATTTAAAGGAGGTGTGGGGCAAAGAATAAGTGAAAGCCTCTTCTGAAACTGCATTAGGACATTTAAATAGCGTCATGAGCTCCATTATTTGTCAAAAGAACCTTTTACGAGCCTCGGAGGGACATCATTTTTATAAGTCAGTCTAATAGAGCCTTCCTGAGGAATAATCGTTTTTCTACCTTGAAATGATGCAGCGGAGGTTTATGAAAGCTCTTCAGGTATACACAAGAGCTATTATAAGTTCGTGATATCATGTAGAAAAGGGAATTAAATGGGTTTACAGATGTCTACCGTTGCGGATGGAAGTGGGAACTCAGAGGTGCTCATCAACTTGGCTACTCTATATCAACCAAGGAATACTAGAGGTAGTTTCTAGTATTCTTGATATCAACACACACACACACAACAAAAAAACCAAGCATCTGCAGGAAAATAAAATAAAAAGCTATGACAGTCAGTATTTCTATAGATATTTAATTAAATAATTATTTTGCTATATTATTGGAATTAATGTCATATTTATTAAAAGTGAAGCTATATAAATGATTATACCCATATTTGAGATGAAACTATATTAGTTAATTATATATATACATATATATCAGAGCTGCGACTACCGATTGTAAATCAGTATTCGTTACTACCGACGGTAGATTTCAAATATCGAACCAGAACTTCCGATATTCAGTAGAAACTACCGAATACCGTACCGATTGACAATCGGTACAGTATATTTGAAAGTATGACTTTTGTAGCATTCAGATAGAGACACAAAGATATAGAGAGCTCATTCCCTTCGATATCAGAGAAACATCGTTCAACTGTCGCTTTGCCCAAGCGCTCCCTAGTGTGAAGAACTTGAACTTTGAAAATAAATAAACAACTATAACTTATAGTATTATAGAGCAGATACATAAATAGACATTCAATATAAGCTTATGCTATGCATTGACTACTAGAGTACCTGAAAGTGCATTTAATATCGGACAATAAGAGACAGTAAAAGAAAAAAATATATAGCCTTCCATTTCCTACAAAATCCAAGTACATATATAATTTATATAAGATTAGTATGTATTGAATTTCAAATAATATCTAATAAATTATAACAAATGATGTATTTAATTGTCCTTTGTTATAAACTGTCCGATATTAATTGCATATGAAGAAGTAAAATCAGATAAATAAATAAATTTCTCTCTCTTTCTAATCTACCGTACCGAATATCGATCGATACTGTAGATATATAATAAAATCTACTGAATACTGATATCGATCGGTATTCGATATATACCGAATATCGAACCGGCGGTAGATTTATCTACCGAATCCCAGCTCTGATATATATATATATATTTCCAACAAACACAATAATAAAATTTATTACTAATATTTAATATTCATAACCTTTCTCCTTTTATAAAATAGTCTTAGTTTTATTTTTACGTTTAATATTTATCGGTGTCCAGTAGAAATGAACTAGGAAAACATGGCCTAGAAAGAAATGACCCAAGAAAAAATGGACTAGGAAGAGATGGGCCAAGATAAAAATGAAAATATGACTCATGTAAAAATGGCCAAATACATTAAGAATATTACTTCTCATATAAATTGAGTAAATAAAGGAAAAACATAATTTAATTTTAATAATTATGGATCAATGATTTCCTTGTTGTTGTTGTTATTAGACTGAGCAAATATTCATTTTGATCATTTTTTCCATGCATCATTATTTTCATTTTCTATCTTGTGTCATTTCTTCCTAAGCAGCATTTCCTCGGTCATTTCTTCCTATACAATATTTATCATTTCAACGTTTGGTTGACCTGGATGATTACAAAATTATTATAATGTTTGATATTCATTTATAATAGCGTCATAAATATGAGTGTTATTCCATTTAAATTATGTGTATCTTATAAATCAAGTAATAAAATTATTGTAGGGCATTGAGTAAATATTTCATATACCTAAGTTCTTTTAACAAGTATTTTATTTTTACGTTATTTTTGAAGGATGAACCAATGTGCTGTCTGGGGAATAGGGGTTTAGTTATATGATATTATTTAGAACATTGTAGCGAATCGATTTTTTTTTCTCCACGGTAAGATCTTTATTCAGCTTGAATGTATATATAAAACAATAAACATGAAACTGAATATAAAATAGGAAAATTGTGTTAAAAATACATAACATAAATAAACATTTTAGTTTAAAATTATTTTCCTACTAAAAGATCTAAATATCTATAAACAAATAATACAATAAAAAAGTGATCAATTCAAGAGAAACATTAAAAAAACAATAATCATTGATAAATAGAAATTATTTAAACTGAAAAAATAGAATAAAAAAAAACAGTCCTAAGCTTCGACGGTGAGTTTGTTGTGAAGTTTTAAAATCCTATTCAACGCTTGGAGATGTCGGGCAGAGTTCGAAGGGAAATAGCGTATTATTCTAAATGCATATGTCCAGGAATCATCACGGGCATCGGGGATCTTAATTTCCAGGGCACAATATCTCGCTGCAGCGGATATCATAATTGCTCTTAAGTTATTAACATCTACACACTTACCATAGGTCAATTTTTGTCCTATATAAGATTTAAAGTTCCTAATAGCTGATAAAATAGCTTTTCCTTCTGGAGAGTTACATTTAAAATGTTTAAAAGAGCCGAAGAGTATATAAGCTTTCAAAAAATCTAGCCTAAAATTCGAAATGAAAACATAATTTAACTCTAAAAATGACCTCAAAATAATTAACATGGGACAATCTACAAAAGCATGAAGAGTATCATTGTATAATTTTCCACAATTTTTACATGGACTGAAGAAGCGTAGAAGATTAGCAGAGATTAAAAATTGTGATGTAAAATGTCGACCGTCATAAAGTTTTAAAAGAGAATGCCTAATCATCCGATCCCAAGAGGACGGGAGGCCAATAGCTTTTTTATAATATTCAGCAACTTTATTCGCGTCTGAGTTTTCCAATCTTGTGCAAATAAACTTCATGCACCATGGAGTTAGAGGAAGATGATTGAGTGCACTTTTTCTTAGGGGGAACATGAACCTTCCTGTATTAAAAGCTGATTCTCTTTTCAAGTCGTGAATGGTAAAAGTGTTTGTTTGGATGGCTATGTTTTCGAGTTCTTCAGGAGAAGGTAAGTTCCTGAAGAAAGGAGCCTTATTAAATTTTTGACGTATAATATCTATCACACTGTTTGAATCGAAGCACGGTATTAATTTCCATAAAACTCTTTGAGCTGCACCCCATTCACTTGAGAAACGGACTAAAATATTATTGGATAAAGGAGTGCCAAACATAAGATTTTTAAAAACACAAGAACCGCCGACAAAACCTCTCCATTCTTTGTCGGGTTTAATTAAAATGTCTTTAAAAACCTCATATAAAACCTAGGTAAAATATTTTCTAATAAGGCAAGCCCTCCTCCCAATTGAGAACGTGGCCTTTTCAGAGCAGGAAGAAATCTCGTATGAAATAAGTTTCTAAGCCAACTTTCCTCTTCCTTGATTGCCTTTTCGGCGACTGAAGGAACGGAAGTTGCTATGTATAGCATTTGTGGAATAATTTGGGTATTATATAGCACCACACGGTCATGAAGACTTTTGTTTCGCCAAGTTTTACAAAGTTTTTGTGCTTTTATGAACCGATGATCCCAATTTAAGACTGCAGCTCCCGTTTTCTCCCATACAATACCTAAAATATTGATTTGGTCAACAACTTTACAGCCACCTATAATTGTAGTTGAAAGTGGGGACCAAATACCAATGGGCAAAATAGAGGTTTTTCCGGATTAGTTCTCAAACCTGACGCTATCGAGAACTTATCAAAGTAGGTAAGCAGTATTTCAATTCGTTTTTTTAATTGGGTAACAGAATTACCCTCCACCATCAACGTAATATCATCAGCATATAAATCCATTAAGTGTTTTTTTCCTCCGAAACAAACACCAAAACCACCATACTTTCGAGTTAGAGATCGGCATAATTCTTCAAGGGACATAATGAAAAGTAGAGGAGACACAGGACATCCTTGGCGACAACTCCTACCTAGCAAAATAGGCTCACTATATTCTCCACCTATACAGAAAGTAGATGTACCATTCAGCAAGAGGGCACGAATAGGGTTGAAAAACCGCTTAGGGAGATATTTCTTAACGGCTTTGAGCACAAAACCGTGGTGTATAGAATCAAATGCCTTACTAAAATCAATGGCAATGATAGCTCCAAACTTTCTACTATTTCTTGTTGAATCTATTGCTGTCTGTACATTTCTTGAAATATCAGCGATATGTCTATTACGTAGAAAACCTTTTTGCTCGGAACTTATTTTTTTATTCAAAATTGGCTGTATTTCCTTCGCCAAAACACCTGCTAAAATACGATAAGCCACATTTAATATAGTTAAGGGCCTCCAATGTTTGATATGGGTACCATCTCCCCTTTTTGGTATTAGGGCTATTCTACCCCGTAAAAAAGCCTCTGGGAGTCTTCCTTTTGTCTCCATTTCTTGAGCTATCTTAAGAAGATAGGGCACAATATCACCTGGGCATAGCGAAAAAATCTTCCCTTTGATATTATCTGGCCCAGAAGACTTGTTTTCTTTAAAGAATGTGGAAATAAATTCTGTGATTTTGTCACTTGAAAATATGGAGCCTATCTTCCCTCTCCTTGGCCTAGGGAAATTATCTCTGGAATACTCCACATTTTTTCTGAAGTTATCAGTGAAAGCTTCGAAAATCAAACGGGGGTTTGTTATTACATTGCCATTAATGTTGAGCTTTTTTATACTATTAGCAGAAAGCGAGTTTCTAGAAGCAGAGAGTCTTAGTCCTGGATGGCATTTTTGTTCTGCATAAACTTTTTTTCTCATTTCATCCTCTGCAATTTCTGAGATTGATATCTCATTTGCAGTGGCGGAAGTTAAATGACGTGTAAATAAAGAACCCGATTTCATAACATTTTCAATATCTTTTTAATTTGATCTAAAATTACTCTCTTCTTTTTGATAAAATATATGGTTGTGTCTCGAATGATTTTTCATAAAATTTGGTATAATTTTTTGGAAGTAAAAGAAGAATCATAAAACTGCTGGAGCCTATCTCTTAATTTTTGTTTAAAATCAGCTAACTCAGTAACCCATAAGGGAGTCCTAAATTTCTTTTTAACAGAGGAACAAATAGATTAACACAGAGCAATCTGTGATCGGAGGATGGGACATATTTATATACTACTCTCTTAGCAAATAGAGGATAACCAAGGAGTCATGAGAGCATGGTCGATTCTTAAGATTTTCGGCCGGATTTCCATGAGTATTCATTGTCGGATCCTAACTTTCTCACCACATCCACAAAGAAGAAGACGCAGACGAAGATCTCTGACTTCTTCAAGGCTGGCCCCTCCCCAGCCGAGAAGAGGTCTAGGACATAGTCTGAGACCAGCAGTGTGTCTGTGACTTCGACCTCCTCCACTAATCTCACAGGAAAAACAAGTGGACGCGCTCCGAAGTATAAAGAAAGAGAAGGGAGAAGCTCTATGAATAAAAATATTTGACATGTACTCATGAATATGATAACATCATGAAAATAGTTTCCCGCGCAAAGTTTATAATGTTGATTTTCCCTCCAAATCATGAAGAAGGTCTTACGGAGAAGAGCATTTGCCTCTTAGCTCACATAGGAGGCTTTTTAAGTTGGCGTTATTCATTAGAAGTTAATATGTAGTACAAGATATATATAATTTCCTTAAACTTTTAGTGCATAAGTCTTTTGCTTCATATTTGCCTCGCTGCACGTTGCTAAGTATCTGTGCCCACTTTTTTTTAATGAGACGATAGAGGTTTTTTAATGTAAGAAAATGGGAAAAAAAGTAAATAAATACATATGTATATATTTGTAGTTATAAGGAGAGGAACTTAATCCGAATTTACTGGATAATATAAAAAAATTCCATCTACTTTTTTTGAAAACTACTCATATCATAAAACTTCTTTCTATACGGCGTCTCCATCATCATAAGCTTCAAAAAACTTCATTGTTTGATGCAAGGTTCAACCCTTGCCTCAACATATTATCCAAAGATATGTTACCATGTATAATGCTGTGGCCGTAGGCCACCCGCCCGGAGGGCCTAGCACCAGCCGCGGAGCGCAATGGGCTAGTAAATATCCTAAAACAATATATATATATTGATAGATTGATAGAGAGATTGATAGATATATAAATGGATAGATAGAATCGTTCTCCAGTGACGTCATTGAATAGTTATACTGCTAGGATTACATGTTTGTTTTTGTATTGCCCAGACCTTATTATACAGACCTGGGCAAATTCGTACTCTTTTACATTGCTCTGTTCAACCTTAAGTATACCGAAAATTGTTCTTCAGCTTCCAAAACAGTAGGCTTATTGGGATACTGTTCCTCTCCACTGTAAAAAGGTCAATTCTTACACTTTGCTTCATAGCTCTCGTCTCCAAATTTTTCTTAAGAGCTTGAAGGTAAATGGAGGAAGAAATATCTTTCCTCCTCCCCCCTCTCCTGCACGTCCCCTTACATCCTCGCCCTTAGCCTGTAGATCTTCCTTACTCACAACGCTTTTTCCTCCCAGTGGACTGAGAGACTTCTTCAACTTCCCCACCGGCCTGCCGGCTGCTTAATCCATTTCTAGCCTCATTAAGCTCTTGATCTTGTTGATCAGGAGGTCTCTCGTGTGGTGGATCCCAAGGAGAATATAAATAAGGTGAGGCAATGGGAAACGACGTAGGCACTTGCAGGGCGACAGCTGACTATTTTGTTGTGATGTCACAGGTGCTACGCTTGATTTATAGTTCAGTTTGTATTGTAAATGCGAAAATGCCATATTCTCGAGGAAGTTATCGTATTTGTGCCATCCTCTCTTGCTCTGATCCTCAAGATGTACGATATTTTGCCCTTCTGATGAAGGATCTCGATATCCAACGTCTGTGGATTGCATGATGCAGAAGATCCGACAGGATTGGCTTAAAGAATGTGAAGATCCGCGATCGTCATTTTACTCCAGATGACTTCCAAAGGAATATTCAGGCTAAGTTACTTGGCATCCTTGCTTGGAAGAAGCTTATGTCTCAAGCTGTTCTTTCACTCTTCATCCCTGGATCACCCTCCTCAAGTCCTTCAGACAGGTCCATCAAGAAGCCCGTCAACGGGAAAAAAATTGTGAGTTTACTATTGAGGAGGAATGAGGAACTCTCATTCACGAAAATGAAGCTGTCCTGCTGTAAAGTTAAGTGCCTCAAACTTAGCCAATAAAACTTTGAGGAAACTTTAATTAGAACCTCATGTGAAAAGGATTACACAGCAATTCAAACAAAAAGCTTAATGAATCCTTCGACAAAGTGGATACTCAAAAAAAAAGATGAAGCTATTGCCCTCATCCTACGGAGCATATGTACCCGGGCTTTTGAGTACTTGCGCTCACGGAAATTCCTTCCTCTGGCTAGTCGGCAAACACAGGAAAAGTTCCAATGACTGTTCCAACGAGGGTCTGCCATATATCGCTGGATACTTAGCCAGGAAGTTGAAAGACCTCTACACAAATTTGGGGAAACACACGAGTAATATTGAAGGAGTTGAAGAAACTCAAAGTCATTGGATTGATTTATTCCCGCCCTTCACCCGATTTTTGAAGTTCTGCTACCTCTTAGAAAATAATTTCCAATTTTTTCATAATAGCCATCAAGACGCAATCGATAAAGACCCCTTGTTTCTCAAAGACTTTTAAACCACTTATCAATTTATATCCAAATTGGTCAAAAAAAAAATTATTGCTTTTGTAAACAAAAGAACACGGATTCGAGTCAATTTTCTTAATAAGCTACTTCAACTAAAAAATGCTAGTGAAAACTTAAACACATAGGCCAATTACTAATTAGGGTAATTATATTTATATTCCTTATGTTCCCCCTTTTTTGTATGTGCATATGTATAATGCTATTATTGTGATTTATAAATTCCTTCAAATAAATGGGAAATGTAAAAATTATTTTTATTGTTTGAAATGATTATTTGCTAATTACTTAAAAAATGAATACTAATGATACATCATTTACATAACAATTGTTTCATGCATTAGAACAATATTTTAATGAAATATTTTCAATTGAGATATATAGTTGAGAATAATTTATATACCATAGCACTAATAAATAATGTTTTTTATTGTAGCATTCGTGACGTCACACAAATATCCCTTTTGAACAAGAGCATAAGTTAAAGATCTCCTCTTTGACTCACCTTATTTATATTCTCCTTGGGTGGATCCTGACATCCTGAATCGATTTGTATTTTGAAAAATGTGGCATCAATCGATCATAGACTTAAACTAGAGGCATATATACACTCAGAGAGTGCAAACCTCCGCCGTCATGAGCCTTCCGAGGCGGATTTTTCACGACTGGGAGGCGTAGAGAGACGGGGGAGGGTTCCCCAAGACGGAAATTCCGAGAGGAACACGCTCCCGGCACCCAATTTCACAGCACAGCGACATCTATTGGCAGAGTAGGCTAACTTGGAAAATTTAGTAGTATTTAGCTCATTTGGCGCCTTAATTCTGCACTCAGAGATGCCAAATTTAATCACTTCTTCCTTTTGGCACTTCCAACAACTCCACAAAATTTCATCCAAATCCGTTCAGTACTTTTTGAGTTATCCTGCTGACAAACCAACAAACTAACAAACCAACAAACTAACAAACCAACAAACTAACAAACCAACAAACGCCAGTGAAAACAATACCTCCTTCGGCGGAGGTAATAAGAGTTCAGGCGAGTGGGGTAGATTCCTTTTTTATTATAAAACAGATGTAGAATTCTTTTTGGTAAGAAAATCAAGCTTTTTTTAGTTTCATAACATGGGGTCTAATTTTCGCAACAAAAAAATAATAATAAATGTATCCCGTCCACAAGTTTTTCGAGGACATGACCAAGACTAGGAAGACTCACAAAGATATCAAAACAGACAATAATCGATTCATAACGGAAGTTATGCGTAAAAGATTTATTGAAGTTGTTTTTTATGTAGTTCATATCATATTTTAAATTTTTTGAATGCCTATTTATTCGAACTTTTCACGTATAACTTACACAAAGCTAATTTTATGATGTATAAATATTTCCGCCGAAGGAGGTATTGTTTTCCATGGCGTTTGTTGGTTTGTTAGTTGTTGGTTGTGGTTTGTCAGCAGGATAACTCAAAAAGTATGAACGGATTTGGATGAAATTTTGTGGAGTTGTTGGAAGTGCGAAAAGGAAGGAGAAGTGATTAATTTGGAATCTCTGAGTGCAGAAATAGGCGCCAAATGAGCTAAATACTACTAAATGTTGCCAAGTTAGCCTACTCTGCAATAGATGTCGTTTTGCTGGGAATTGGGTGCCGGGAGCGTCTTCCTCTCGGAATTCCGACAGGGGAACCCTCCCCCGTTTCTCTACGCCGCCCCAGTTTGATCCGGCTCGGAGGCTCATGAAGGAGGAGGTTCACTCTCTGAGTGTTATATGCCTCTAGTTTTGAATGCGTCTTATTTTCAATTTGAAAAGTTATCCTCTTCTTATTTATATATATGCAATATATATATTTTATATATATATATAATATCGATTTATATTTTAGATATTATATATATTTATAGATATATATGATATAAATATATATATATATAAAAAATATTATACATCTATATAGTATATATATTATATATAATATATTATATATAGATATACTATATATATAATATATATATATATATATTTATATATAATATATTATATATATATAGATATATATATTATAATATATATAGATGTATATATATACATTAGACATATAATATATATATATATATATATATACTAGCAATGTGCCCAGCGTTGCTCGGGCAGGTCGGCACATGCAATTTGCCGATTTCAAGAGTTTGTAGGCGGTTTCAAAGCAGCTCATGTCCTTCCCCAGATGATCTGGTTTGCTGACAATAGGAAGAGAGAGAAGAAACCTGTTTGTTTAACTTTGAGCGCTCTCTGTGAAACTCTGCCTTGCTCGGGTTAATGTCTACCTGGATTCATTTATTCTTTCTCCCTTTTTATTTTCGACAATTCATCAATTTTGAAGATACATACCAACATGCAGCGAGAAAAGTTCTTAGAAAAAAAAGTTCTTCAAAACATATTTTATGAAAAAAATCGCTTTATTAGTCAAAAAATGAAAAAGGCCATTTCTAGCCCAGTGTGGCCTTAAAGGCCTTTTATTTTTTTCTCATGTCCTTCCCCAGATGATAAGCGACGTGCATGCAAATTTTGAGCTGAATTGGCCCAGGCATGTGGCCGCCTACTTGTAACAGACAGACAGACAGACAGACAACTTCTACTTTATTATATAGATAATACTATGATACAATATCAACGCATTTAAATCTACTTTTGTTGTTTGTTTAGTGTTGCCAGGCCAAAAATGTACCGGTAATTTGGCCCCTTGAGGTCCCATTTGAAAACAATCAGGCCCCTGACTGATTTCACCATGGCATCCCTGGTATAAGCCATAGAGATATGAAGACATAGAAGGCTTATTGGATTCTTCTTAGGTATACGTCATTGTGCCCAATATAAACAAATATTTATATCGCTATGATCAACTTACGATGACGTAGTACAAGTTACTTTGTTCATATCAGAGCCCTATAAGGCCTCCGGTTCATATTAGGCACAGGCGACAGCTGAACGACGATGTTTCTCTGCTATTGAAGGGAACAAGCTCTATATATTATATCTCTATGGTACAAGTTCATACTTGCTGTATTTTATCTTATAAACTTGTTTTAAGGGGCCAGGAGTAGGGTTGCCAACCGTCCTTGAAATACGGAATCATCCCGTATTTGGAAACAAAAGTACGGGTTCCGTATTGATTTGTAACGGGACGCAATTTGTCCCGTATTACTGTGAGAGTCAACACTAGGTTTCAAAATGATAATGGAATGAATGAATATGCTGCTAGAAGACATCTTACGATAAACATGCTATTTTTTCTCAGCCCCCCTTTCCTACTCTGTGACCAATGATCAGCTGCTCTGCCTAACCTCCAGGCTGTTGCATCTTTTCTACTCAGCATCTCCTCATCTACTGGCTTTGTGGAGAGGATCTTCTCTCTCATGAATGCTAAATGGTCCGACGTGAGGAACAAATGTTCCACTGCACTCATCAAGGCAGAGTTCATTGTCAGCCTCAACTATGGCATGCCTTGCTCAGAGTTCTATTCTGTAGCCCTAAAGAATAAAAGGCTTCTAGCTGCTGCAAGAAGCCAGAAGAAATACAAATGGAAGCAATGATATGATTTCAGCAGCAGCATTAAGAAATAAAGAATGAAGAAAAAATGCACAACCACTTTGTGTTCCCGTGTTCCATTATCTTGTAATTGTTGTGTTTTGTGTTCAAAATAAATTGTGTAAGCTGTGGAAATGTCTCCCTTACATTATTTGCCCTAAAATTGGTCAAAATGCAGGAAATTGCCGCCTGAACCCCGCTTCATATTTTTTCGCGCAGCCCACAAATGAGCTGTCCCTTATTTTTCCCCTGATAGTTGGCAACTTTAGCCAGGAGAGAGCGTGTCTTTTCTCTGGTATGAATATTTCCTGGGAAATAGGAAGCGGTTGTTTTATAAGTGTTCCAAAAATTATAGCAATCGGTGATTGTCAGGCAGTAAGGTTTATTCAGTTGACATGGAATTAGCCAATTGAATGAAATGTTGCTCTTTTATTTAGAATTTTGTTGAAAAATCATCAAAAATTAGATGGTGATAATAATTCCAGCAGTTTAAAAAAGTACCATTTAATTTAGTGGTCCACATTATTTTTTCAAAATACAATAACCTAATATCAATAGTTGTCTAATAGCATTTATCAATATAGCATTATAATTTGAAAGCGAATATTTTGACTGTTGAAGTAAAATCCTTTGTACAAGAGCAATTTGTAAGATTAATTCGCATAATTGAAAGCATCCTTTAACAAAATTAAGTATTATCAATATTTGTTCAAAATTATATTATGCTTTTATAAAACGTCTATTTGTGCTGAAGTTCTCTCATATTAAAATACTGCATTTGATGTTTAGATTGAATGATTAGATGAAAGAAAAAAAGAGAAAAATAGTCTGTTCTCTTTTTTTCTTTGAGCTGTGGAGAAGCTCTTTCATAGATCCGAGTACTTTATACTTATATCTCTGTGTTTATAACTCAACCTGTTGATAAGTTAGAGGGATCCCATCTGTGCTACAGCTACAAATAATATTGCTGGTTTTCTACAACGTCAGATAAGGCATATTCTTTTTAGCATTCCGGGCAGGCTCTTGAATGAAAAAAAGCATAAAAATACGTCATGCTACACAACAAAGAAGACGACTGCGAGTCGCATTTTCCTCGCGTACTTTATTAACTTGGTAGGAAGCAGTGTTTTATTATTAACCCCATGTAAGTTTTCATTATTGTTTCCATGAGGGTGAATTGAGTTGTACGCTGCATTTCTTCCTGTATTGAGTTTCTCCGAGTGAGGAAATAATAAATCGAATATAATGGACGGACGTGGAAGAGGTGGCCGCGGAAGGGGTGGCCGTGGAGGAGGCTATGAAGGACGAGGAGGTGGTGGCCGCGGTGGCCAAGAGGGACGTGGAGGCGGCCGAGGTGGCTATGAAGGACGAGGTGGTGGCCGTGGTGGCTATGAAGGACGAGGAGGTGGTGGCCGCGGTGGCAATGAGGGTCGTGGAGGCGGCCGTGGTGGATATGAAGGACGAGGAGGTGGTGGCCGCGGTGGCTATGAGGGTCGTGGGGGCGGCCGTGGTGGATATGAGGGCCGTGGAGGTGGCCGCGGAGGTGGCTATGAAGGCCGTGGAGGTGGTGGTGGCCGAGGCGGTGGCAATTTCGGTCCCGTGATGTTCCAGCTCTTAGCAAGACGGATACGGGTGCCCAGCGGGGCCCTCGCCGTTCCAATGACCCCCCTGAAGCCCGCCTTGACATGGTCCGCACGCGCCCCCTGGAACTGAAGAACAAATGTGGTACCACGGGACAAAAGTTAACCCTACAGGCCAACTACATCTCCCTGGAAAAAACCATGAACTCCCTCTTCTATCGCTACACCGTGGACTTCAACATGGACGACGACCGGACTGGAACTAAGAAGCGCCTCGTCAAGCAGCATGTAGAAGTCCTGCCTCCCTATATCTTCGATGGAAAGTGAGTACTTGGGATTCAACAGATGTACATGGAGCGTAGATATACTCTCTCTTTATTCTTGATCAGAAGAGTTTCAAGTAAACTCTTGTATTGAATCAGCTCATTACAGATTGCATATAATAAATTAGTATGATTTATTAGCAAATTATATGTTCTTTTTATAAATCAAAGGGAAAATATTTAATTGTTGAAGACGGCATTGAATTGTGTTTGATATAAATTGTATTATTTTTTAAAGATTTTGCCACTATTTTCAGAGAAAAAAGCATTTATATGCTAAATAACAATGTTTTTGAACTCAATTCAATTGCCGTCTTTATCCATTTAAATATTTCCCCTCTTTGATTTATAAAAAAACATAATTTGCTATTAACTCATACTAATTTATGACATGAAATCTGTGAGATTTGTCATGAAAGCCAATAAATAGATCCTTACGACCCACAGGCGGAATAACAAAATATGAATCACGACACATAAGTATTTAATATTCTGAATTGACTCATTTCTTGTACTCCTCCCATTCTTTTAGCCACATTTTTTCATCCAAGCCCCTGTATCCTCACAAGCAAAAGGACTCGCTGTCCTTGACGAGCACGCTCATCCGCGGCGGAGACAATACTCAGGTCCAGCTAAGCATTAAGATGAACGGGGAGGTCCATTCCACGGAGTACTGCTACCTTCACATCTATAACAACCTGAAGAACAAAATGATGGGCAAATTGAACCTCACTATGTTCAACGGGGAATTCTTTGACTCTGAGGGGAAGAAGGAGTTCAAGGAACATGGGATCGAGGTCTGGCCGGGATATAAGACCGTTATTAGGCAACATGAGAACTCACTACTCATGAATGTGGATACCATTAGTAAAGTGGTCGGTAAGAACGAAATAATAGTGATGGGTTCATTTTTAAGTTTTAATTTTTTATTTATATTTCATTTGTACTCATTCCGTAGAAGGTAATCGAGTGCCGTTGCGGGCTTAGGTGGAGTTGATGAAGCATTCTATCTTTTCAGTATATTCCTTTTTTTGTTTGTTCAAGTAGTAGTTTTTTATTTCTAGCTAAATTGTTCATAATTGTGTCATTTGTTGTAACCACTGATAGATATGTTGGCAAAACAAATTGCAATCATAGAAGTGATATGACTGTCTATACTTACTTAGCATCTTCAAGTCGGGTTTTCATCTGTCTCCTAGATAATCGCCTTAAAGTATATAACGCTCAAAAACAATGAACATTTTTTATATCGAATTTTAATTAAATCCTCTTCAAAATGGCTCATAGTTTAGTTTGTGATTGGACTATTTATTTTTAAACCTTAATGTTATCTTAAAAGACTGATGTAGGATTCAGTGTGAAGAAAATATTTAAAACGATTCTTTGGATGAGTAGCAAAACTATTGTAAAACGTGAATTATCTTGAGCCTCTTGAGAAACTATAATATTACTGTTTTTCATATTCTCCACAGAATGGATACTGTCCTTGATGTTATTCGACGACTGGCCGGGAATGGGAATAATCAGGACTATCAAACGGCTATCCGAAGGGAACTTATCGGCACCATCATCATGACGACCTATAGTCAGAAGACCTATCGGATCAATGATGTAGATTTCGGAATAGATCCAAGAAGTAAGCTTTTTTAATACAATTCTCTAAAGGTATTTTTCACTCTCATTGGCAGTATTATAATTGTTGCATTGTTGTCATTGGATATAATAATAATATTATAAATGGGAGGAGCAATGAGAGAATATCCGCTTTCGCTGATAATAGAGCTTGAAAGAATTTTTTAGCGTTTTATCCTTGTGTAACCCCTTCTTCATATACATGAACAGCTTTAAAAAATCCTTCATATAAGAGGGAAGTTTAAATAATAAAAATAAACTAAGGGATTGCGCGTTAGCTCTATGAAAGAGTGTTCCACTCTAAATATTGAGGGCACAACCTTCCGAGAGGAGAAGGCTGCTATTGATCTAATTAATTGAAAAAAGTATCTTTGGTTGGATGGAGGATCTTCAATGCTCCAGAGTACTTATTCATATTCTCATAGATTCAGCTCAGTCGGGTCATATAAGCAATAAAACACACTAAGCAGCCTTATATAGCCCAGTGAAGAGGGTGTTCATTTGAGTATATTTGTTACCCCCATAGAGATATAAAGAGCTTATTCCTTCAATAGCAGAGAAACATCGTCGTTCAGCTATGCCCAATATAAACAAAGTAATTTGTACTCCATCATAAGCTGATCATAGAGATATAAATATTTGTTTATATTGGGCCCAATGACGTACTTCTCTGAAGAATTCAATAAGCTCTCTATGTCTTTATATCTCTATGCTTGTACCCTCTTTTCTTTTGTTCGAAGATGCCCTTGTAGAATTTGCAAGAATATTTACATACAACACGCAACCTCGGGTGCGTACTCAAGCTATGGAGGTTAATTGTATTTTAGTATAGATTCATCGACATGATGCTTGTACGCGGGTATGACTCATGTCGAAAAAGAGTTTGCCAATACTAGGTGGTGTTACATCCTATGGTGGATGGATTAGGGGTGGTCTCCTGGTTATGAACATAACGAGTATCAAGACTCTCCTACTCTTTCAGTGACCTTCGACAAGGCAGGGAAGGATAACGTGACACGGAGTATTTCCTATATGGACTACTACAAGGAGAAATATAATGTGACCATCACGGATCCCAAGCAGCCCATGCTCATCTCCATTCTGAAGGACAGGGATCGCAGAGGAGGAATGAAAGAGCCCATTAGCCTCATCCCTGAGCTTTGCCAAGTGACCGGACAGTCTGACGAAATTCGAGCTAACTTTCGTCTTCAAGAGGTAATCCAAATTACCAAATTGTCTTACTCAAAATAGTTGGAAAAAGGGCCCAGGCATGATGAACTCTATATAACATGTATATGTGTCATCCAGCCATGATTGATAACGATATCACAATACGACGACTATAATAATGCTTTTGAAAATAGTTACATGGTAATATTAATCAAAAATCTCGTTTATCTATCACTTATGCGAATCAATCGACCTAGTATTTCTTACGTACTAAAATTGTACATATTGTATTGACGGCGTGTGGAATTAACTTATCAATCATTATATACGTATATAGATCATCAATTGGATTTTGCCTTGAATTAAAAACTTGACCTCAATTCTTATTCAGGGATCCTATTTTCAAACACATGCTTATATATGTGTGTTAATCCTCTCTCCCTCGTAGGCCATTCAACATTTGACCCGAAGAGATCCTCCCTCCAGGGCTCAGAACATCCTCGACTTTGCTGGCCGTCTGAGCATTCCCGAAGTGAAGAAACTGGCAGCGGACTTTGACGTCAAGATTGGAACGCATCTCGTAGACCTTGATGCTCGTGTCCTTCCTCAGGAGCAAATAATCCTTCGTAACAACCAGTTCTCCTCTTACTCAAATGCGGACTGGTCCAACGACTTGAAAAAAGAATGGCCTCCATCAAGGACTTTTCCTTTGCTTGGGCCATCATTTTCCCCCAGAGGGATCAGGACAAGGTCAAGGCCTTCTATGAAAGCATAAAAAAAGTGGCCGTTGGAATCCGCTTCAGTCCACCCAAGCTCCTCCCCATTGCCAACGATCGGAACGTGGGATCCTATCTCAGTACCATCAATGAAATCACGCCTTTTAATCCCGACTTTGTAAGTGATGCTCCTCTACTCCTCTCTTCTCAAACTCATCATTCTCCCTCTTCTTTTAGCTCCTGGTCGTTGTTCCGGATGATCGCTCTGATCGCTATGGTGCCATTAAGAAGCTCCTCCTGCTTCAAAACTCCATTAACAACCAAGTGGTGACCGTTAAAAAGTGCATGAACGTAAGTGGATTTTTTGGTGTAGTTAGAAACCAGTGATACATGCGATACGATGATAAAGAGTAAGCACATAAACTTGAAAGAGGATCAAAACATTGATAAACATTCACCTACCGGGTGTCCGATTGAAATTTACACACTCAACACTTTAAACTTTAACATGATTTAGTTCCCCACTATGGGGAAGTACTGGAGCTTTTTGTATATTTTCTATTAAATACAGCCTTGGACATCACATTTTATTCAATGTAGCCACCATTAGCAGCAATGATGGCCTCGATCCTCTTCTTGAAGGTGGAGCAGGTCCTCTTGATGTAGTCCGTCGTCATCCTGTTCCACACCTCGTCCACCGCGGTCTTCAGAGCTTCCACATTCGGGTGGCGGACAGTACAGGCCTTGCTTTCGACTTGCACCCAGAAAGAGTAGTCTAAGGGATTGGCGTTAGGGCTCTGGGGGTGCCACATCTCCTTGGACCAAAACTGAATGTGCTGCCCCAGGAACTCCTGCGTGACCTTGGCTGTGTGGGCGGGCGCACCATCTTGTTGTAGGACCACGTTGTTGTCAGGGAAGTTCTCCTGGACCCAAGGGAGGAACTTCTCCTGCAGGATCTTGACGTAGTCGACTGCATTGAGCCTGTAGCCAGTCGGAAACCAGATGAGTGGCATGGCCTTCCCGTTTGAGGCCACAAACACCAGTGACATGGCACTGGCTGGGTGTTTCGTAGTGGACATGGTCCTGACATCCTCGTCAACCTCGCCGAAGGTGAGGTACCGGTCGTTTCTCCTGTTCCTCACTGGGTCCACCGTCCAGGTCTTCTCATCAGAGAACACAATGGCCCTGAATCCAAAAGTGCACGGACTTGAAGTCGCCGGTCACGTTCCGAGCTCATTTTCTCAGTTATCTGTGGTCCGATTACAAAGAACTATAAGTAGTTGTTTTTTTAAGCTTTTTGAGGCGAGAATTATGAAATATTCGAAAATTACATAATTGCAATAAATAAACATACAGAGAGCATTAAACGAGTGTGTAAATTTCAATCAGACACCCGGTAGTTCTGATTTATTTTGTAAGACATAAATATTTCAATTCATTTCAATATTTTTAGGTGATGGGGGGTGTTATTATGTATTGAGTTGCTTGGCATGTAAACTTTTAGTTTAATTCAGCTTTAAAAATGAGACATTCATGTTCTTATTATTTCTTAAATGGCTAGCTATAAAAAAATAGGACAATACATTAATTTACTTATTTCTTTAGAATGTGCGTTTTCATGATGCCTAAAAAATATTTTTTTTATTATTACTCTTTCACATTTATTAAAACTTATTTAAGATAAAATATCAAGCTTCTTTATATGTATAAATGGTTATTCTTTAGAATGAGCGTCGTATGATGTCCATTGCCACAAAGGTCTACATTCAAATGCAGTGTAAGATCGGTTCCGAGGCCTGGAGGACCAACTTTTCAACTCCAGGTATCATGGTGGTGGGCTTCGACGTTTACCACGACACGACACGGAAGAACACTTCTGTGGGTGCCATGGTGGCCTCCGTGAACCCTGAGCTCACCCGCTACTACACCACGACCCTCTCTCACAAGGACAACACGGAGCTCTCCACGCAGATAGCCACCATGCTTGTGGAGTGCCTCAGGGCTTATCAGACCCGAAACAAGAGCCTTCCCTCGAGGATCATCTTCTACCGCGACGGGGTCGGAGAGGGAAACGTCTACCAAGTGAAAGAAGACGAGCTCAAGAAGGTCCTTGAAATGCTTCAGAGCATAGGGGGATCCGTGGAGCCCAATAGGGTCCCTGTGATCACCTACATCATCGTCTGCAAGAGGATTAGCACCAAGTTCTTTGTGCCTGGGAGGCGTCCTGGAGAGTATGGAAACCCTCCCCCGGAACCGTTGTGGACGATGTCGTCACACACCCGGAGAAACACGACTTCTACTTGGTCTGCCAGTCCGTCAGACAGGGAACCGTCAATCCTACATCCTACAACATTATACATAACGGCTGCCGATGGGACTCTGACAAAATTCAAAGGTTGACCTACAAGGTTCGTATATTATTACTATTTCATCCAAAAGGGAAGGCTGAATCACCTAGTTAAAAAGAGTGCATTAACTCAGTAGAAGTGTATCTTATATCAGCCGGAACTTAATTTGATAATATAAGTACTTATTCAATTCTAAATGTTGAGGGCAAATGTTTGAATCCTCCCGGAAGGGGAAGGTTTCTTTTTTTACCTGTTTGAAATTATCCTGGCTTCGCTAAACGTATTTTTACACTATGATGCGTTTATTTCTATCCTCACAAATGTATTTCCATCGATTAATAAAGTAAAAATCTATTTTTCTATTTGTTCTGCAGTGGCTATTATTTTACAAATATAAAACATTTATTATACTCACTTTAATATTTTTGAAATCGTAAAATCAACTTTTAAATATTATTTTATTACTAATAGTTGATTTTTCAGTATTATTTTTAAAAATACACAAGAGACAAAAATATGAAATGTATGAAATATTATCTATTTGACACAATGCCTTTCGATTTTCTAACTCAAATGCTTTCTTAAATATATATATTTTTTTCTTATTTTTTACAGCTAACTCACCTTACTACAACTGGGCCGGTACCATCAAGGTCCCAGCCCCCGTTCAATACGCCCACAAGGCTGCCCAGCTCATTGGTGAACATCTTCATTCCGAAAATATTGCTGAGCACCTCAAAGATGAACTATGGTATCTGTAAAATGGCTTAATCAGCTTATTATCCCAGAAGAAATATGTGTTCAAAATAAGTTACTCACTACATATACTTTTGTGTATGTAATATTCAAAATTATAAATATTCTCTTTTTTTTTCAAAATAAAAGTGCTAAAAAGTTATGTAAATATTAATAATGGGTGTGTATCATTTATGATAAAGTCGTCCCTTCTCTCCTTTCCTTGAAGGCAAAGGCTGCCTTGAGTCCATAACAAAGGGCCAGAAGGATCTGTAAGACTCCTCCAATGATCTTGAGAGTGCAGAAAGACGTAAAGTAGCAGGTCTGAAAGTAAAGTTCGTTTTTATATCAATATAAAAATTAAATTAATATAGTTATAAAAAGAGAAATATTAGAAAAGGGGTTGATTAACAAATGTAGTTACAAGAAAAGGAATCACTTCAATTATTGACCTGAGAAAGGTTGAAAATATTAATTATTGGAGGGTTATGTTAAGGGATGCTTTTGGAGTAGTTTTCGCAAACTGTCTCGCTAATATATTTGTATCAGTAGGCAACTCAATTGCTTTCCTACGTTTTATCATCCGTGAGGATCTATTATCGTTCATCAATCATATTTTCCCTGACCGTGGAGAGTTACTACTGTTTTTAAATAATATTAAGAGGTGAATGTGGAGGAGTACCTTTTAAAGAATTGGCAAATACCATTGACTGAGGTCATTAAAAAAATATAATCATTATCTTTGTGCAATAATTTTAAAGTCCATTTGTGGTTTAGTGAATGTTCTTTTTCCATCCAAATAAATAAACGTTATTCATTTACGTAATTTATTTCGTTAAATTAATTGGTTCGTAGTTTCTTTATCAAAAGTGCCATAAACGATCCGGATATCAGAATCTTCGATTTCTCCAACCTAATTGCCGATTTCATTTTGATCGCATGTATCAGCTTGTGTGGGGGCCTTAGCTCGGTTTTGTGAAACTATTTTGAGACGAAGTTTCCGTTGGAAGTAAATAATTTACATAATAATCTTAATTGTAAGAAGGAACACGAACTTATCTCTCACAGCAATGTTAGTCTTGTATATTTTTTAGCTTTTCTGCACTGGAGGGAAGCATAAAAAAATCCTCAAATGCTTTTGATCTCCAATAAACCCTTTATCAAAAAGTGTATGTTTTGTGGAAAATCTTGTGTTGTATATGAACATATATACTATTTAATATATATATAATGTATTTTATCCCGTTCGCTATGGGTAGAAAATTTCAAATGAATATGTTACACCTTCATCAAACACCCCTAAACTTTGGCATAAATATATGTGTCATAAATAATTTCCTGAAGAGTGGAGCTTCGATTATTTTTTTTTTACTGCGCCCTAAAGTTGATGTTCCCTCCTCAATAGCCACGAGTGATGTGGCGCCATGGCCCATAATGTCAACTATTTTTCTTATTCAAGCACTTTATTTTTACACCAAATCACCTTTAAAAAAGATCTAAATGTTCCTGAGTCATTTTTATCATTAATAAAAAATATTCTTGAAATTCAATCATTTTATTCATCATTTTGAGTGATTAAAAAAATATAGTTTAAAATATTATATAAAGCTGCATTCCTTGAAACCCATAATGCAATCAACCTCTGCCATTTTCTTAAAGAGACACTTGTTATTTAAAAATTCTGCTCATCAATAAGAATTTGTGATGCCATGAATTTATCCCACTACATTCCCAATAACAACTGTTTGATTATAAGCCCAATATTGCATGGCTTTTTAAATTATTGTAGTCCTTTTCTTTTATATACATTTAATTTATATAGTTGAGCAAATTTTATCGGGGCTTAATTAATTTCAAAACTCGATTTATATACTTTACTTGATTAGTTGTGCCTTCCAAATAATAAATATTAACGAGAGGTTAATATTATATTGTATTGACCATTTCACTAGATGGCCTTAGAAAGATATACCTTTTTCAAAACTCAAGGAGAGCTTCTACTTGTGTTGTTTAATTTTCGCGCCAAGTAAATACTGCAAGTCCGGAATTAACAGTTGAACTTTTTTGGGGGATATTTTCTCAAATCACCTATGTTTACAAATTTAGGTTGTTTTGATGACGTCTCACACAGGCTGCCAACTGCATTCCTGGAAGAGTATTAATATAGCCAACCTATTAAAGAAAAGTAAAAGAAAGAAGAGGAAAGAGTGATTGACGTCACAAATCAACTATCGAACGTTATCCTTATTTTTGTTGTTCATTTCTCCGAGCCCCTTTTAACTTTGAGCATTGTTTTATTTTCATTAACTTATACATCAATAAAGGATTGAGTTATGTATATTTAAATAAATCTCATAATAGGAATATTTTAATATAGGAATAATCAGTTATTCATAGGTAACAATAGGGATAACGTTCGATAGTTGATTTGTGACGTCAATCAATCTTTCCTCTTCTTTCTTTTACTTTTCTTTAATAGGTTGGCTATATTAATACTCTTCCAGGAATGCAGTTGGCAGCCTGTGTGAGACGTCATCACAACAACCTAAATTTGTAAACATAGGTGATTTGAGAAAATATCCCCCTTTTTTGGTCTACCTCATTGATAAGCTCCTAGGTTCGATCGATTAATTTACACGCTAAAATGCTTATTTATATTCCCACGGATGCAACTTCTTTCAACCATATAGGCAAAAATACTTTAACGGTACTCTAGAAGATTTTTTGGCTGTGCCATTAATGGAAAAGTAAAAGGACTATGCGTAAATGAAATATACGATATGCCGAACAATTTCTTAGTTCGTTGCTCAATCTACCAACATTAGAACACTTTTAATCGGCACTTTTCTAGAATATCGGCCAGAGGGTTGAGGTTGCGTGATACATTTTAAAGTTGCAAAAGCCACCATTGTAAAAATAAGGGAAATAAAAGAAGAAAGAGGCCTTTATTATTTTAGGGTGCTATTTATCGGCAGTTTATGATGCAAGTCTTGGGCGTTTATGCCTTCACAGAAGAGCGTGAAGGATGACTTCAATAACATATTAAAACATAAATCGGAATTTTATAACTACAAATAAGTTTAATATGCATATATAACAAATAAATAAATTCCCTGAATGTTGGTTTCTTTGTTTTAAAATATTTCAACTGAATGTAGTGATGATTTAATAAAGGAAATCAAGGAGACTTGATTCTTTATCACTAGACATGTCAAGGGCCTAATGGGAATCATAAGGGTTATTTTCTGTGAAGGCTTAAATGCCCAAGAGAAGCAGGACTTGCATAATAGACTACCGATAAATAGTACCCTAAAACAATGAAAGCCTCTTGCTTTATTCTTTTCTTTCTCTTATTTTTACAGTGGCGGCTCTTGCAATTGGAACTTTAAAATTTATCACGCAACCTCAACCCTCTGGTCCATATTCTTGAAAAGTGCCCAATAATCAATAGAGATATTCAAATTTGATTCAAATAGTTGCTTTCTTAACCCAACCCCAAATCACTAATAAATACGACGTATTAGCATATATATCAATTTCGAATACTTACTTTTACAAAACCTTCTTCTAGATACCTTTATTAACTAAACTCTGTAGCATTTAGCTTTCAATGTTGGCTAAATGATGGCTCTTGATGTACTTTGAATTTGAACATGTCAGATTTGGGCTTTAATAATGACAAAGCCTAAATTTTGATTAATTTGAACCTAAAATTTAGGTTTGATCAACATAACCCGCATTTACAACCCGATATTCAGCTTTACCGTTGGTAGGGTGGCGAAAAACCTTGTGAAAAGAAGTGCGCCCGTAATTGCACCTATAATTATCCGATTCCCTTTTTCTTTCTGATATAAACACAAACAAACTCTATAAAAGCATAAGCCGGACGATGTTTAAATTCGAACATGATTATGCAAACTATTTTCCGTAATGGACGAGACGGATATGTATAACAGTAGAGATCCAAGAAAAAATTCACGTTACTAATATTTCTTTTCTCTTAAAGTCTATTTACGAACTCCTCCTATTCTACCTATTAATAATTATTGAATAAAAATTACTCATACTCAAGAATAAAATGAACGTATATTTTGTTTGCTTATATTGTTGATAATAGATTGCCACTCTGACTGTCAAAAATAGAAAAATACAGAAATCAGTGTTATCAAATGAAAAAAAAACCCCAGATTTATTGTCGAGTTTGTGAAAACTATCTATTTGTATTATAGATGATAATTTCAAGTAAATATATAATATTTTATAAGGAAGACTTTATTTCCGTTTGATAATATTTATGAATGAATAAATGTATTGGTAAATAACGTTTTTGTACATTGATACAAAAATTAAATGCATAATCGATGTTTTCAATATCAATTATATATTTCTTTTTTTTTCAAGGTGATTTGAAAGCTCAATTACACGGAAATAATTAAAGCTCAAAAATAAAATCTTCTCTTTTCCCCATAAATTGACCTAAATCCTCAGTGCCTACCTGCGATAACTGAGAACCAGGGAGAGTCCTGCTATCACATGTAGGCATCCAGAGAACACCCATTATCATTCCGTGCGAGCAAGTGTTTCGAACTCCCCGAGGATCAAGACTAGATCCTGAGACCCTGCGGGAAGGATACGAGCAAGACGAGTAGCTCACTGATGAATAGATTGTTTCTATATGATCCACGGAAGTAGGAGAAGTTGATTCCAAAGGAAATGGCCAAGGCAAGCGAACATATACAAGATATGATGGAGGATAACCTAGGGCATTGTAAAATAAGTAGAATTAAAAATATTTATATATCATATACTTGAATATTATCGATTTTCCCATTTACTCGATAACAATTGGCAATATTATTTATCTTTGTAACGGAACTGACTCGGATAAAATTGCCATATGTTCTCATGTACATACATAAATAAGAGTTCCTTCAACTATAAATTACTTGAGTGCAATATGATTATGATTCGAAACACACCAAAAGAGTGGTTGAGTGCTTTTATCCTTTTACTTTTTATGTTTTTTAGGGTATGGTTTAACCCAGTGTCTTAGTAGCATATTTATTGGTTTAAGAGAAAAAAACTCTATCGATATGAAATACAACGATGAAAATTAAAAAGGGCAAATATTAGCCATAACTGCTCTTCATATGGCTTGACAGTGAGATTAAAAAACACATCTGTTGAGTATTATATAGAAATGTCTCGATCGATCGGGGCCGATCATGTCATTTTCAAAAAATTGGAATCGGGGAAAAGATATCGGCTATCTCGATATCTTTTTTAATTATAAATATAATAATGTGTTTATTATTATTATATGTATATATATAATCGCATATTGGGAGCCTCAGCGCCCATATGTTCATATTACATAAGTTTCTTAATTTGTATCATGGATTTTGTGGAGATAAATAGGTTTTCTAAATGTCAAATGAGGTACAAATTTTCTGTTTTACAAAAACATTCCTCATAAAAAAGTTTGATTTTGTATAAAGAATATGTTTAAGTCACATGAGATTCTTTTTCTTTTTTTTCCACTCTTTACCTTGAAAAGTAGGTAGTAAAATCCAAAAGGTGATTTTCTGGTTCATTTTGGTACTATAGGTATCTTCAAAGTTCAAATTTAGCCAAAATGTGGGAGGAGATAACGGCAGACATACAGACGGAACGGACGGACAGAGATGGTGTTAGATATTAATATATATATATATATATATCATATATATAATAGATATATATAGTGTGCGAGGCAAAACGCGGAATCGACTTTAGCAGCCTGTAGCTGCTACTAGTCATATTATGAGAGGTTTTGTTGAATAAAAAATAAAGCTCTTAATCTCAGCTTTCAAACCAGATATTTTTAATCTCTCTATGTGTTTAGTTAACAAGATGGAGGCAAAAAGGCAGCGTGTGTGCAGATTGCTTCACGCCCAAGTCAATTATAGACATCATGGAGATTGTTAAGTGCGGCAAGACCCTCGTGTATGATGTCAAGAAGAAGCTTGAGACTGGCAAGGGCCTCAAAAGAAGATGGAAGTGGAGGACACAACAGGAAGGTGGATGAGGACTTCTTGAGGGCTCATGGCTGAGATTGAGGCCGATCCAACAAAGGTGTGGAGCAAGTTGGAACTGTACTCGTACGTGCGCCGGAGGCGTCAGCTCCTCTCCAATTCGGCAAGAACAGCAGGGTGACCGTGGTAAAAAGCTTCTGTCGTGGCTGAAGAAGAAACCTTCGTCCACAGTCCTGGTTTTCTGAGACAAGAAGAACTGGACGGTGGACCAGAGCAGGAATGTCAGGAATGACCGTTTCTGGCCTATGCTGTTGAGGAAGTCCGCCCCATTAACCAGACAAAGCACCAGGCCTCATCCATGATGTTGGGGGTGGTGGCAAGTGACAGAAAAAGGATGCCCCCGTTTGGTTCCCTCAAGGCTTGAGGGTTGGTGCCAAGGGGTATGGCTGTGATAAAGAATGTTGTCAAGCCATGGTTGGATGCCACCTACCCAATGCAACCTTCTATCAACAAGATGGTGCACCTGGACACAAAGCCAAGAAGACCCAGAAGTGGTGCAAGGACGAACTCATGAACTTTTGGCCAGCTCACTTCTGGCCCCCCCCTCCTATGACGTGGCACCTTGACTATGGAATTTGGGGC
>CP045890.1:11020076-11046211 GCA_013387185.1 Caligus rogercresseyi
AAAAAACCTTTTTATAAAAAGATTTTGGGTGATCCGATCATTTGTTTAGAGCAAACGCCCCTTAACACAGATATTTTTACTGCCCACGATTTGGGTGTGAATTTTCAAGTTTTTAACGTGGGCAAGGTTCAAGTTTCCCCTCTTTAAAACGTTCACTTAGTTTTATGTGCCTTCCAAGCCATGGTTTTAAAATTTGAAGGTGGTAGAAGATTATGATCGGAGCGATATCTATATCAGAGTCCTACTTAAGTGTGCTTAACCTTCCCTCTTCAGGAGTAAAATAATTTTTCAATCAACTAATGGGATTGCTGATGGTTCTAAAATTTACAGCTCAATTACAAATTTCAGGGATGGCTCATAAATTTCAGATCCTTGTATGAATTGTGGATTTTTATTAAATATATCTTACATGCATTGCCGATTGTCCCATTCTTCAAATAATTAAAAGATTTTTAAACTGAACATGTCAAAAAACGGCGATATATCTCCGAATATTTTAAAAGCTCTCATTCTCTTTGGAAATAATAATTTTTAAAAATACCCCCCCTAGTCACAAGCAATTCAATGTACATTACAAAATATAAAATCTTTCTAGCACTAAAATAACGACAAATGCCTATGTAGTCGAAGAAGACCTAAGGCCCATCATGATTGGTGCTTCAGCTCGCTACGCTGCTCTCTCAATCAAAATCCCGGAGTAGGAGCGCCAACGTGGAAGTGGGCTGGCGATATAATTAAATATGTCCCTGAAAGATCAAAGCTCTACATCAGCACCATCAAAGAGGATTTAGAAAGACATTCGTGCTTTTTTAAACCAACCAATAAATGATTTGTCCTTTTATATAAGGTTATTCTTCAGGGCAGTAAATATGAACTACAATGTTCATTTATGTTTTTTTCGCAAACTGCCCTGAATAGTTTTACTTCTGTTTCTGTATAATATTTTAGTGTATTTTATTTTACACTGTATAAAATTTTGCAGTCAACCGAATAAATGTTTTTAACCGAAAAAAAAAAAAAAAAAAAAAAAACTCTATAAAAGCATAAGCCGGACGATGTTTAAATTCGAACATGATTATGCAAACTATTTCCGTAATGGACGAGACGGATATGTATAACATAGAGATCCAGAAAAAATTCACGTTACTAATATTTCTTTTCTCTCTTAAAGTCTATTTACGAAACTCCTCCTATTCTACCTATTAATAATTATTGAATAAAAATTACTCATACTCAAGAATAAAATGAACGTATATTTTGTTTGCTTATATTTTGTTGATAAATAGATTGCCACTCTGACTGTCAAAAATAGAAAAAATACAGAAATCAGTGTTATCAAATGAAAAAAAAACCCAGATTTATTGTCGAGTTTGTGAAAACTATCTATTTGTATTATAGATGATAATTTCAAGTAAATATATAATATTTTATAAGGAAAGACTTTATTTCCGTTTGATAATATTTATGAATGAATAAAATGTTATGGTAAATAACGTTTTTTGTACATGATACAAAAATTAAATGCATAATCGATGTTTTCAATATCAATATCTATATTTTCTTTTTTTTCAAGGTGATTTGAAAGCTCAATTACACGGAAATAATTAAAGCTCAAAAATAAATCTTCCTCTTTTCCCCATAAATTGACCTAAATCCTCAGTGCCTACCTGCGATAACTGAGAACCAGGGAGAGTCCTGCTATCACAGTAGGCATCCAGAGAACACCCATGATATCATTCCGTGCGAGCAAGTGTTTCGAACTCCCCGAGGATCAAGACTAGATCCTGAGACCCTGCGGGAAGGATACGAGCAAGACGAGTAGCTCACTGATGAATAGATTGTTTCATATGATCCACGGAAGTAGGAGAAGTTGATTCCAAAGGAAATGCCAGGCCAAGGCAAGCGAAACATATACAAGATATGATGGTGGATAAACTAGGGCATTGTAAAATAAGTAGAATTAAAAATATTTATATATCATATACTTGAATATTATCGATTTTCCCATTTACTCGAAACAATTGGCAATATTATTTATCTTTGTAACGGAACTGACTCGGATAAAATTGCCATATGTTCTCATGTACATACATAAATAAGAGTTCCTTCAACTATAAATTACTTGAGTGCAAATATGATTATGATTCGAAACACGCCAAAGAGAGTGGTTGAGTGCTTTTTATCCTTTTACTTTTTATGTTTTTTAGGGTATGGTTTAACCCAGTGTCTTAGTAGCATATTTATTGGTTTAAGAGAAAAAACTCTATCGATATGAAATACAACGATGAAAATTAAAAAGGGCAAATATTAGCCATAACTTGCTCTTCATATGGCTTGACATTGAGATAAAAACACATCTGTTTGAGTATTTATTAGAAGGTCTCGATCGATCGGGGCCGATCATGTCATTTTCAAAAAATGGAATCGGGGAAAAGATATCGGCTATCTCCGATATCTTTTTAATTATAAATATAATAATGTGTTTTTTATTTATTATATATATATATATAATCGCATATTTGGAGCCTCAGCGCCCATATGTTCATATTACATAAGTTTCTTAAAATTTGTATCATGGATTTGTGGAGATAAATAGGTTTTTCTAAATGTCAAATGAGTTACAATAATTTCTGTTTTGTACAACATTCCTCAATAAAAAGTTTGATTTTGTATAAAAATATGGTTTTAAGTCACATGAGATTCTTTTTCTTTTTTTTCACTCTTTACCTTGAAAGTAGGTAGTAAAATCAAAAAGGTGATTTTTCTTTTCTGGTCCTATAGGTATCTTCAAAGTTCAAATTTAGCCATAAATGTGGGAGGAGATAACGTGCAGACATACAGACGGACGGACAAACAGAGATTGGTGAATATATATATATATATATCATATATATAGTGTGCGAGAGCAAAACGCGGAATCGACTTTAGCAGCCTGTAGCTTGCTTACTAGTCATATTATGAGAGGTTTTGTGAATAAAAAATAAAGCTCTTAATCTCAGCTTTCAAACCAGATATTTTTAATCTCTCTATGTTGTTTAGTTAACAAGATGGAGGCAAAAAAGGCAGCGTGTGGCAGATTTGCTTCACGCCCACAAGTCAAAATTATAGACATCATGGAGATTGTTAAGTGCGGCAAGACCCTCGTGTATGATGTCAAGAAGAAGCTTGAGACTGGCAAGGGCCTCAAAAGAAAGATGGAAGTGGAGGACACAACAGGAAGGTGGATGAGGACTTCTTGATGGGGCTCATGGCTGAGATTGAGGCCGATCCCACAAAGGCTGTGAGCAAGTTGGAACTGTACTCGTACGTGCGCCGGAGGCGTCAGCTCCTCTCCAATTCGGCCAAGAACAGCAGGGTCGACCGTGGTAAAAAGCTTCTGTCGTGGCTGAAGAAGAAACCTTCGTCCACAGTCCTGTTTTCTGAGACAAGAAGAACTGGACGGTGGACCAGAGCAGGAATGTCAGGAATGACCGTTTTCTGGCCTATGCTGTTGAGGAAGTCCGCCCCATTAACCAGACAAAGCACCCGGCCTCATCCATGATGTTGGGGGTGGTGGCAAGTGACAGAAAAAGGATGCCCCCGTTTTGGTTCCCTCAAGGCTTGAGGGTTGGTGCCAAGGGGTATCTGGCTGTGATAAAAATGTTGTCAAGCCATGGTTGGATGCCACATACCCCAAGGACAACTACTGCTATCAACACAGATGGTGCACCTGGACACAAAGCCAAGAAGACCCAGAAGTGGTGCAAGGACGACCTCATGAACTTTGGCCAGCTCACTTCTGGCCCCCCTCCTCCTCTGACGTGGCACCCCTTGACTATGGAATTTGGGGCTTTGTGGAAAGTAAGGCCTGTGCCACTCCCCACCCAAGTGTTGATGTCCTGAAGGCCTCTGTTGAGAAGGAGTGGGCAGACATGTCTGATCACTATGTCCGCAAGGTCTGCCGTGCCTTTAGGCCTCGCCTCGAGGCCATGGTGAGCGCTGAAGGCAGCCATTTTGAAAATTAGATTTGTAAATATACCAAGCGTACTACTTTATAATTGTATTAGTGTACTCCTTATTGTTCTTGATCACCAAAGCCTCGTTCATATCGCTAGAAATTTTCCGCGTTTTGCTCTCGCACACTGTAATATATATATAGCTTATATCTATATATATATCGATCGTCATACTTAAAGTGACGACGTTTTTTTTAGTAAGGAACTTTTCCCATCAAAAAGGATTTAAAAAAGTACAACACTACTAGTCGATGAAAAATAATTTTCTTTTTTGTCGCCAGGGCTAGACATTCATGAAGATATTTTGAATAAGTACCTGCAAGTTACTGATGATTTTTTTTTAAACGAACGACGAACGAATAGAATTTTTGGTTGTCGTTTCGTTTAAAAAAATCATAAGAAATGATCGGAATTGGATCGGGAGCAAAAAAACGTGATCGGAACAACGCTAGTATTTATTATAATAGTGTAGCATTGTGTGAGTTGAAGGCCTAACAAGAAGAAGTCCATCAAACCAGCGAACATTGGTGGAAATAACAAAAATATGAAAACTATTCAAGGGTTAAACCAGTGTTGTGAATGAAGTGTGAGGTTTGTTGATTTGTGTAATATAGTTGATGTTTACCTTAAATATGTTTTAAAATCATTTTTCTTTTATTTTTCTAATAGTCAGAGTAATGATCCATTCATCGCCAGATATGATGACGTAAGATAAACATTCATTCCTTCTCTGAGCATGAGTGTTGTTTGATCTAATTTATCCTATTATTGTAAAATGTTTTTTTAAAGGATTCTTTAATGATTTGAGAAAAAGCAATTGAGGATGATTTTCTTCTTATCTTAATTGATGTTTGGATCTTCATAGCTTGTTCACTCCGCTTTTCTTTCAACCAATCAGTGTTCAGAAATAGTCTTTGTTTAATTAGTGCAAATAGATATAAAGATATAGAGAGCTATTTCCCTCCATGGAAGAGAAACGTCGCCGTTCAGCAGCCGTCGCGCCGAGTGTCCAAACAAACAAAGTAATTTGAATCTACGTCATCGTAAGTTGATCATAGAGATATAAAGATATAGAGAGCGTATTCCCTCAATAGCATAGAAACATCGTTCCAGCTATCGCCTGTGTCCAAAACTAAACAAGTAAACTGTACTATATCATCGTAAGATGATCATAGAGATAAAAGTATTTGTTTAAATTGGGCACAAAAACTATTCCTCTGAAGAATCCAATAAGCCCTTATATCTCTATGTCCTAGAGATAAAAGATTTGTTTATTTGGCAATATGGCGTATACCTCTGAAGAGCTCTATGGCTTTATGAATTAGTGAGTGTTTTTCTGCTAAATGCTTATTTACTGTTGACGCTCCTTTTCTTTCAACTAATTATGTCGAAGAAAAAAGTTAATGCATGGTATCCTTACGTATGAGTCATATTTACCATTGCAAATTTGCTCCATGTGAGGAAGGAGACTGATGATGGGTTGATTGAGGTTGTTGAGTGTCCTCATGGAGTCGTCGTCCTGAAATAAATGTGTTTTTGTGAGAGGAGAGCGAACGTGAGACTCAATCAAGTGCTCCGGAAATGAGTCACTTACCAAGATTTACCTTAAGTAAGTTGAGATTTTTGAGTCTTTTCTTGGGCTCTTGATAAGAACTCAAGCAAAGGGACATTTGACTAAGCAAATACAGAGGCAGTACTTTTTTATTCATATAAATCATGCATTCATTTACTTCAATAAACAAACAAAGCTGGACCTCATCTAAACCCTCCATAATGAGGATAACAAAAAGCTGTTCTTCCAACCTCATCAATAAACATGTTGCAGCTGCTTTAATCTAAATATTCACAATTTTGATAAATACAATTTTTTGACCGTTTGTGGTTGCTCATTAACATTTTTGAATTTGATGGTTTTGAAACGTGATTTTTGTTGTTGTTGTATTTCGACAAATTTTGTGACGGAGGAGAAACAAATATTAAGGAAGCGCGTTAGCTCAGCGCATTATCATCCAAGATGGAATGTTCGTCACACCCGTTAGGCAAGAAAATGTTGTACGACTAATGAATATCATTGAATGTTTTTAGCATTATATGTTCGAGGTATGGTTTCAAACACTACACTTGGGGTTCCAGTCAGCTCTTGATCAGCAAAGAGGCTTTAACAAAATATTGGCACAAAAATTACAACTAATTAAAAACTCAATTGAAGCCATGATGCCTGAAATAGAGATAGTGCATAAATCCGAATCATAAGTTATTTTTTCATTTTATTTATTAAAAGTTTTTTGGCAATTATTTTTCCCATTTATTAGTGTTTTTGAAAATATAAAACGCAGTTTTTTTTTGTAATGAACAATACACTCTGCTAAAGTTTATCACTATGATATTTTTATGTAAATGTTAAATGTCATAGGTTATGCATAAGATTCCCATTTTTTTAAAGTACAACCGAAAAGTTAATTTAATTCAAATAGAACTTTCATGTTCCATGTCTAATTGCATTTCTTTAACTTATGTATTGAATAAAACCAGGCTTGTTGAACGGAACGCAACTTTTTTTTGAACGCTGAACGTTGAACGCAAAAAAAAAGAGTTTTGCGTTCAGCGTTCAGCGTTTTTTTTTCAATTTTTCAAAACGTCATCATTAAACTTTCTCACTACGCCGTACTTTTTTTTTGGGAACATTTTCAAAAAAAAAAGTCATCACTACGCAGTACTTTTTTTGGGAAATTATTTTCTAAAAAAAAGTCATCACTACGTAGTACTTTTTTGGGAAATTATTTTCTAAAAAAAAAACGTCATCACTACGCAGTACTTTTTTGGACATTATTTTTAAATATTTGAACGCTAACGGAAACGCTGAACGCAAAAAACATGAACGGAACGCTATTTTTTTTTGAACGCTGAACGCAAAAAAAGGCTGAACGCTCACAAGCCTGAATAAAAACTGTATATTAATATTCGCGGCCTATAATGGGGAAAAATGAATATAATTATAGGGAGTCTATCAGAGGAGTTTTTATAGGTATATATAACAATTGTACATTATCATCATGAAAGCATAAAATACTATTATTAAATGGAAAATTTTGAATTTCGTAAAAGTCCAAGCATAAACGAATTTATTTATATTTAATTATTATGCCAAGGCTGAATCTAGGTATAAAACTAATAAACGGCTATAAATCATATGGAGTAATATTGAAATGTTTCTTCTCCAGGAGCGTGGCTCAGTGATGCAAAGAAAGAAGCTGATGGCATGGTTCCACGATTTTACTTCATTGGCCATTCATTCAAATTATGCGTATCTAACCAAGGCTGGTTTACCTTCTGGTGGTTTACCTTTTTATTCAAATTAATTAACTTCGAATAATGATGAATTTATTTTGGAGACTTTGGATGAATAGCCTGAACCGTAAAATGTTAGGTTGTTCATTCTTCTTCCATTGTACATAATCATTGCACCATAAAAACTACCTTATCCCCTCACTAAAGATTAAATTTATTCATTGTCCTTTGGTATATAGTCATTTGACAACACTTCATAATTCTTATTGTGGCTGAGTACACTTTCAAATCATGCATTGTTCATATTATTATTGTCTTGTCTAGGTTATGAGAAGCCTTATTTTTATGATGTGATTAAAAAATTACTCGATATGAACCGTGTCACTTGAATAGTATTAAGAATTATGTACTCTACATGAATATACTCTTTCTCATAATAAATGTGTATACAGATTGTATGCTTTGGCGAAATTAAATTTCAATTAGTGAGGAAGATTAGACATTTTAATAGATATTTTGCCCCATAGTTCGATGAAATTGCACTCAGGATTAATGAGTTAACTCTAATTTATATACTACATGGATACTTCATCCTATTATACCTATAGATATATATATATATACTATATAGTAAGTAAGAACCGGCAGCTATAGGTTACTTTTTAAACTGGCTCACTAGCGGTTAGTTATAAAACCATTTTTACCATAATTTTGATATATGAAAACACTACGCGCTTATTTTCGAAGGTCCATAAATTGCACTATTGTAACACCCGTTGAGTAGGAAATTTATATTTGTTACTTCAATAGTAATAATAATAACATGACTGACGTTTCCCTGCCGTGAAAACAATAAATAAATCTACTTAGTACTCCATTTATCTTGCCTATGAGCATACCAAAATGTATCTACTATCACATTATATTCATCCTGAACCCTTATCAATCAATGAACATCTGTATCTACATACAATACATATAATATCATTCCCGAATAAGTTAAATATGATGATAAATATTTATGGAATTTGTACACACGAATATTCATGGATTCATATCAGTGTATCTTATTTTTTAGAACATTTATTGCTAAACATGATAATATAAATATTGACCTATAATCAGGGACACATGTAAAAATAACTTTAAACTTGCGATGCCCTCGATAAAGTGGATTTCCTACCTCAGTCCGTCCTAAACTTTGTCTAGGGATGATCATTCTTCAGCCAGCCTCCGACGTCAGTATTCGCTAAGACACTGGAGGGGTTCAAAGTAATTACGGTCGGAGAAGATTCTATGAATTCTTAATTAAAAGGATCCATATCCTTTCTAGTTAACCCTGCCTCTATTAATGCAGATGTTTCTCTTGCCTAAAAGCCGATTGGTGGAGTGATAAGAATGAAAAAACAACAGCCATATATTGAGTCCCTACAGAAGCTGTGACCGCTTGCGATAAAATGAGCGACGAATAATAATTATTAGTGAGGTATATTTTTATCACTTCTTAAAAAATATTGTTCATCACTTATCGCTATTTCCCAAGAATGAGGAATGATACACGATACAATTGTCAAATGGATTATACCCTCCTTCCCCTGGAGACAGCTTGTCGTTTGATATTATCGCTTATATTATCGCAAGTCAATGTTTTTATCATTAGCGTTTATCACTTTTTCCAGGCTTGTGAGCGTTCAGCGTTAAAAAAATAGCGTTCCGTTCAATGTTTTTGCGTTCAGCGTTCCGTTAGCGTTCAGCGTTCAAAAATTAAAAAAGGGACGACGTGTTTTTTTAACGAATCTCCAAAAAAAGTGATGACGTTTTTTTTTTTAAAGAATTTCCAAAAAGTAAGGCGTAGTGAGGACGTTTTTTTAGAAAATAATTTCCAAAAAGTAATGCGTAGTGAGGACGGTTTTTTTAGAAAAAAGTCCAATAAATGTTTGGAAAAATTGAACGCTGAACGCAAACTCTTCTTTTTTGCGTTCAACGTTCAGCGTTAAAAAAAAAGTTGCGTTCCGTTCAGCATTCCGTTCATTGAACGTGCGTTCAGCTGAACGCCGTTCAATTTGCGTTCCGTTCACAAACCTGCTTTTTTCAAATTGAACTTTGATTCTTTTATAGTTAATGGAAGTTACTTAAAAATTATAGATTATTGTCAGCTCAAGTTTCAAAAAAAGTTCACCAGAATCCAATGCCAATTGTACAAACAAGGGTTCAAAAACTCTCTTTTTACAACTATCCAGTGATGGCATTAAAATATATTACACCTCACTCTCCTTTTCCTGATGTCAGTCCATCTCTACCGTAATGTAGCACGGTCATTTATGTGTATCTATGTATCATTAATTGAATTTGTCCTCTTCCATCACAATGTTTCGTCTGTCCATTTTACAGCTGTAAAATATTCGACAAGTCCATGAAAGTATTCAGTTCATGGGAGAAAATAAATACAAAGAAAAGGAATGTTAAACGAAAATTATAACAGGATTTTTTTTAAATTGTGTTCCTCAGATGTTTAACAAGTTATAAAGAAATATTACTTCAGTGTATGTAGATAAATGAATACATATTGTTCAAAGTTAGACATACACATACTCTATGTCACATAGAGATATAAAGATATAGAGAGCTTATTCCCTTCAAAAGCAGAGAAACATCGTTCAGCTGTATTTTTGTGTCCAAATAAACAAAGTAATTTGTACTACGTCATCGTAAGCTGATCATAGAGATAGATTATATCCATAGAGATATAAAGATATAGAGAGCTTATTGGATTCGTCAGAGAAATACGTCATTGTGTCAAGAGCATATGTATCTGTGTGTCCAATATAAACAAAGTAATTTGATCTACGTCATCGTAAGCTGATCATAGAGATAAAATCTATCTCTATGATCAGTTTACGATGACGTAGTACAAATTACTTTGTTATAGTGGAGACACAGAATACAGCTGAACGATGTTTCTCTGCTTTTGATGGGAATAAGCTCTCTATATCTTATATCTCTATGATCAGCTTACGATGACAATTTTTTTTGGACACAGAAATACAGATGAAGGGAATAAGCTTTCTATATCTTTTTATCTATGCACATACCTTGAGCTATACTCCCACGAGAAAATAGCATCTAAACAAAGGAAACACACTTTTATGACTAGATGTTTTATTTGCGTCCTTTTTATTGTGTGCTAGGTTTACACTTCAACTGATATTTCAAATTTTACTCACTTTGATGCCTTGTGTAACGATCGAGTATTCTTTCCAGGTGCCTTAGTATTCCTTGGCCTTAGCGTAATGTCCAAGTATTTATTCAGGAGATTCAACCTGACCATTTTCATGAATGTGATGGATCGGAAGTGGTTATAGAGGAAAGAAAAGTCGTGGAATTACATGGGAAACAGGGGGGGGGGGAAGAAGAAACAATCAAGTTAGAAGAAATATACACAGGCATGACATCTTAATTTTTTTTTTTCTTAAGGGAAAAAGTCCATGCACATAAATTCCATCATTCTCTTTGATCTCCTTCCGAACTATGTGCGCATCATTCTTCTATAGAGTTATGATTATTTCTCAATGACAATCCCACGACAAGTGGAATCGAGGCTATGCAATTGGATTGATAAATGTGAATGACTCTTATGATTAACAAATATTGTAGAGTAAAATATATGATGCCACTAGGAAAATAAGATCTAAATGCTCAGTGGATATTAAGAAGCCATTTTGAAATAATAATATTTAAATAACAATAATACCATAAGTTGTTTTTTAATTTGAAATAATACATCAAATGAATAAACTGAGTATTAAGTGGTATTTTGCCGTCCATAGGTTTTTCATGGGCTGTTCTCGGAGCAAGATTGTCCGAATGAAAGCATTAATTTTCAAAGGAACTCTATGGGGCTTTTATATATAAAATCTAGACAATATAGCAAAAGTCTTGTCTTGCATTAATAAGGAAATTTTCATTTATAGATTCAAAAACAATTTGATCACGTATCTTTACCCCCAAGTCACAGTTCCTTTTTTTTGGCTCCTGATTGAGGTTCATGCATCACAAGTTATATACTTGGAGAAGCATCAACTGAACTTATTTTCTTTTTATTTTCTGTTCTTGTGATAAAAGAAGACGACATACAAAGTTTGAACAAAATTGGTCAACATTACGAGGTCGCGCAACGAGGTCAAGTTTTAAAAGTTTAGTAAAAATATAGTTTTCCGCAATTTCTTCAAAATGGTGGACGTTACAGACTTCAATAATAATTATTAATTTAAAGGAAATCTAATTTACTACCAGACGTATTTTGATGTTTTTAAATAAAACAAAGTTTTCAGTAAAAACAAAGAAAAAATGGAGTGTGTATTGTTAGCATATTTCATAGCTTTTTTGTATCAATTAACTTCACTCGCCTGTAGAAGATGACTTGTTCGCTTCAGAGTAAAATAGTCCTTTTAAGTTTAGTAAATCTTTGGATGATAAATCCAAAAATGACCTTGGTTGCATTCTATCAATTCAGAATTCAGTACAATCTGAGTTTACATCATATGATTCAGAGCCTGTATTGACCTATAAGAAATCGATTATGAAAAAATAAATAATAATGTGTTTCTTAGATTTGCGTCAAGGTATCCTCTCAAAATTTTACTTTGTCTCTGACGCATTTATAATCCATTATATGCGTCATTTTGTACGCGAAATAGGCTTTTTTAATGTACATATAACTCTCTACTTATTAAATTGAGATGATTTAGTATACCAAAGTATTAAAGCTGGTTAACCAAGCTTTCATTTGATATGTTTGGTGTTCTAAAAATCGCTATATTTTAAGAGATATAAGCAAATACATTTTTGCATGTACTCTCCCCAAAAAATTGATCTTCTGATATGAGAATATACAATTACCATCTGGTAACTGCTGTTAGTGTTACCTGGATAGAAAGAAAAAAAGAAGGGAGAGAAGTGAGGCAAAATACTCTCTCCCTTCTCTTTCTATCCAGGTAACACTAACAGCCGTTACCAAGTGGTAATTGTATATTTGTCGTATCAAAAGATCAATTTTTGGGGGAGAGTACGTGCAAAAAGTATTTGCTTATATCTCTTAAAGTATAGCGATTTTTAGAACACCAAACATATCAAATGAAAGCTTGGTTAACCAGCTTTAATATTTTGGTATACTAAATCATGTCAATTTAATAAGTAGAGAATATATGTACGTTAAAAAAAGCCTATTTCGCACAGAATAAAGAGGTTGGCTATTCTATGGCCTTCCTTAAGGAAACTGTCACCGCCTTCTATATAAAAAGTGGCAAACTCTGTGGACAGATCTGGACTATTGTCGTCAAAGCCGTGCAATGCTTCCTAGAGTAAAACTTTTTCAATGGAAGGTCTCTTGGACTATTCAAAGGAAAAACTTAATTATTTAATTCAATTTACTAGTGGACATTGTCCCCTTCGTCGGCATTACCACTTGATGCACCTAAAGTTAGCCCTCTATGTCGAGGCTGTGGACAAGCCGATGAAGATCCTCTTCATCTAGCAAACGAGTGTCCACGATTTGAATTGGAAAGGTCACTCCTCTTAGACAATTCGAGACCCTTTCAAGGGTACTCAGTTCTTGACCTGGCTAAGTTCTTAGCAAACACAGACATCGGCCAATGGATCAAGAAACCTCCTTCAATGTACATCAATCAGGACGGACTGCAATAGGAGGAGACCCTATTGCGAGGGCACCATAAGTTTTTGTAAGATTAACATGTGCCCGTACTGAATATATGTATATATGATGTGTAGCAATAAACTAAAAAAAAAAAAAAAAAACATCAAACATACGTCTGGTAGTAAATTAGATTTCTTTAAATTAATAATTATTATTGCAGTCTGTAACGTCCACCATTTGAAGAAATTTGTGGAAAACTATATTTTTACTAAATTTTAAAACTTTGACCTCGTTGCGCGACCTCGTAATGTTGACCGATTTATTCAAACTTTGTATGTCGTCTTCTTTTATCACCAAAAAACAGAAAATCCACAATGTTGCTAACATTTCAAACATTTGAAAAATAAGAACAACCCTATTGTACATATGTGGACTAATAGGTTACCATAAGAATATACCAATTTTGAAGAATATACAATATTAATTGGATATTTATATAACGTTTTTATTCTTCAAAAAAAAGGAAGACCATATTTATATATTACCTATTGTTCTTTACATCATGTGTACACGAAGACATTCATACGGGGTCTAATATCTTAAGAATATACATTTTTTAAGGAATATACAAATAATTAATAATTTAAATAACGCTCTTCATTCTCCAAAAAGGAAGACCAGATCATTTAGTTGAATTCGGATAAAACACAGTTTATTTTATCATGTATACAGCAAGCCAGCATCAGCCAGAAGAGATTCCTTCATAGAAAATTGAGTATTACCCAATGATATGTATATACTACTATAATTAGGTGTCTCCGGCGTGAAGTCAAAGTCAAGTATTCAAAGCCCTTGCTTAATGCGTGTTAATATAAATATATGAATTGCTGATGTTGACTTGAAGGTCGCATGAATCTTATCTCTTGTGCAGCTAGTCTTCTTTGAGAGGTGTTTATTTATATTTATACAAATAGTGGGTGTTTGGACTAGTTGTCCATAAGGAAGAGCTCAAAAAGCAGGCCTGTTTAGAACTTTTGATAATATGTATGTCCTTGTTCCCTAAAAGCCATTTGTTTCCATATTCATGGATTTGGCGTTATTTATCACCCGTTTTTCATTATCTATACCAAAAAAGATTAGATATATAAACCGAATTAAGAAATATACAGAGCAAACGATCAAATTCATGAATGCTGAAAGAAATCGATGTTAGTGAGAGATGAACTCTGAACTTTAAGTATATATTCCTAGCGTTCCGTTCCAAAACTGAATACTAGGTCAGTGTACCAAAGGTTAAAGTGAACGATCTTCTAGAAAAGTTATATTCAAATTAAGGAATGATTAGTGAACGTGAATGATTGTGTGTGAGAAAAATATATATATTGTTAGCTTTCCCTTTCCAATAAAGTGTACGAAGTCCAGAGGCGGTCCTGGCTACTTTTACGCCCTGGGCGAACACTCCATTGGCGCACCCCCTCAATGTTTCAAATAACACTGATTACAACATCTTAACAAGAAATAATGTTAATATAATAATAAAAAATAATATAATAAATAAACACCAATGTAAATTGCACAAATTTTTTATTGCACAAACACAAATGAATAAAATAAAGTGTATTTAAAAAAGTACTAATCATTGACTGAATCTGACTTTTTCTAGCTTCTTTGACGCAAAAACATCAATTACATCATCATACGAAATTGTTTGTGCATGATTGTGATGATGGCAAGTCCAGAGAGGCACTCCTGTGACATTGTGAACCTCTAGTATGTTTATATAAGCTTCAGCTTGGAGAAACTCCTCTCTGCTTCAGCTACTGTCACCAGAAGAGTCGGACCAATTTGAGTGCTGTCCACAGATTAGGGTAGATTTCTGCGAGCTCTTTCTGATGGATGAAAGTCAGCAGCTCAAGCAGAGTCATTGACTTTGATAGGAAGACAGTGTGAGGATTTAGGTTCTTCAGCTCCTGCACAAGCTTTCTGTCATCCACATCTGAGTGTCCCTTAAAGTGCAGTGTAGTTTGCAGGATCCAACTTTCTTTTTGCAGCCCATTGTCTGCGAGGTTTGGAAATTAGAGAGTACTCCAAGCTTCTCTCTCACATTCTCCAATGTGGAAAATCTTTCCCGAATGGCTGAAGTTGCAGCATTGAAAAATGTGACCTCCAGCTTCTTCAGAGCATCACTCAAAGGCTCATCATATGTCTCATAGGAGAAATGACGCTTTGTGGATCTCAGTCTCTTTTGTTGCAGAACAGTGTCAACATTCATCTGTCACAAATCCTATTGCCCTGTAGCTTTGAAGGTCTTTCTCGATCTTTTTGACTGACTGTCACATCTACTTGCATGCTGGGAGACTGCATCAACTTGCTCACATGGTGCGTCTGGCTCAATATGTCGTACCACACCACTGTACAGATGCTGAAGCGGTAGAATCTCACCTCCTCTGATAAGGACTGGGTCTCAACTTTGATGATGGGGTCTTTAGTCTTGAGGTCTCTCACCTCAAACAGTGCTTCTCGAACAGCAACTGCTGATATCTCAGGGGCGTCTGACAGAAATAGAGATTGGATGTGATCCGCAGTGTGTGGAAACGCTCTCATTATTTTCTTCTGACACACACACAACCTGTATACATGACTCTGCAACAAGTTGACGTGATGGTATGGGCGCCCCAGCGACCAGTCCACTAACTTGACTTAGAATTAGTGGTATTAGAGTAGAAAACTGGTGAATTTTTTCGGAGGGGCGCCCCCAAATAGATTGCTCCCTGGGCAGTTGCCCACATTGCCCATAGCAAAAACTGGCCCTGACGAAGTCAATGAGCCGAAGGTGAATTTGAAGGCTCTTGCAAGGAAGGAGATTCAATGATTTTTTTTAAATGAAGAGTAACCAGAATGTTTTATTTTTTGAAAAGTCGATATTGTGAAAATATATGATAAGCATACAAAATTGTTAAGATGAGACAAATGTTCTAAATAGCCTTCCAAAATAGAAGAGCAATGAAGGGAAGACGCGTTTCCCATACAGTTTATCATGGATATTAACTTTTAAAGAACCGAGTAGTATAGTTTTGGGTATTTAAAATATATATTATTTACAAGTAATACCTTTTGAATTAAATGTTTATATTATTTTAAACTCATATTTTTATTTTATGATTATATTTTTCATGTATAATATTTATTCCATTAATGTCTTGCAAACGAGGAAAAAAAATATTTAGTCAACCCAATAAGAGTATTAATTATTATCATCCTTTTAGCGTATTTCAAATAATAAAAAACCCATTTATACTTTAAAAAATATATTTTTCAAGCCTTAGAGCTCATTTTTCCAACGTGCATCCAGTGTGCAATCACATTTCACTACCATATGGCGATCGTATTTGTTTATATGTACATACACACATATAGAGGAAGAGAGTAAGTAGTAAGTCCCACCACCGCAACAGAGACATCTCTCTTTTTCTGTACGGACGAGGCTATACATTTTTATTACAATTTCCCTGCGTGAGGGAATTCTTAAGAAGCTGAAGTTAACAACAACATGTTATTAAGTATATTATTATTAATCATATGTGAATTCATAAGAAAAAATAGTTTTCCCGGGATGATGACTCGGATATCGTGAGAGCGAGGATTCGGGTCTCCAACTGTCTTCTGAATTAGGGATGGAGACACACACTGGCCTGGCAGATGAAGAGGGAAGAATAAGAGAAAAAAGAAATGGAAGGAGGAGCAAAGTTCATATTACGAGGACTACGGAGTAGGGAAAGAAAGACACGTAGTCCAGTGACGTCATTTTATGAAAATAAATATTTTACATCATGTCTGTACAATTTTAAAATCATTCGATCGTTGGAACATCGATAATATATCTATAACACATCTATAATTACTCTATTAATACATTATGATAGTAGCCCGATATATATTTATTGAGTTCCTATTTCTTTCAGAAACAGTGATTCTGATGTCATTGGCCGTCTTTTTGATTTTTGTTTTACTTTCTCCATCTGATTATATGGAGCTAAATGAAGAGGCGGAGGCTGGATGTTTTGATAAAGTAGTTATTATTGTTTTTTTGTGTGTTAGGAGTGAGCGCAGGCCGACAGGAAGGGATGAGAGAACGTAAGAAATAGAAAGAAGGCGTGCGAGTCGTGTGAGTAGTGGTGCTTGGTGTTGTTGTTGTTGTTCTTTCTACTAGTAGTGTTCTTATTCTTCTTATTGTTGTTGTTCCTAACATCCTCTTCGTTGATTCCAATCTCCTTCTTGGCTTCCCTCCTTTGATCCTGAGAAGCCTCACCGATCGTTTCGGATGGCGAGGAACTAGTGTGTGCGTGTGTGTGTGTGTGTGTGCTGTGTGTATGTGAGTATATTGGGACTAGAATGCTGTGGGGTCATTTGTGTTGTCCCCGGAGACGTCGCAAGAAAGGATGATGCTCAATTCCAAGATCCCTTTACCGCAGCGGTCTCTCTCCAGCTCGGGATTAGACTATCGCGCAAGCAGCAGTAGCAGCAGCAACAGAGCAACAGCAGCAGTAGCAGCAGCAGCACCGGTCGTCACGATGTGTCATCCCCTCCTCCTCCACCTATCCTCCACCTATTCCTCCTCCTCCTCCCTCGAGTAGTAGTTGTTCCTCCTCCAGAGGCAGACTCGGTAGCCTGGGACTGAGCAACACGGGGAGCAAGAGTCGAATCCCCATCCCGGCATCTTCTTCCTCAGTCTCATTCACTTCCTCCTCCGCCTCCTCTTCTTCTTCCTCGAGCAACTCCGTCAACGGATCGCCCATTAAGAAGCAGTCCTCTGGAGATCTGGATCGTGCTCTGGTCACATCGCCCATTGACAAACAGCAGTCCGAGGAGGAGCGTGTTTTCCTCGTCTCCCCCTCGCGGATCCCTCTCCCCGTGAATACGGAGGCACATTCCTAGCCTCCTCCTCTGCACCCAACACCTCAAACAACAATAACCGTGTCATGAGGAAGTACGAGACCTTCGTCATGACGGGAGAGAGGATGCTTTGCATCACCAAGACACCTGCTAAGATCTCCGCCAATCGCAGCCTACCCAACAACATGGACTCCGTGGACTACTCACCTTCCTCCAAGATACCTCTTCCACGCAACGGGACGGAAGAGCGACGCGGCGGACCCTTGATTCACTCACCCGTCAAAGAAAACCAGGGGTTTCACAAAGAAGAGCAACTTCAAGAGGAAGACATTATTCCCGAGGAGGAGACAAAGCCTACTTTTAGGCCTCTGGTTCATTCTCCCGTGGGCACGCCGAAAGCGCTGCTTCAGGAAGAGGAGGACTACGATGACAGCATTTCCCCTTCCGCCTCTCCGATTGGGCCTGCTCCTCTCAATGACTCCATTTCCTCATCGTCTTCCTCTTCATTGGAGGAAGAAGAAGAGCAGGTTCCTCTGGAGGAGCAAGTGGAGCCGCAGTCATCCACGAGCCGCGTCATGGAGGCTTCCCTTCGTAGCCCCTCCATGATCCCCTTCAATCCTTCGCCTTCCGACGACTCAGACGTGGAGTCCCTTCACAGCTACCACCCACCCCCCAAGATCGTGGACATCCCCTCGGCAATCCGACTGGCCAAGCGGCTCTACACACTGGATGGATTTCGCAAGTCCGACGTCTCCCGGCACCTAGCCGGGCCAACGAGTACAACAGCGTCGTGGCCGAAGAGTATCTCAAGTTCTTTGAGTTTTCCAACTGCCCCCTGGACGGAGCGCTCCGGTCTTTTTGAGCCAGTTCTGTCTGACGGGGGAGACCCAGGAGCGGGAGCGAGTCTTATTCTACTTCTCCAAGCGTTATCGGGAGTGTAACCCCGATTCCAAGGCCAAGTTCCTCTCTATCGACGCTGTGCACACCCTCACCTGCGCCATCATGCTACTCAACACGGACCTCCACGGGGACAGCGGACAGAGGAAAATGACCTCGGGGGAGTTCATCAAGAATCTTGCAGAGCTCAATGAGGGACTCGACTTCCCAAGAGAGCTACTCAAGTCCCTTTATTACGCCATCAAGCACGAGCCCATTCCATGGGCACTCAACACTGGTAGTCCCGAGTGGGGAGTGGAGGAACGAGGAGAGGAAGAAGAGAGTCCCAAAGAGATCCCCATTGCTAGCCACCAGCAGATACAGCAGCCTCCCCCTACAACTGCCGCCTCACTGCCCAAGCCCATCAATCTGGGCTCGGGTGTGAATCCTTTTCTGGCCCTTCCGGACCCCCTTAGCTCCACAGACTATAAGAAGGGCTATGTCATGCGTAAGTGCTGCGTGGACCCCAATGGGAAGCGGACCAAGATGGGCCGCCGTTCCTGGAAAATGTTTTACCTGAGCCTCCGTGACATGGTCCTCTACTGCTTCAAGGACGAGAAGAGCCTTCGGGCCCCCGGGGCTTTCGAGGACCTCAACCAGCCATCCGCATCCACCACGGGCTCGCTGTGCGCGCCAATGACTACACCAAGAAGCAATTTGTCTTCCGGCTACACACCTGTGACCAGGCGGAGTACCTCTTTCAGACGTCTGACGAAAAGGAGCTCCTCACGTGGATCGACGCCATCAACTACGTTGTGGCCTCCTTCTCCTCCCCCAAGCTCCCCGCACCTATTTCATCCGCAACCTACTCGCGTTCCTTCCAAAGGCCCCTCTTACCCTCATCCAAATCCAAGCTCAATCCCGAGGAACAGCTCGGAGAGAACGAGGGCGCACTCCTGGAGCTACGCCGGGATTTGGATGAACATCTCTTAGGAGCCATAATCCCGAGCAAGGGATCTCTTGCCGCATACCACAGAGACAAAGGGGACTACCTACGCTTCGAAGTCCAACGCTACGAAACATACATTCTCACGCTGAGAACAAAGTTCTCCACTTCATCGTCCTCCTCAAGGAGAGACGAAGAGGAAGACCCGCCGCAAATGCTCGCAGCAAAGTCCCTTGAAAGGATATTCTGAAAGAAGGACTATACATCTCCCCTCCCCCTTACATAGAAGCAACATCATCCTTTATTATTATAATAATATATAATAAAGAAATGCCAATGATTTCTTTCTATTTTCTTTTTTTTTTGTTTCTAATTATTTTGTTGATTTTTAACTTTTTATAAAAGCCAAAATTCATTCTCGCAACTTTTATTTCTTATTATTATATTATTACTATATCTATACTCAAAAGCAACCAATATTATTATTTAGCTTCATTTTTTTTACAAGTACAAAATTCCATTTAAACAGTTAAATCATGCCTTCCAATTTGCTACTACCCTCACCCACCCACTCCCCCCTCTAAAATCAAAAATTAAATGTGTGCTCTCTTGTACTCCTATTTTTCCATGATTAATTTTTTCTTCCTTGCATTTAAAGTGTTGACAAGAGCAACAACGATTTTGATATTGATGATGATTCGGCTTTGTTTATCTGTTGAAAGATGAGCCTAGCGATAATGAAAAGGCACGTCGTACGACAACCCTTTTCTTACTTGTTTATAATTTTATGATAAAAATAGACTATATAATAATAATAATAACAATCTAAATGAACAAACTTGTTCACAACTTTGTCTTGGCAGAAAAAAATAATATTTGTTTTATAAAAAAGATGGGAAATGACGAATTATTTGCTTTTTTATTAAAACTTTATTTTTAGCTGAATGCTTAGATGACGAAAACACAAAGTAAGTAGGTTTCATTATATAAATGAATGGGAGCTTGGACTTGATTTGAACGTTGTTTTTAAAAATCAAAGGATAAAAAATATTACTAATGTAGAGAGACGATAGTTGATTATAATTTGCTATGTACAGTCGGCCCTCTCTACTTCGCCCCTCGACATCTCGCAGTTCTTTTACTACGCGACGAAGGGTTGGCTCCCGTTTTTTCACGGCAAAACGTCCCCATATGAACTCAATGGCATAATTTTTTTCCAATATATATCAACATCGTGACCCTCATATATATCGCGGTGATCGTGTAGTGGATCCGGGCCGTCGCGATTTTGCGAGGGACGACTGTATAAGCTTATTTCTTAATCTTGTGACTATTTTCACTCATATAAGCGTTCATTTTTTGAAAAGCAATGTGTTCAGGATAAGGAGAATCCTTCCTTTTATCACACAGTATCCTATTGTTGATATAGCCTTAATTTGTGATATAAAAACTTAGATATATAAATACATACAGAGCTCATTCCCTTCAATAGCAGAGAAACATCGTCGTTCAGCTGTCGCCTGTGCCCATATATGTAAACAAAGTAATTTATACTACGTCACCGTAAGCTGACCATAGAGATATAACCATTTGTTTATATTGGGCAATATGACGTATGCCTCTGAAGAATCCAATGAGCCCTCTATGTCTTAATATCTCTATGTATGAAAACTATTTTGTTTAGGTTGTATCAATAGTTTGTTAATAGGAGCTGTTTTTGTCCAGATTTTTATACTCTAATCCATCAAAGGACTTTTAAGTTCGAGGCTTTCATTTCTTTTTACTTGTAAGACCCTCATGTAGGTAGTGCAAAATTAGAAACATGAACATATCTGCCAAGCATAAAAAGTGCCATTAATTATTTTTGTTCTTTTTGGGTAGGTTGGTGATCTCGATTGTGAGTTCTGTGCATTCCCTTTACCTGTCTTCGGCACTATCCTGGACTCATCAAGGGTTTATCATGTACATGGGATTCGACTGTAGAAGGTTATAAAAAAAGAACAATATGATATATATATCGGATAAGGATAGTCTCTATTTTTAGAGTCTTCAATTAAAGCCCTGTTAATTCGACTAAAATGGCCTAAATACATCAATAGTTACAGATATATTTCGTACGTAGAGAGTGAATTTATTTAGACTATAAAAATATGTTTTATATGTATAACTTTGTTTTGAATAATCACAATATGAGATAGCAAATGATGCGGTGGCCTTGAGAACAAACATCCCAAATCTATATGTTTTTAAATATTAAGACTTTTGTAATACTTATTGAGAAAATCATCTTTTCTCCTTAAGTGTCCAGCTCGGAGCGTGCGTAGTTCTCTGAGATGAGTAGGAGTGCCGGAAGTGGAAGGAGGCAGGATGCTACGAGTAAGTAGTTCATCCAGTTGTATGCCAAGTTAGGAATGAAGAAAATGAAGCAAAAGAGAGAGGCCAGGGCGTTGTTCCCCAGAGAAAGGAATGCCCCGATCTCTCCCTCGGAGACTGGATAGAGAAGCTCCGAGGAGTACTCGTAGTAGAGGGGCAGCGTGGCAATGGAAAACCCCGATCCGAGTACAACTGAGGCAACGATTTGTGGGAGAGGAGAGGTCGTTGGAATGACTTTGTTGAAGAGGAGGGCGAACCATGTGAAACTTAGTGCGGAGAGAAGGAGAAGGACGATGATCATGGGACGATATTTGCGACGAAGACGATCTCCTAAGAAACCCATGAATAGCCCAAAGCCGCAGGAGGATAATGTGGCAATCAGCCCGATGTTGCCCGCCTATAATAAAATATTAGTTACAATATTTCGAATGCCAATTTATTTTTTTAAACTATATTGTTTAATTTACGTGTAAACCTTAATTTTTTAAATATTTCTTGCTATCAATTATTTTATGTTTTTTTTATCAAGCTAAATAAAGACATTTAATTATTATTAATTTAAAAATATTACATTCTAGCTTCTTGGCCGTCAGGAGGAAATATATAAGATAATCCAGTTTATTGGCGATCAAGACAAAATATGTAAAATAATACAAAAAAATCCGGATCAGGAAAATACATATTATATAATTTAGATTCTTGGCGATCAGGAAAATGTTATTTACGATTATATTCGACATCCTTGTACGACAGGGCTTAAGGTTAATGCTTTCCATTTAGAATAAATTAATTCGACTGCTATTATTTTTTGCGATATTGACATCGAGATGTGCGTCAATTACAGTTTATCATTAGCCTTTGTTAAAGAGTTGTATTTATAACGAACGCCAAGGGAATTTATTCATCCTTTAAAGCATGCCTGCAACCCAAAATGATTCATGAAAGTTGAGTGTGTGTTTATGAATATCTATTTTATATTGTCTTCATAAAGGCCTGGGGCTATTTATACTTAAAAAAGAGAGGTTTATATTTTTCTTCTTCGAATAAGAACTGAAATCATGAAATAATTAATTTAACACACATTAGCTACTGCATTAGGTCTTAATATAACTTTAATAGATCAATATATAATATAAATAGTTTTTGTACAAGTTTATGAGGGAATCTTGGATAGTTAATAATATTAAACAAGAAAAAAATGATTATTTGTGAAAAATCTTCCGTTTGAATATTGAGAATCGTCTTAAAAAAGCTTCATGGACTTGTCCTAAAATGTAATGGTCCCTCAGGCTATTTTAAAATGACTTATGCTTATAAAAATCACACATTCAAAGTCATCTGTATCTTTAAATTTTGCCTAATTATCTTCCACCTGTTTCTCATGATTAAAGCATTAAATAATAAAAAGCATATTTTGCACCGTTGGATAAAAATACACATACATTGTACATTTTTATCCAGTGTCTATTGACTGAGTTTCTAAAAGAAACAACAAAGCTAAAATATGAAATAATTAGCTCCATTTCCGAGCATTTAAACCCTTTTAATGATTAATGATAGAAAAATCAGTATATCAGGAAATAATATCAAAATCAGGAATAACAATAACGTTAAAGAGGATACATTAAAGTTTTCAGTAAAATTGATCTTAAAAAACTATCTTAAAAAGTTGAAATGATTTCATTATCCTTTAATAAATAATATTTATAAAAATGTTTATTTATGAAAAAATACTTTCAAGGCCTTCATTTCATTGAAATAAAAAGATTCTTGAGGTTAGTTTAAAATAAACTATTTTGAAAGGATCTTTAACATAAATTGTAGCCATTTTTTAAGTACATTCTCGGGAAAGAGTTTCACATAGAATATTTATTCTTCATATTAACATTTATAAAAATATGAATGCCTTCTTTTTGTGTAGTGCTAGATCATAATATTATTCACAAATGACTATTTTACTACTGCCAGCGTATAAAAACTATGTTGACTAATGAGTTCATTTACAAAGCTGTTGTTAATAATAATTTGACTATGAAACATCCTCAATATCTTACTTACCTCCTTATCATTGATCCCGAGGTACTCATAGTCCAAGCTCTGAATCCCAGACCAACCAGACTGAATGCCTATCATGGCGCTATAAAAAACAATATATTTTAGGCTTTATGACTGAGACTGCCATCCCCCCCCCCCCCTTTTTTTATTACCTATAAGCGAAGACAAGGAGCCAAGCTGTCTTATTCTTAATTAGTTTGAGTATTCCGGACATAAAATCGTCTCGGAGCGCCGTGCTGGAGCTACTGGGTGGCATTTTAGGCTTGGAGGGAAAGTGAATCCATATGGCAAGGGAGAGGAGAATGTTTATGATAGTAAAGATCAATAAGTAGTGAAACATGTCGCCTCGGATTCGCGTCTTGACATTCTCTGGAGTCATGGAGGGATCCGTGGCGTTTACACCCGCATCGGAGACCACTCGGGGCCCCACCAAGAGAGACAAAGCATTCCCAAAGACGGCAAACATTTGAGAGATGGAGGTCGCAATGGTTCTCTCCGAGGGCGGGAACCAGGTTGAAGAGAGTACAGCAGGCGCAGAGAGAACCATGGTCCCGGATACGCCGTTCATTATGGAGCCGATGTGTGCAAATGCCATGAAGGTAGTGGGATTGCTGGTGGAGGCGCATCGAATACTCAGGGAGAGTAGAGAGAGGGTGCAGCAGAGAAGCACAGCAGGACGTAGACCCTTCTTCTCCAGGATCCAAGACATGGGGATAATGGAAAAGATGAATGAAATATTCCCCCAATTCGTCATCATGGCAAAGCTAGACTCTGACCAGTCATAGGAGCCCTTTACGGCAAGGTTCAAAGGAGCGTAGAGAGACCATTGCCAGGACTAAAAGTAAAAAAATACTTTAATTGACAGCTTTGAAATGTTAACTTACACTATGTATGTACTTGGATGGTTCCAAAAATTGAAAAGATTCCAACAATGTACCACCGGGATGCATAGATCCGTGTCCCTGATGGAAGTTGATCTCCAACAAAGGATCCGTCTCGGACTCGGACATGTCTTCCCAAAACAAGACAGGTAGGTAGGTAGAAGTGTTTCACCAACTGAGAGTTGTATGTTTGACGTACTCTTTCTCTTCTTTTTGTATGCAACAAAGAGTTTGACAGCAAGAAGGAGTTTCTATTAAGTAAAATATTTTTAGGATTTGTAAGTGCGGACCTCCTACTTTACTCTTAAAAAGATTAAACCAAATCAGAGATTTGTGGATATATATTTACTAAACGCGTATATATTTTGTGAAAAGATTAGGGAATTTTAAATCTGTATTAAGTTCCTCAATTTGCGCAAAAACAATAACTAAAAATACTGTTGACGGATCAAAGTCCGATGGGAATGAAACAAATTAAAGTGAGAAATGGAATTTCCTTGAGCAAGGAAACCTCTTATAGTCCTAAGAATATGCCAATGATAATATGTATGTACAGAAAAAAGATATAAGAAACATTTACTACAAGTGTATTATAGCTTAATGTGATATATAAGAGGAATGCAATGACTCTACATATTTAAAAAAGGATCCACAACACGAAGGAAGGTTGTTGAGAGTCAGAGTTAAGTGTATATAATATATTATATATATATATATATTATATATATAATATATATATATATATATATATATATAATATATATATATATATATATATATATATTCAGGCTTGTGAGCGTTCAGCGTTAAAAAAAATTAGCGTTCCGTTCAATGTTTTGCGTTCAGCGTTCCGTTAGCGTTCAGCGTTAATATTTTAAAAAAAATAATTCCAAAAAAAGTACTGCGTAGTGATGTGACGTTTTTTTTTTAGAAAATAATTTCCCAAAAAAGTACTGCGTAGTGATTGACGTTTTTTTTTAGAAAAATAATTTCCCAAAAAAGTACTACGTAGTGATGACTTTTTTTTAGAAAATAATTTCCAAAAAAGTACTGCGTAGTGAATGACGTTTTTTTTTTTAAGAAAAGAATTTCCCAAAAAGTATGCGTAGTTATGACATTTTTTCCCAATAAGTACTGCGTAGTGATGACGTTTTTTTTTATAGAAAATAATTCCC
>CP045890.1:11046311-11096452 GCA_013387185.1 Caligus rogercresseyi
ACGCCGTTCAATTTTGCGTCCGTTCACAAGCCTGATATATATATATATATAATATCAGAGCTGGGATTCGGTAGCAAAATCTACCGTCGGTTCGGGATTCTGTATATACCTTCTACCGATCGGTATCGGTAGATTTTATTATGTATCTACAGTATCGATCGATATTCGGTACGATAGATAAGAAGAGAGAAAAAAAATATTTATGTATCTGCTCTGTGACTCTTCATATGCATTTAATATCGGACAATTTATAACAAAGGACAATTAAGTACATTATTAGTTATAATTTATTAGAGATTATTTGAAATCAAATACATACTAAACTTATATAAATTATATATGTACAACGATTTTGTAGAAATGAAAGGCTATATATTTTGTTCATTTACTGTCTCTATTGTCCGATTTTAAATACACTTTCAGGTACTCTAGTATTCAATGCATAGCCTAAGTTATATTGAATTTATATTTATTTATCTGCTCTATAATACTATAAGTTATAGTTGTTTATTATTTCGAAGTTCAGGTTCTTCACCACAAGGAGGGCTTGGGCAAAGCGACATTTGAACGAAGTTTTTCTGCTATTGAAGGGAATAAGCTCTCTATATTTTTATGCCTCTATGTGAATGTCACAAAAGTCATAATTTCAAATATACCGTACTGATGTCAATCGGTACGGTATTTGGTAGTTTCTACTGAATATCTATAATCGGTTCGGTATTTGAAATTTACAGTCGGTAGGTATCGAATACCGAAATTGTAGCAATACACCCTTCCAATGGCTAGTCAATGATTTTTGTGTAATAATGTCTTTCATGCAGAGCTGCGACTACGAATATAAATCGGTATTTAGAACTGGAATCGTTACCTGGTATGAAGATGATGAACTTTGCAAAATAAATAAACAACTCCGGAGCTGAAAGTGCATTTAATATCGAACAACATATCAAAAGACAGTTAAGGAAATAATTTGTTTGCTATTGTCTTCCATTTCCTTCTAAATCCGAGTGCATATATGATGTATAAAATAACATATATTAAATTTCAAATAATCTCTAAAAAAACTATAACAAATTATATACTTAATTGTCTTTTGTTATAAATTGTCCGATACTAAATGCTTATGAAGAAGTCACAGAGCAGATACATAGATAAATTTTCTTCTTTTATCTACCGCACAGACCGATATTCGGTAGATATATAATAAAATCTCCAGAATACCGAATCGGCAGTACCAAATCCCAGCTCTACTTCATGTAACTTTCTTAGGTTACAATCAACGATTCTAAACAGATATGGTTGAAAATGCGATAAAAAGCTGATGTATTTATAATATATTAATAGAAACTGCGCATAAAAAAATTATATATATTGCTGAAATAAATTTTAAATAGACTTACGTCCTTTGACGTCAGCCGAATTTCTATGTAGTAGTTTAAAAACTCCCGCGCATTTCCTATTATCATACATGAAGAAACAACCTTAATAAGCTGCATTTCAACAACTTAGTGCTATCATATTTATATATAATTCAGATCGGTTTGTCTTTATATTGCGCAGTAAATATCAGATCGCAGATTTCAACTCATCTCTTAGAGGCCTGCTAAATCATAAAAATGGCAATACCTGATTAACAAAAAAAAATTAGCCTACGAATTGTGATGTTTTTTATAAAAAACAGTTGACATATTTATTTATCCAAGCTTTTTTTCGTATTCGACTTCAATGGATTTTTCAAAATGACTAAAATTTATTTAGACTTTCTTGAAGCGGATGAGGGAGGATTTCTTTCCGTCGTCAAGGCAACTGATCTTGCCGAAGGTGCGCTGAGGCAAAGGTTTGACCGAGAGTTGAGAATTATTTCTTTCATAGGGATTAAGTGATTCAACTTTGAGTTAAGAGCTTCTTCCTCTGCTTTTCGCTTGATAGCGAGGATTTCGAGTCGGCGAGATCTTAGGGCATATATCTTGTTAAGCTCCTGTAGTTTTTCTGGAGCTTGGTTTCTGGCAAAATCAGTTGTTCCCTCAGCGATTCTTTTTTCTTGCAAGTTTTGCAACTAAAAAAATGGAGTATTCTCATAATAATAATAATTTTTATTCAAAGATATGGATACTTTTGTTATCCATATGAGCAAATAATACCTTTGGATCTCACTTCGATTTGTTTCTAACCATTCCATCTTTGTATGCTTGTAACCATTTGCTTTTCGCAGCTCCCTAAGAGGCATCACTAAGGATTAAGGCTTGAAGAGTACCGATGAAGGATTTATAAAACTCTCAAAATTGAAGGATGAAAGTGTTTTGAACAAACTCAAAAAATGAACAATTAAAGAGCGAATTCGAAAATATGAAAGACTTGAGCAAATTATATGCATTGAAAGGAAACCATGTAATCTATCTCAATTTGAAGTGGGGAAAAGGATTTTTTAAATCAAATCAAATAAATTATGTGAATTGAAGGAATATAAAGTAAATTATTGAATTCGAAGAAAAAAATAGAATAATTCTTTGAGGTTGAACATAATAAATCATTTCGTAGAAAATAAATTATATCGATTCGTAGAAAATAAATATTTCAATTTGTAGAAATAAAAATGAATAAATGTATTGGAACAATACAACGTGAATTAAACGACTTCATTATTTCCTTCTTCTGTGAATGAAAGAATTCGAATAACCAATCAAAGAAACTTAGAATATGAATTAAATTCATTCTAAAGAATAACTTAATGAAACCTTTTTAAGTAGAGACTCCATACATTATAAAGAACAAATAAAGATTACAAACAAGAGCTTTGCATCTTTTCCCCAACTTGTTTCTTATAATCCAGTTCCCAGATCTTAATCATTAGCAATGCCTATATTCGAGACTCTCTTGGAATATTTTGGAGCGGATGCCGGCTTCGAAGGGTAAGAAGTTATCTCTTATTCCGAGGAGTACTTTGTTTGGACGTCTCACTCATGGGGGTGCTGGGGATATGCCCCTCAACCGACTACAGGCGGATAACCCTCTGACCCCATTACCTGACAGCATACCTCTCCTTGTGCAATCGATAAACAAAAACTGGCATTCATCGTAATTGTGTTTGACATGCGCCTTGCGCCTTCTTTGTTAGAAAATTATTCTATGTCCAAAAATACTGATTTCCCGAAAAAATATGTTCGAAAAATCCGTATGAGTTTCCTTATTAAAAAAAACATGAACATAAAAACAGCCAAAAGGCAATGAATGGACTTTTCTTTAAATAAGGGGTTAGGTAGTGTAGCGGATTGACCTGCTTATTAACAGCAAGTCAAGCTACCACTCTTTCTCACACCTCAGCAGGTTCTTAATCTCTTAAGTCCTCTTGTCTGCGGCTATATAAGCTGCAGGCAAGAGGTTAATAAACACACTCTTTTACCTCAACCATAACTCGTCATTTCTTCTTCTCCTCCTTCGCGCTACAGTAGTTAAGATCAAAACACTTTTTAAGCTTTTGATAATATTTTATTATATCCTAAAGTGCTTGAAACCTTATGTAGTCTAAAAACATTTAAAATAATACATCTCTGATTAAAGCGAGAAAAAGAAAGTCAAATTGAGCCAAATTGCTTTAGGTAATCGAAAAATAACCATTACATCAATTTTCGTCTATAAAATTCTAGGTTAAAATTGCGAATTTCACGAATGTAAAATATTAAGATATCACATCACCATTGACATAAGCTTCTTTCAAAATAGGAAACTCTGTTTTGAAAGAAAGAAAATAAGATTATTAGTATTCCTTATGTATTTTCAATCCACTTTGAAATCCAGTTAAAAATATTCGTTTACATATCCGAAAATCACTTGAAATATTCTACTCAATATCTAAGTTTGTCCTCATAATTCGTCGTTTGCACTGGATTCTTCGAGGTGAATTCACTTTCTTCCTTGGTCTTGGAGTTACCCAAAAGAACTATTCGAATGTAGCGACGTAACTTATAAAATAGGAAGACAAGGCAATGGTTAATGGTGACCGCGACGGCGCCGATCAAGGCTACCGTGAGTGCCACTCCTGGTTTTCTCCAGTCCAGTATGGGATAGATGTAGGGCTCCCCATCATGGTTCTTTCCTCCGGCGAGATAATAAAACAATGAAAAAAGTATGTACCTATAAAGGGTATGAAAAAATATGAAAAAAAAGTTTCAAAATTTTTTTTTTCTTCTGAATACCAGAGAGTAAAAATAATAGGTTGGTACACTTGATAATGGAGATGCCCCGCTCGATGACGAACAAATCAATTAAACAGACCACTGAGTTGAGACCATGGATGAATATGTTCATGTATGTGGGACCCTGGCCATCAAAGGAATAGAGTAAAGACCAATATAGAAGGGTTACGGTGAATGCAGAGACAATGGCCACGTTGCCAAGTGCTCCTTTCGCACGAACCCAAAGTGGAACCCGGCCTGGTGCTTCCTTTGACCTGTAAAATAATGAATATCAATAAATGAGCTATAAAATAATGATAACTCTACCTTAGATAAAATTACTCCGGATTTTATTCTTATTGATGAAATACACCAGAGCCAGGATTAATTCCAGAGTGAAATAGATGTTTACGATGGCCATACTCTATAATGTTTGAAGGGATATATTAGATAAATGTGAGGATTTCTCTTGATGCAAATGTTCATAGTAAATTTTCATCACGATTATAGAGTAAACATAATTTAAATAAAGGTATTTTATCTATTTAACTGATAGCGCTAAAAAATATCTCTTAAAAACTTATAATTATATATTTTCTTTTATTAGTTTGTTGGCAAAGCAAATTAATAATTTTTGAAAAAATGAATTACTTACTAAAGGTAATTTTTCGAATATTTTACCCTCCTCTCATCCTTATGGTCAACTTGGCCCCATTCAATACTTACAAAATAAAGAGTAGCATTTAATACTTTTTCCTCAAATATCGTGAAAATAGGTACAGTTTCTATGGAAAAAAATCCTGGAGAGTCAATTGGACCCCTGGCTTTTAAAACGATGAAAAGCTCGTCTGCGGTGTAGTTAATTAATATTTTATATTTGCCAAAATAGAGTTTATTATTTTTTATGTACTGTATTTTTGCAACAAAGAAAAAATCGTTAGCTCATGAAAAATAAAGTAGGAGCCAACATATACTAAAGCGTTAAAGTAAAGTAGCGCAACAAGAAAATGTAAACAAAAAAAATATGGACAAACCGTAGTTTATTTTTTTAACAATAGGTGCCGCTTATCCATTTAACATTTCATTCAAACCGGTAAAGAGGAGTTGATGAACGATGAATTATAACAAAATACATAAGAGTATAATATAATTGTTATTATTTTGAAACAGTGTTTCATTAAGCACCCTCTAGCGCATATTAAAGAACTACGGTTGACCCGTCTCCTTTTTGAAAAAAAAGAAGGTTATGTACTGTTAGCGTCACTTTACTTTAACGCTTTAACCAATGAATACTTAAACAATTATTGTTTTAGTATTATTGCTTTAACATATACAAGCTTGCTCCATAGAGATAAAAAGAAATATAGAGCTTATTCCCTTCATCTGTATTTTTGTGTCCAATATAAACAAAGTAATTTTACTACGTCATCGTAAGCTGATCATACAATATAACCTATATCTATAGCTAATGATGCTTTCGATGACGTAGTATAAATTACTGTGTTTATAGTGGACACTAGTGTTGCCCATCGGGAGGGCATGCCTGCCCACCGGGCCGGGCTCGGGCGCAAAAAATATGAAAGTTGGGCGGGCTATGCGGGCGGCCTTTTTAATTTTTCTAAAAAAATTTAAAATGACCTCTTTCTAAAAGAAAACGTCTTCACTTTTTTCCCCAGACCTCTTTCTAAAAAAAAATTCTTCACTTTTCTCGGATCTGTTGAATTGAATTTCTTTCTTCTATTAATATATTTTCCCAATGGTCGGGCGGGCGCAAGTCGGAGCATATCAAACTAATCGGTCTCGGCCGGGCTCAATATTAGTCTTTCGGCGGGCTCGAAAATCGCGCCCGATGGACAACTCTAGTGGACACACAGAATACAGCTGAATGATGTTTCTCTGCTATTGAAGGGAATCAGCTCCCTACATCTTTATATCTCTATGGCTTGCTCCCTAATCAAATAATTCCTCCTTCTCCTTATAAAACAATAGGCAAGAAAAACAAATCTCTTGAAAATGGTTAAGAGAATGTGATAGCTCAAGGCGTGTTCAACTCTCAATGTAGGGGTGCAGATTCGTATCCCAAGAGAGGAATGCCAATTATGATCAACCTCATGATAAATTTAATGTTAAAATCCATATTTATATCCAGTCGGATTTAATTATATCGAACCAAACAGGCAAAAAAAGGATTACGATAAGATAAAAGTAGTTAATTGAAAATGACAGAAATGATAATATGCCAGAGAATCAGGGTTGTGGATTGAACGGGAAAAACGAACGCCGTTCGCGAACACACGTTCAAAATCGAACGCCAGAACGGAATATAAATGAACGGACGAACGGAATTTTTTTGTTAGAGTTCGTCTGTTCAATTAATATTATTTTCAAAAGTGTGGACCTTTTTTATGAAAGAAGTTCAATCAATGTTTCTTATGTCACATCAGAAAAAAAGTGAGGATATTTTTTTTACATAAAGAAGTGCAATTGAAATTGCTACGAGTGATTCTGAGATAAAAGTGAGGAGGTTTTTTCTTAATAATGGAATTTTTTCAAATTTAAAATAGAAATACTTGATATTTTTTCAACGAACGGACGAACGCCAAAACGAACGGACGAACACTAAAAAATGAACGGACGAACGCTTGAACCGATTTTTTAAATCGAACGGGTGAACGCCCACAAGCCTGCAGAGAATGTATTGTATTGAGAAGACTCTTACATGGACTCATTTTCACTCCCCATGGCACATATTCAGCACAAACGATACCCTTCAAATTGTTAATGATAATATGGTATATTTGAACAAATGTTTGAAATGTTAGCCACTAAGTTCCTTTTCTGTTTTTTGAGATAAAGAAAGACAACATGCAAAATTTAAACAAATTCGGGCAACGCTGCAAACTTGTTACACGAGCTCATAGTTTAGTAAATTAAGTAAAAACATCCCTCTCCATCCGCAAATATCTTGAATATGGAGGACAATACAGGCTTTTATATTCAATACCAATTTAAGAAAATCAAATTACACCAAAATATATTTGAGATGTTTTTGTACTAAAACAAAGTTAAAATCTAGTATCCTGTAAAAAAACAAAAGAGAAAAATTCCATAGCTTTTTGTATCAATAGACTCCACTTACCCTTAGAAGATGACTTGTTCGTTTGATTGAGTAATTGAAGGGTATAGTTTAGTGATATATTCAAATATGCCTTGGTTTCATTATATCAAGTCAGAATATGTACGGTGCAATCTGAGTATTACTTCATCAGATTCAGAGCCTGTTCTGACCAGTAAGAAACCGAGTATGAAAAAACTGAATATTTTTTTTTTGTTAAGTTTATGGGTATCCTCTGACATTTATTACTTTGTCTCTGACACATTAAGATTCCATTGTATGTGTCATTTTGTACGCATCGTTTGCGTTTTTAATAGACATATAACCATCCACTTATATAATTAAGACGATTAAGTATATAAACTTATTAAAGCTGGGCTTTTAAGCTTTTATTTGATATGTTTGATGTTCTAAAAATCGCTATACTTTAAGAGAAATAAGTGAATACATTTTTATATGAGATATCAATTACATTTTTTCTCTCAGGAAAGGAATACAGTCGTCCCTCGCAAAGTCGCGACGGCCCGGATCCACTACACGACCACCGCGATATATATGAGGGTATATGATATATATTGAAATTTAGAGAGATTTGACATCACCCGGCGTTTTAAACCTACCGCCATTTTGCCTTGTTGTCGTACGTGCGTCTGAATACATGTACGCGGCCGGACCTTTTTTTGGGCCGCCATCTTGCTTTTTCGAAGATTTACTAGTGTTCAACCTCAATATCTTAAAAACCACAGAATATTTCTTTATTTTAGTACCCCCACATTGTAAAACGGGAGCCAAGCCGTCGTCGCGTAGTAAAAGAACTGCGAGATGTCGAGGGGCGAAGTAGCGAGGGCCGACTGTATATACAATTTCCAGTTGGTAGCTACTGCTACATTTATAGAAAGAGAAAGAAGAAGATAAGTAGACGAAATACTATTGGATATTTGAACAATTTTTTAAAATTAATAGTAATAAAAAATAAGTTTTATAATATTCCAAAATATATTTACACTTACTTGCCTCATTAAATGAGAAATACATATAATAAATTCTGATTACAGTGACATGAAATTATAGTTGCTATAATTTATTACGTTGATTACATCAAGAGAATCATAAAAATACCACAAAATTTAGGACATTTGCTGAGCCTTCTTCATAAATATGTAATTAAGTGTCCCAAATATAGGTGTCCAGTATTTTATTTAAGAAACATGAAAGGCTTTCGATTGGAATGAACGAGCCGTTCAAAATGAATTGCAAGTCTCATATTGTGGACTCACTTGTATTGTGAGGAAGGAAAACGTTACAATGATAGAGCGCTCCAGCATAAATGTCCCAATAATTATATGTGTCATGAAGTTAGTGATGATGAAAAGCCAGATAATGAGCCGATAGAGAAGATAGAGTCCCGCGCTTGTCAAAAAAGGAGAGTGGGGGCTAATCCATTCGGATTCGAAGTAGGAGCCATAGCTCCAAAACTCCCCCGCTTTCTTTATCCGGGAGAAAAGGCCTTTGAACACATTCACCATATTTATTTGCCAATAAATAAAAGGACATGTTTCAGAGAATGATATATCTTATCTTGCAAAATAGATAAGCCTTATTGTATTTAAAAGAGTTTCCACAAATAGATAAAATATATTTGACGTTATGATGATAAACTAACAGCATAAAGTAAAATTTTACTTAAACAATGAACTATCTATGAAATAACACGACACATCGGCTCGAAAGACCACATTTTCATCTGCGAAAACGTCTTTTTTTGCTTTACATAAATAATAGAGGGTTAAACTATGTATCTGAAAATGTCAGGAGCTGGATGTTGACTCTTGTACAATGGAGTGGTATAATAATACAGTCGTTGGGCTAGTATTAAAATTGGCTCGTCTCAAGCAACAAACATGAATTACTTAGAATTAGCTAAATCCTAGACCATGGATGGGCTTTAGAATAGTAGAGCATAATTAGCCCATAGAGGGCGAGGGGCTGCACTAAGAAAAATAGAGCAATGGGGAGTGTAAGTAGGCACCAGGCACCTACGTATGCCTGGTTCTCGTCATCTAAGGGATCCACTCTCATACTCTGATGCCTCATTATCACTTTCACGCAGTTATACATGGTAGGAATGCAGAGAAGGCCGTTGACGAGTGAGTGCCATATAATCGTGATCAAAGTCTCCAGCTTGACTTCTTTAAATTGACGCTTATATCTTCGGATTTGAAGATGGGTTTCTTGAGACTCGTCGATTTCGTCATCCTCCTCACGGAAGTCGATCCTCTCCACATAGTCCCAGTCCCGGAATATTCCAGGAAAGGAGAGGCAGTTAAAAAGATGGAGGAGGCTTCCGTTGTGGAATTTTTTGAATTGGGGAGAGGTCGTGAACTTGATGAGCCAGAGGGAGGCCAGCTGTAAAGGTATGGAGAGTAGGAAAAGGGCATAATAGCTTGTGAGATTAAGAAGCGTGTAGTCCGTTTTCTTTTCATTATACAGATATGTGAGGCCATTCAGAGCATCATTAAATGGAATGTTGGAGCCTCTATCGAAATGAAGAGAAAGACCGAAGAAGCCCAAAGAAGGTGCAAAGAACAAAATGATGGCAAATATCTTTGTTCCAAGGGCAAGGGCAGAGAAAGTGTAAAATATGAGCTTGGCAAGGTCTGGGAAGAAACCCATTTTGGAAGCAGACTCTATTTGCACTCGAGTAAGAACAAGTCGGCAGAAATGTATGATAATGTTGACATAGAGAAATGCACTCACAGAGCTCTTGTGAGCTCCAAATATCTCCAGAACCGGGGATCCAAAGTGTCCTTCGAAATTGATGGAAATGAGGAGGATGACTTGGAGCGCAAAGTGAAAAAAGTTTTCTGTGGATGCTTCTAGATGCTTTGACTCCTTTAAGATTCTTTTAATTTGTATTCGTGATTCCCGACCCTCTTCGTAAGCCGAGAGAAGGTGCAAAAGCTCATTGGAGTCCTTATTGACTTATCCTTGAAGTATTGCTCTAGATAGACCCAAATCTTGCCTTGAATCGAGAGATTTGAAAAGGCAAGTCTGCATCTGGAGTACAGTAGATATCCTGGTATGAAGGGAGCGGTTAATATACAGGAACTAAACAGTAGAGCGTTCACCCAAGATCGGAAATGCATATCCTCTTTTATCCCATATAGGGCTCGATAGTTTCGGCCATAATATATTCCAGAGAGAACAAATCCGGCAAGAAAAGTATGAATCCATAAAATATCAATATTTGTCCATCTTCTTCTCTCCACGGTAAGTTCCCGTCGTGATAGGCGCTCAGTAAGTTCCACAGGAGGAAAAACAACACCCAGTCACTTATGAGGTCGATGAAGTGGCCAAGGGTTTCTCCAATGAGACCCAAGAAGATCTGCGAAGCTTTCCAACATTGACTAAAAAGAGAGAAAAGAAAATATGTAACATTTTTTTAAAATTCAAGATTACTTTGATTAGTTGGTACCTGGAAGAATATTAAGTTCTTTATGATAGAAAACGTAATTTCATCAGGATTTGGTACAAAGAAAAATCTTTTCTACAAATTGAACCAAGTGATTAAATTAATAACATAATTATAGTTCAATGATTATATTCTTAAATAATCAGGGTGTGGATTGAACGGAAAAACGAACGCCGTGCGCGAATGCACTCTCCAATCGAATGCCTGAACGGAATATAAATGAACGGACGAACGGATTTTTTGCCGTTCGTCCATTCAATTTATATTCTTTTCAAAAGTGTGGACGTTTACTTATAAAAGAAGTGCAATTGAAATTACTGCGAGTCATTCTGTGATAAAAGTGTGGCCTTTATTTTAACTATGGAATTTTTCAATTTGAATAAGGAAATGGGTACGGTTACTTCGATCTCCTACCTGAGCTAGAAACAAAGAGAAACCACACTTCAACACGGCCATCGTGCTAACATTCCTCACAAACCTCTCTATTATTGTACTTATTATAGAAGGATCTGGATCCGCGAGTCCCGTTGAACATATTCATGAGCCGAGTCAGTGCTAGGAGCGACCACATTGATGAAGGAGCTCCCAAACGTCTCGTCTCCTCCTCCGATCATTGAGGAGGAGGATGAGACGAGACGGGTCAAATATAATGACTGGAATCATGCCACCCGTCCACTCCCATTCGAGAAATTTGATCCCAAGCAATGATGAATCAATGTAAACAATAATAAGAACAAGGCAGGAGCACTCTGGATGACGAATACTTTTTTTCCTTCTTCTTCTATAATAAGTACAATAATAGAGAGGTTTGTGAGGAATGTTAGCACGATGGCCGTGTTGAAGTGTGGGTTCTCTTTGTTTCTAGCTCAGGTAGGAGATCAAAGTAACCGTACCCAAGGAAATAATTGATATTTTTTAAACGAACGGACGAACGCTAAAAATTGAACGGACGAACGACTGAACGGAGAAATTTTTAAATTGAACGAGCTAAGGTTGAATACGCCCACAAGCCTCTAAATAATTTCACAGAAGGAAATATTATGATTTGTTGGGATTGGAAACGAAATATATAAAATACTTTTCATTGGATGTAATGTTAGTTGAATCAAAAAGACTTTGCACATGAAAAACATGAGATTCCTTCGGCCGATTGATACATTTACTATACATCCCTGCCATTTTTCTCGATAGAATAAAACCGACAACGATAATGTGATGAAAAATATATCAAAGAATTATTTTCTGATGGGTTTTGGCCACAAAAAAAGAATCAAAAAAATTTATTAACCATTACAATCATGATGCTTAAAACTTAATCGTCATACACACCTTCGAATGAGACTGAAGCACTTGAGCGGAGTACATTTTAAGTAAAAATTTCGAATGGGCGGGGGTTCAGCATTCCAGTAGAATAGAGCCGAGAAATGGTATCCGAGGTTATCCTTGAGGCAAAGATCCATATGAAGAACATTTCCATCGTGATAGCTCAGCTCCAAATCCCGTAGAATTGAGCAAAAGGCCACTATCTTATATTCATCTCTATCAGCAATAAGATTTATTATCTCAAAGAAGGCGCGTAGATTCTGCAGCCAAAATGGTGAGTCATGGATGTCTGCATGGAGTCGAATGAGTTCCTCCTTGTCAACCTGATCAGCATCCAGAGCCGCGTCAAGGGCTTTGAGCAAATCCAGACTCTGTTTAACTCCTCTCTTCTCACATCTTCTGTGACAGGGGAGGCCTCCTCACTCCCGATGGAAGACTCTTCAGATTCTACCGGAGGTAGAACGCCATAAAGCAAAATCAACCTTCGGAGTCCCACATATATCAAAAGCACAACCGGTATCCCTACAGCGAGAATGGAGAGTGTCCATTGGAAGGCGTTCAAGCCGAAGACCCTAATATCGCTAGATCCATTGGATGAGTTGAAGGAAGGAGAGAAGTCACAGTGGTCTTCATCCCTTCGATTCACGCAGTCATAGACCCGATCACAAGGGACTATTCTCTCCGCACAGAGATATCTAGACATCCTCACTTAGAGCATTTCACTATCAATGACTCTCTTAAGCAACAATGATATCATATTATATACTCTTTTCTTATAGGAGTGTATTAGCTCGTCTTCGCCACCAACTTCCTTCCTATATAATATTGTCTTTATCAAAAGAAGGACTCAGTTTGCAGAAGAAGAAGAAGTATCATGTCTTTTTCAGTAGTCGGATAATATTCATTTATTTTTTAAAAAGTATATAAATAGACACTCTATGTAAGTATGTATGTTTAACATTGATCACATTAACTAAGCGAATGAATCATTTATCATTATCTTGGAGCTTTAGCAGTCCGGCATGCTTCCAGGAGGTATGATCTTGAATAGCAATTGACTCCACTGCGTGAGTTTATCCATGAAGGGAAGCTTGCACCTGTAGCGCACAAAGGGAACGTAGAGAAGTCCTCCGAAGCCCATGAATAGCCCAGAGTATACGTACTCGATCCGTGGGTCGTTGACGATGGGTGCAAGAACGAGATAGATGGACATGATGAGTACAAAGATAGGAATGGGGAGGGAACCTTGTAGGGGCGAGGTAGATTGGGCTGGGTTTTCCTGAGGGTGATGAGCGCGAGCATAGACATTCCGTAGAATATCCAGACTGTGAAGGAGAAGAAGTCGATGAGAGACTCGATATCTCCGCTGAGGATCATGAGCATGGCGACAAGAGCGTGGAAGAGCAATGCGGGTGCCGGGGTAAGAACGTCCTTGTGAACGAAGGAGAGAACGTCCACAAGATGGCCCTCACGGCTCGCAACGTAGCAGAGACGACCAGCTGCAAAGATGGTTCCATTGGCAGAGCCGAATGTAGATACTGCCACGGAGAGAGGCATGAGAAGGCGAAGGCCCCTAGGATACGGTTGCCGAAAGTAATGGCTACAGCGTCTGAAATCAGCATTTCAGATGGGGACATAACGCTCAAATAAGAAATATTGACGAGAAGATAGCAATAGTGACTAGTGGAATGGCAATAATGATGGAAAGCGGGAGATTTCGCTTGGGATTAATAATCTCTTCCGCACATATTCAGATTATTCCATCCTCGTAGGCCCATAGCCCTGAGTAGAAGGCTGTTGCCAGGGCGCCCATGCTAGGAACATGGGTAATATCCTCTGAAGACCCAAGAAATCCAATGCCTCCATCCGATGTGACAATCTTCCATATCCCACCACATACAATGATTCCAATGGCCGCAAGTTTGCAAAAGCAGAAAAAGTTTTGTACGGCAGTAGCGAGTCGAACGCTGAGGCAATTCACTAGAGTCACAAGGGCCACGGTAGCGACTCCGACCAACTTAAGCGTCGTTTGCGAGGGCGCACACTCGTCCGTGAAGGCCTCCACTACATATTCCCCAAAGCTGAGGCAAATAATAGCGAGTTGACTGGGCTTAATGATCATGGTGGAGACCCAACTGAACATGTAAGCAGGGAAGCCCCAAAGGCCATCATGAAGTAGGCATATTCCGCTCCAGAGGAAGAAATCATGGTCCCAAGCTCGGCATAGGCCAGAGCTCCCAACATGCTTACCACTCCGCAAAAACCCCCAGACAGCCAGGGAATATGGAACGCTCCCAGTTCGTTCCAAGAGCCCTGTAGGGGACACAAAGATCCCTGAGCCAATCATTGTGCCCACAATAAGAGCGATCCCGGAGAACAAGTCCACTCGACGCTTCAGCCCACCTCCTTTCCCCTCTCCAAGACCACCATTAGAACAATTATTCGAAGGAAGAACCTCCTCCTCATTTGGGCTCATGGTCGAGGAGTCCATATGGATGGGCGGACTGCCCCCCTGAGCCTCTTCTCGAAAAGAAATCCGCTTCGTGAGAGACATCCTAACGAAACTCTAAATCATTATAAAATGCCCTGCAGCACCTCATCCACCATATTTAGAAAGCAGCAAATTCAGCTATTCTTCTTCTTCTTCTTTCTTTCCCCCTTTTTTGTTGATGAAACAAGCAACACATTGTTGAAGTGAAAGCAGTATCGAATTTCAGCTCTTGACTCATCTATAATCCATCCCATAATGTGTGTATAGTAGTAGTAATAAAAATAATATCAGTAACAGTATGAAACATTATTAGTATGCCCCATCCATAATTAATGAATGCGCCTATCCAACTTCTACTATAATCAATCACTTTATAACCACGGTAGTAATACAAAAATAACATTACAGATTCTAGTAAAAGATATATTGATATCTTCAATAAATAAACTAGCAATAAAGAAAACGCTCCTCTCATGACAGGATCCTTTCCACATCATCCCTTCGGTGTTCCCGAAGATGTTTCCTCCACTCGCCTCCTGCGAAAGCAAAGCTCCGGAACGCCGCCTTTGGATCAGAGAGATAAAGTATGAATCTCACCCTATTGTTATTGGGCCTACGCAGGATGAATAGAAGAAGTAGTTATCATTGAAGCCAAAGTGTGTAATGAGATATACTTGGTGTCAATATGACAACACTAGCTGAAGAGCTAATAAAAGTGATAAAATTAATTCAAATAAATTAGACAAATAAAAGATGAATAAAAATTTAATTTCTAAAAAATAGAGATGTCTAGAGATCCTTGTTGCCGCTCGCCTTACTTCTAGAAGGGTATAATATATCCATAAAGGCCCTGTCCTGTAAAAGGACAGGATTGGTGAATCATGGATTCGGCAATGATTTTACGACCAAAGTCTTTGTTATTTATTTCAAAATATACAGTTTAGATCATCAAAAATAAAGTATGACATGAAGTAATATATTTTAGGAATAGCCTACTATATATATATATATATATATATATATATATATATATATATATATATATATATAATATATATATATATATAGGTATATATATATCTCGGAAAAGGATATGAGCTGGTTCTCCTCTATATAAATACTTTTCTTTTTTTTAACTATATAGTTAGTCAAACACATAGGCGTAGGGGAGATGTTTTGGTTTGGGGGGGGGGGGGGCAGCATTCAATTTGCCCGAATTTAAACAAGGACTGTTAAATCGGTGAAAAATTAATCGAATAAAGAAGGCTATGAATATTAGTGTTTTCTTTATAGTAATTGCATACTATTCATTACATATATTTATTTGGTTACAATTCAAAATCCGGTTGCTTCCATATTTCCTATTTTTTTCTTCAACTTCAATACCCGAATTTGAGGACTCACCCGAATTTTTTTTTGGGAGGGGGGGTAGTTGCCCCCCTGTCTCCTACGCCTATGTTCAAACCTATCTTTAGCGGTCACTCAAAGGAACCAAAAAAGTTTATAGACAGGTGTTCGCTATTCACAGAAGGTTTTATAACTATTTTTTCCCTTTGAGGAGAAATTTGGAAGAATGGCCCCTAACAAGTCTTTGAATCAACTGATAATTTTTGAAATACAGTCGGCCCTCGCTACTTCGCCCCTCGACATCTCGCAGTTCTTTTACTACGCGACGACGGCTTGGCTCCCGTTTTTTTACAGCAAAACGTCCCCATATAAACTCAATGGCAGAACTTTCACACATATATCAACATCGCGACCCTCATATATTTCGCAGTGGATCCGGGCCTTCGCGACTTTGCAAGGGACGACTGTAATTTTTTAAGGAAAAACTATGTCTGCTATGACATTTGTAACAGACAATGATCCATTATTGTCGACTTATTAGAAAAGAACTATTATTTGATATAATGTTGAGAAAATATCTCAAAAACTACTAATAAATCTCTCTCACTCTGTTCACAGCCCGTTCAAAACTTTGACGAGTCAGTAATAGACTCCGTGAGATCCTATGTTCAATGTACGCGAACCAAGTTAGGACACGACAAAGACCTACTTCGACAGGCAGATCTGATTTTACGTCTCTTTGAGATGCAGAGGGAGTACCTCCGCAACGCCTCGGAGTCCTTTCATCCCCCGGATGTATCCGGTAGTGGAAGCAGGCAGGCCGAAGTCATACAAGAGATCCGAGCCCCTAAGAAGGTACATTCAGGGCAACTTGGAGCCCCCTATGAGTGGGTTCAGGCCACCATACCCGTGGCAGGGTGGATTATTAAGGAGCCGCGACCTCTGGATTTTATACGGAGACAAAGACAAGCCGGAGCGGGGAGCTATGAACGGATAGCGCTCAGTGAGAAAGTGGCTCTAAATGAATGGGTGACCTCCTGGCAATGTGTTCTGAGAAACCTAGAGACATTTGTACAGGAGTTTTATCCTAATGGAATCGTATGGGAAAAGTGATAGTGGGGAAAAACTGTAAAAAATAGAAAAAGATAAATATTTAATTATAAAAAATGATAAAAGATTAAATTTGTATAATATAAATATTATAAATTTTTATAACGTTCAATGAGGGTCCATTTCATATTAACTAAGTGCATTTAACGTATATTACTAAATATCCTATTATTTTTTTATAGATAAATTGCCCCTTTTAAATATTTATTTTGAGTCCTGGAGATCTCGTTAAATATTCATATATTCACAAAAAAATATCTCGATATTGATATATATTAATCTCCTTCAAAACTCACAAGCTTTAATGGAATCAATTTTTTCGAACCATTACTCCTTTACCATTTCTTCCGGACAACAGGAAAAGTAGATGCCTGTTTTTGTATTCGTATTATTTATTTTATCGGTTAAACGGAAAAAGTCATGTCTGCTTAATAGAATATTAGTCAAAAGAGATTTTAATATTGATTGGAGAATATGAATTAATGCTTGTCAAATTTTTTAGCATTAAAAAATTAATGTACTAAAACTTTACTGTAAAAATATCATATTCTAGAAATAGTATAGCCCTTTATTTGTTATTACCTCCGCCGAAGGAGGTATTGTTTTCACTGGCGTTGGTTTGTTGTTTGTTTGTTTGTCAGCAGGATAACTCAAAAAGTGCGGAACGGATTCGGATGAAACTTTGTGGAGTTGTTGGAAATGCCAAAAGGAACAAGTGATTAAATTTTGGCATCTCTGAGTGCTTCTTTAAGATGCAAAATTAGCTAAATACTAATAAATATTTCAAGTTAGCCTACTCTGCCAATAGATGTTGCTGTGTTGTGCTCTCAAAGAGGAGAGCACAGCACAGCGACGTCTAGGTTTGGCAAATGACAAAAAGACCAAGTGATTCATTTGGTGGGGATCGGCGGAGGTTTGCACTCTCTGAGTCCTCTAGTATATTCTATGTTTCAATTAACACTAGATTGTAAAAGACAAATACCAAAAAAATTATAAAAATATATTTTAAACTTGTATCAATAAGAAATGCGTTTATTTATTTGATATATAGTTTTCTGAGTGACATAAAACCTCGGGCATGCATTGACGTCATCATTTACAAAAATGAGCCCTACGGTAAGGGGGTCAATCTTGACCCGTATATCTGACTAATGATGTCAGTGTCATGGCCTTAATGGCCTTGAAACATATTTACGGTTTTATTCAAACGAACTCGTATAGGAAAATACAGATGCCTGTACCTATTTGTATTCATAGTGTTTATTGGTTGATTAATATAATATTTGTCAAAATGAGCTTGACCTATTGATTACAGAAGGGGCAATATTGTTAGAGATTGTTTATTTACAAAAGAAAAATAATGTTTCACAAGTTTAATGAAATGATTTATGTCTTACTAGCGGACGTTACCTGGCGCTGCCCGGGATTTTCCAAGTTCAAAATAGTCTTTGGAATAGAAGAAATAATAATACGAATAATTCTAGTGATACCATTGCATGTGATTTTTATATTCAAATCAGTTCCTTAAAAACACATAACTTGGACTTTATTTCAATTTCTTCCTTTTTATATTACTTAAGACTGGATATTTAGACATCGTAAAAAGAAGTTATTTTCAGTCATTTCACATAGAGTGCCGAAGTCACGTATGATAGCGCTAAATATCGGGGTATTTGATTGGTCGTCATTGATTGAAGAAAGATAGCGTTTGATAGATCGTAAGTGAAGGTGAGACTTCATATGTTGTCATAGAGAATATAGAGCGCTGAATTCTAGTATAGTAGCGCTGAATATGAGGGTATTGTTTGGTCTCCATTTTTGGGGAAAATAGCGTCAGAAAATATATCATCAATATGGTCCAATTTCACGGGTTATTCAATAGGTCAGTGATTTGGAATATAATAAATAACCACTTAATAGTACATCATTTGATTATTTCTATCTAAAACGTTAATCGTACATTAGAAGATAGTCACCAATCTAAAAAATAAGTCTCAAGAGAGGAAAAAAGTCACTCAACCGAAAGAGTTTTTTGACGATTTACAGCGACTTGAAAATAGTCATTATAATTTTAAAAAAATCATACGAACAATTCAGTGATTTCATCGTATGTTATTTTTCTTATGAAAAGTAGATCCTTTTTTTAAATTTTGATTATTTATTTTAAATTTTTATTTTCTTCTTATTATTATTAATTAATAAATTATAATAATTATTATTATGTTGCTGATAGTCTTTATAATAGAAATAAATCATACGAAAATCGAGTGATGTCATCGTATGCTATTTTCTTATGAAAATAGTTCCTTAACCCTTAGATGCATAAGTGGGTCAAAAATGACCCGGTGAGGTTGTTTTCTTGAAATATCTTCGTAATGAAAAATTGTTATTATTTCATATTCCAGGTATTCCTCAAAAAACATTTTTTGATATAATGCCATTTACATTTTAACTTACCTTTTATACATTTTAAGAAATTGTAGTTTTTGTATTACAGGTAGTTTGTCTGAACTGCAATCAGTGATGAGACAAGACACATTTTTCTATTGCTCTTCTGGGTAATTTTCTTTTTCAAAAATGTTAAAAAGTGAGAAATAAAGATATTTCAAACATGAAATCATTCTTGTGTGGTCCTAAATATAATACTAAATATTATACAAGTGATTATTCTTAACCAAAATGACAAAAATGGCATATAAAACACATTGATTCTAACATGGGTCATTTTTGACCCACTTATGGAAGAGTGTAAGGTCCAGTCACTCATACATCTAAGGATTAAAAAGTCATCATTGCCATTTTCCCGTTTTCTATTCCTAAGGCTGAGTATTTAAACTTCATAAAGAGAAATTATTTTTTAAGTCATTTCATAGAGAACATACAGTGCCGAAGATATGTATGGTAGCCCTAAATATCAGAGTATTTGTTTGATCTCCGTTGACGGGGGAAAACAGAAAAAAACTTAAAAGATAGTGCGACTTCATATCCTTATAAATAAAAGTTGAGCAAAACAGACACAGAAAAAACTTATTTTTAAGTAATCATTCGGAAAACAATTTTTCCAGTAAACACCCAGTAAAACAAAAACACGTTTTACTACCTCAGAATCATCCACAGAAGATTTGTTAAAATCTAACTTGGCAATTTTTAAAAAAATTGACAAAAACGTTTGGAGAATAAAATAAGCATGGCGATGAGGAATTTTCGGGAGTTGACAACCACACTCTCTGAGCTCTCAAAACTATTCACTGAAAATTTCGTCAAGATCTAATGAACCGTTCGGTAGATACAGGAAAACGAACGAACAGAATTCTTTTTTTATTAGTATGCAGATATATGTATAGTATTGTTAGTTATTTATTAATTAGGTTTTCATAAATATACATGTCATACAAAAAGGGGCACTTTATTAGAAAAATCAATAAAAATTGAGCCCGTTAGTTCCATTGTTTAAGTGATAATCTAAGGGTCCACATGATTAGAAAAGAGTGTAAAAAATAATTAAGCAATTTTAATTCTATCCTTTAAAACATCTTCACATAAAAAATATCATTATTTAATTTGTGTATTACCTTTAACGATAAATAGACCCTTACTACCGATATGAAGTTAGAAAATAAAAAAAAGTGAACTGCCGACGAATATGTGATGTTTATTCGCGATTTGCGATAACTTACAAACGCAATTATGATTAAATATTTACTAATATTAAAGAAGGAGTGCGTTTGCTCAATGGAAGCATGAACTCGCTGGTTGGACTACCCAGAGGTTCGTTTTGATCAGCTTCATATAATGCCCTAGGTTCGATGGAATAACTTTAATACTATCCACAAGAATACAGCTCCATCGTATCAAATATGTAAAGAATATTTAATAGTGTATGAATGAAAAAACCAAGGATTAGTATAAAAAGATGTTTTTATTACATAAGTAATATTTATATTTCAAAAAAAGGCAAAAAAAGTGGTCAAGGGCTACATTAGAGAAAGAGAGACTTATTAAGGTATATATATATATATATATATATATGTATATATACTCATTCAATAATCCTGAATTATTATTCAATGACGAAGAAAGGAGTAGCCTTCGTCCACATAAGGTATATATTTTATATTATACATGTTTTAACATAATACAGAATACTTAGTCAATATCTTCTTAATATTTGCGGGCAGTTAGAAGATAGGAGGGGGGGGGGGGGATCAAATAACAAAAGAAATGTGACGACTACCCTTAATGACTGCTTCTTCATCCTCTTACATACGACCAAATAATTTCCTACACCAAGGAACTCCAGGAAGTTCCAGCACCCCACAGAGAAGTCGTATTTAATCGTACAAGTCTAGGTACAAGAGAAGGAAGAAGAAAGATCTATCAAAATATTCTAAGTATAAATATAAATAATTTTGTCAAAATAAATACGACGAGTATATCTTTAAATATGTCCATGCGTCTTCTACATTCTTTACTCCTAAGACTACCATGTTATATACCAAGGTTTATATAACAAGGGAGTTTAGAATGGGATATATGGTAGACATACCCTTTAACTATAGTCATAATTATAGTTTTTACAACAAAAAAATAGCACAAGATTACGGTTTATTTTATTAATTGTTCTAGGAATCTCTCATTTTATCCAATGCTATTTCGTATTCTTAAGATACCACGAAAAGGGGTATTATCCAAGCGAATATAAATGGGGAAACCAATTTAACAATATTATTTAGAAACGTAAAGCCATTAGTACTTCTTTTTATAAATATTAAAATCACCTTTGTGTAAATAAATTAATTACAATGACAAAAAACCAGGATATTAACCTTTTTTTTCCATTTCTCTACCTAGACTTATAGACCTTGGATACATACCTTAGATATATAAATGTATAGAGCGCTTACGTATAATAAGGGGGTATCAGCTGACGCTTTCATACCGAGAGGATCAAAACATCAAATAGTTGTATGTTTTTAATCGCCATCACTATTAAATTAAAATACCTATCCCTCGTGTTAGGCTCAGAGTATTTACAATAATGAACGTTTAGACAAAAATATAATTGTTGTGAAGATTTAAAAAAGGACGTTAACTTTTATCATATGAAGTAAGAGTGCTGCTCTCTCTATATTTATAGATATATGATAGTTGCATATACCTCGGACTGCATAATGCTTCATAATGTAGCATTATGCAGTCCGAGCATATATACACACACACATACACCTTGAAAATGATAATAATAATTATATGTAACAGTGATTGGGGAGGAAGAGGAGAAAAAAAGAAGATATACGTTAAAACGGTACATTCATACATACAATTTTCTCATATATTTATATAATTAGATGAAATTGTTTTGGTGTTGGATAATTTTTAATAATATTGATAGTTTTAATAATGCAATCATTATTAAGGGGAAAAAGGTAATTAAAAAAGGAGGAGATGCATTCTTTAGGATGCTGCTGTTGATGATTCTTGTGGTGTGTTTGGAGTACTGCTGTTGTTGTTAGGAGCCTCTTCCGTGACGAGCGCCTTATCTGCCCCATTCCGCTTGCCTCCTTGTTCCTGGGTGGGAGTTTGTCCATGCCCAGGACCTTGTTGATTTGCCGGTAGGTGATGAGTCGAATGAAATACTGAGCACTGTGAGTAAGGTCCTCCCCTCTGCTGGGGAGTGAGATAGGATGAGACGTCCTGGTCTTCGTTCTCACAAGGATCCTTGAGACCCGAGCCACCCTCCAGGAAGATGCCAGAGCTTATACCTAAGGAGAGAGAGAGAAAAATGATGTGTTAGAAAATAATTGAAGGAAATTAGGAGATCATGGCCAAAGCTCTCACTAGGGGTCAATCAAGGGTTCCCAAAAAGGTAACACTCATCATAGAAGGGTTTAGTACAATTTTTTTGACCACTAACAGAGGTTTGACTGTATTTGTGAGGATAACAAACTGGGACTCCGAAAGAAAAACAGTTGTGAAATAAGTATCACAAATAAATGTAAGGTTCCTTGCTAAATATAATAAATATTGAGGGGGTAGGACAGCTTCTTTCATGTCAAAAAGATCAAAACGTAAGATATTTTGTAAGTATATAATATAATTGTTAATGTTCCAAAAAAATTATACTATTGTCCATGGGTAATCAAAAATAGAAATAAAGACTTTATATTATAATTCGTGACTTTTAATTAAATTTAGTGAAGCCTCTCTATTCTTTTTATTTTCTTTATGTCGAATGTCGAGACCTTCTGAAGGATTTTAGGAATAATAATAATATTTCAAACAAGGAAGTCGAACGGCTTATCTAATACATGAATACAAAATATATTTACTATTTGATTTACTTAAAGAATAAGGAGCCATTGTTTTTGCTAAGTGAAAATATATTTTGGAATGTAAGCTAAGGAATATATTGTTTTTCAGTTCCAAGAAGAGCAGTTTATTTTTCTAATGCCTAAAAACGAAATAAATGGAGAAGGCTGGAATTCTCCAGAGGGGAAGATCAATATCAATAATCAACCTCATTGAAAAGAAGGACGATGGATTAATTACAAGTCATAATGCTTATTCATATCCACACGAACATAGCAATTCCATCGAACCATAAGTTATAGAATAAAAAACTGATTCATGGTATTAGAAGGGAACTTTTGCATTTAATGAAGAAACAATGGTTTATCGTCATGGAATCATACCTCCAGTACTCTCAGCAATGAGCTGATGGGCTAAGTGGCGCGTGTGCCGAGAAGAGCGATCGTTCAACGAGTAGCTCCGTGAGCCAATTGGAGAGACAAGCCCAGGATGGATCCCTCCGCGTCATTTCCTTGATGATTCGAATGCACTCCACGCATGAGGGCAGCCCCACAGCCATGCTTCCAAACCAATTGCTTCGCTTTAACTCTGTGAGTGCCTCCAACGTCTTCTCTTTGCTCAGAGGATCCTCCAGACCCTCGAAAGCTCCCTCTTCCTTGACCTTAGAGGATGTGAGGCACACACGGGCCAGGAGCGGGGGACTGCTCACATGAAATCCGGCTTCCTCTAGACGCTCCGTCAACTCGTAGTCCTCCAGCTTGGGCGAAGGAGCTCCAACACGCGCTTGAGATCTGAGACGAGGGGCACTTCTTGCACATGATGACTATGTCCACGACGACGTCCGAGGAGAGGATGAGGCCCTTGGCCAAGTCCCCCACGCGGGCCACACCCATGATGTCCCGGTGCTTCTCTTTGTCCTCTTCCTCCTCCTTGTCACCCCTCTTGGCCTCGGCAAGCTCATCACTCACGGAGCGAAGGCCCTCCTCCAGCTTCGTCACGAGCTTCAAGATCCCATCCAGCTCGTCCTCCTTGGGATATATGTTCTTGTGCTTCGTGATGACATAGTGGTCGTCCAGGGTCATCTTCCCCTTGAAGCCCGGGGGCCCGTAGGACATGGGGCCACTCCCTCCACCACCCATGGTGGAGGGAAAAATCCCATCTGTTGCTTCTTGAGGCTCCCCTTCTTCCGCTTTCTCTCGTTGCCCTCTCGACTATTGGGCTGGACCTTCTCGTTCTTTCGCTTCTTGTTGGGCACCTCAGGAGGAAGACTCTCGGGTGTGATGCTGTCCTTAATGACCTGAGCCGCTGCAGTCTTAGCCTCCTTCTTGGAACGACCTATAATTACACATGATTAACATAAAATAAATATAATTATTATTGTCAAAGAGTAAAGTTTCTGCATACTAAAATTAACATTGAATAGGTATTGCGAAGGAGTATCAGAGGTGGTCCATCAACTTTTAAATAGGGTACGCACATTAAAAAGTGTGCGAGCCCCACCTGATACGTTTTCATAATAGCTATTTAAAGTCAGTTGGATCACTAGGAATCATACTGTTTGACAATGATAATAATAATATTCTAAGAAGTAAATATAATTCACAATTACAACCTATATTACATTTTACCAATAATTGTCTCCTTCACAAGCTAAATAAACTCAAATAATAATACCATAAAAATCTCCTTTTAAAAAATATATCTTTATTATTGGAAATACTGTATTTTGAAGGCGGTTCATTTGATTAAATAAATAAATAATGCAAATATTTTGAGTTTTTTAAGAGATGGAGAGTTAAGATTATGGATCCTTTACTATTTGAAATGGTATGAATTGTAGACTAATAAATAGTATTTATTATGAGTTTACAGAGAATCCCATCTTTTAGTTTCTCTTTGGCCGCAAGCAGCTCTTGTTTGGTCAGTCTGCCCCAATGCTCCAATGCTACAAGCATGTTCTCATCTTTACCCGTTCCCTCCGCAGTCATGGTCATGAAGGAGCATTTCCAAACAAAGGTCTTCATGTGGGGAGGACCATCCTCCACGACTTGGCAAAATACGGGGGCTGGAAGCTTACGCTGAGTGCTCAGCTTGAAGAGGAAGTCCAGGGGATTGGCCGCACCTGTCTCCATACTCATACCTACAAGAAAGAACCCAGAGAGGACAAAACTCACATTCTGAATCCATGAAAGTATGAACGACTCACCTCTCTGTGTGTGTGTGTGGTGTATCCGCTCACGAAGAGATGCGAAGAGGAATCAGGGGGGTCTTCTGTGTATTTGTGATTCTCCGGGTGAGGAGTCGCCGGAATTGTACAAAGACACTTGAGAAAGAAGCGATATGAATTCTCCTTACAAAACAATACGACGCGTGACTACACTCTTGTACAAACAAACTCATAACAACAACAACAATTAAATTAGGGATGTTCTACCTTGTTATAACTTTCGGATATGAGTGTGGAGAATAAAAAACTCGGCCTTACAAATGTTTGTTTATCACTCTAAATGAGGCTTCAGACCAAAATACATAATCATATTTTGAAAGAAACAATAGCAGCTCTTATAATGCAATGGCTTCGTATTATATTATTGTCACGATATATATAACAAGGAGTAAAGAAGCAAAAACCCGACGTCAAATGCCCAATGATGTCATCATCAGCATTTATTTTTTACAAAAGACATATACACATAGAGATATAAAGATGTAGAGAGCTTATTCCCTTCGATAGCAGGGAAACATCGTTCAGCTGTATTTTGTGTCCAATATAAACAAAGTAATTAGTTCTACGTCATCGTAAGCGGATCATAGAGATATAATCTATCTCTATTTCAGCTTACGATGACGTAGTACTAATTACTTTGTTTAGTTCTGAAAGGAATAAGCTCTTTATATCTTTTTACAATCTCTATGGATAATTATTTTTAAGACGTCATTGGATATTTTCTGGTATTTTTCATTTTTTTAATTCTAAAAGCTATGCTTTATAGGCTTTAACAGTCAAGAACTGTATAGCATATGAAGTAGTAATAGTAAAAATGTATTACAATATTCAGTGACGTCCATATTTTCATTACTTTTATAAAATCAGTAAGGCACTGTACAAAATAAGCCACTATTAATGTGATCGTATCTTTCTTACTCTACTCCCTAGGCTTTGTCACATAGGTATTGTCTGTTTTTGTCAGCATACGCGATGTTTTTCTAGGCTCTATTACTATTAGAATGATGATATTTTAATGATGGATAAACTTCTCCAAGGGAAATATGTGGAGGATGCCGCTCTTCTGAAGCATGCAAGTGACTCTCATATTTCCTATCTCCATTATTGCTTATATCCATCATGATTCCCTTTTAGGTTCCTCTCCTCCAAAAGTCCTTGAGCGGAGAATGGGGTTATATCTACGAGGAGCTCATCGACTTGAGCTACAGCGGCGGCCCCGAGAGCAATCGCTTCATGAGTTTCTTTTACAGTAAGGCCCTGGGCATCACGGATAACAAGCTCCGGATACTTAAAATCATACACAAGCTCTCCCAAGACGGCTCACGCTACTTTCGAGCCCTATGGAGAGAGTCCCACTATGATGAGATCCTCAGGGAGCTTTCGGGATCTGGAGGAGAGATTCAGACCCTATCTAAGGTACATAGTCATATTACTCTAGCGATGGGACTGAGAAGGGGGGAAAAGGATATAAATTGAAAGAAATGGAACAATGCTTAAAGGGAGAAATTGGACATAAACTAACATTATGAACCACTTAATATGTGATAAGGAATTTTCAAAATCATTTACTCCATATATATTATATATTTTTATATTATATATAATTTATTTTGTATATTATATATCATTTGTTATATATTATGTATAATTTATGTTATACATAATATATATTTTATGTTATATATTATATTTTAAAATAGTTATAATATTTATTAATATATACGTTTTGTAATAATAATAATAAAAATTGTGGTACCTCAGTACAACAATTTATTTTCCATCAAATTGGTTAAATTAAAAAAACTTACATCATTACATTAACATATTTCAAAAATCACTAAAATACTTATTACCTGGAGGGACTAATCTTGAAGAACGAAATTTATATAAAATTAACTGTGTTTTTGTTGTAGTAAAATTAACTTCATTACTTTGTGGACCCAAATATAAATATAAAAAAATTTAGGACATAAAATAAGTTTAATTATTATTATTTAATTCAAAATTCAGTGCCTACGGAATTACTGTATAGCCATTTTATTATTTTTACCATTTCTTCCGGTCACCAAGAAACAGGATAAAATTCCATCATCGCATTATTCAATTTATATTTTAGCTATATCTAAATCATGTAATTTCTTTAAAATAGTGATAGCATTTATTATAAGTATTGTTTATAATAATTATTATTTACTTCAAAATTCAGTGGCTGCAGCCATGTTATTCTTTTTGACATTTCTTAACGGACACCAAGAAACACGATGGAATATTTTTTTAACTATGTAGTAATAGCTTGGCATTACGTTCGTAATTTATATCTCTCAACTGATGCTATAAAATCAATAATTGCTTCTACAATCAAGTCGCAACGGCCCGGGATCCACTACACGACCACTGCGATATATATGAGGGTCGCGATGTTGATATATATTGAAATTTAGAGAGATTTGACATCACCCGGCGTTTAAACCTACCGCCATTTACCTTGTTGTCGTACGTGCGTCTGAATACATGAATTATCAATAGGTGAATATTAGACTTAAGTTTTTTGTGTGAAAATTCTGCCATTGAGTTCATATGGGGACATTTTGCCATGAAAAACAGGAGTCAAGCCGCGTAGTAAAAGAACTGCGAGATGTCGAGGGGCGAGATAGCGAGGGCCGATTGTATTAATGAGGCATATTATATCTTTTAATAATCGCCTTTATTTTATTATAATTTTGCTTTGTGGTCATTAATCTACTCCTGCTTCATTATTGAACCAAAATTGTTATTTTTTTTTTCAGAGTCTTGACTATATTTTATTTCTTCATTAGCTTAGAATTAGTGCTGACTGTTTTATAGCGACGATATATTTTCCAATGGCCGGTACATATGTGGATATCTGATGCATATCGACTTTTATTTTAAATACAAACCGATTTTTGAGACGTATTTTTTAATGCTTAAAAAGTCGGCATTGGCTTTAAAAAACTATTATCAGCCGGACTTTGTTCCCATATACATACAAAAAAAGGTACGGTTACTTTGATCTCCTACCTGAGCTAGAAACAAAGAGAAACCACACTTCAACACGGCCATCGTGCTAACATTCCTCACAAACCTCTCTATTATTGTACTTATTATAGAAGGATCTGGATCCGCGAGTCCCGTTGAACATATTCATGAGCCGAGTCAGTGCTAGGAGCGACCACATTGATGAAGGAGCTCCCAACGTCTCGTCTCCTCCTCCGATCATTGAGGAGGAGGATGAGACGAGACGGGGCAAATATAATGACTGGAATCATGCCACCTGTCCACTCCCATTCGAAAAATTTGATCCCAAGCAATGATGAATCAATGTAAACAATAATAAGAACAAGGCAGGAGCACTCTGGATGACGAATACTTTTTTTCCTTCTTCTTCTATAATAAGTACAATAATAGAGAGGTTTGTGAGGAATGTTAGCACAATGGCCGTGTTTGAAGTGTGGTTTCTCTTTGTTTCTAGCTCAGGTAGGAGATTAAAGTGACCGTACCCCCAAAAAAAATTGACCTCATGTCTTAATAACTCAAAACCTGTAGAGCACTCTGATGAGAGTAAATACTACATAATATAATAATCAAATTTTTTTTTGCTTAGGAAATTCGTGGACATATTTTTTCGGATGAAGTAATGGCTCGTGACGCAGATCATCCATATCTGAAGTGCCTCCTCGATGAGACACAGCCTCTCTGGCCATGGCTCGAATTCCACGCATGACAAGAAATATGAGGGGTTCGGAAAGGATGCCTATCTTAAAGAAGGTGTTTTTATAAGAATATCATGATTCAGATGAGGTTGTAAAAATATTTTGAACTTTGTTTATTTGCGGCAAAGAAGATCGTTGTTGTTACAAGACTGGCAGCTAATGGGCATACATAATTTAATGTCAGCGTTCAGTTGTTGCCATTCGTGAAGGCGGTCATAGGAAAATTTGAGGTCTTTGACAAAATATCACTATAGGACCTTCTAACTCAAACGCATAATCATAATAAAAATCGTTTAGGATTACTTTATACCCGACTTGACATAGAAAGATAAAAACAGCTGTCGATTAGAAAACATCTTGTATATCTCTGCCATTTCTTTTTATTATAGTATCAAATCAATCACAAACTTCTCCCTTTTTTCTATTATTAATAAGCTGTTGGTATTATTATTTTTGCGTTATCATAAACAGCTTGAGGAGAAACCCTGATATGAAGAATAGAAGGACTGAAGCTGTAATATTAAAAACAACAACTTTTGGTTTATGTCTAGAAAAATATTATTAATTATTAAAAAAGGGACAGTTTGTTCCTCTCGTCCACGAGTCCTGTTGAATAAGTTACTCCGGGCACAGGAGGGAACTCCGAATCAATGTTTCTCCTCCAGAAGAGAGAACTTAAGCTGTAATATAATCCAATAATAATAACAACAACAGTTTATTAATCATAGGAAAAAGGGAGAGGCTTGTGATTTATTTGATACTATAATCAAAAGATGCCAGAGAGATACAAAAAAAATGTTTTTATGTTTCTATCGACAGCTGTCTTTTTTCTATGTCAGGTCGGGTAAAAGTATCCTTGCCAAAAAATCTATTAATGTCTACTGCATTGACTTCTTTTTTGGTTCTTTAGTTTTAGTTCAATATTATATATGAGCATTCTGAACATAGATAGTAGAATTAGTTTCATTTCTATGCATTATAAAAATTATTTATTTCATCATTTACTTATAAAATCAAATTATTATAGCTTTTTGTACGTTTAAGTATGCTTAAACTTATATATATATATATACAGGGTCCCCTAAAAAAAATATATTATATATTCTATAAAAAGACATAATAAATTGGAAGAGCTTAGACAAAGTTGTACGTGTGGAAATGAGTATTTTGCAATAAAATATGCTTAATTATATTCTGCAAGATTTATTATTTCTTCCTGAAATATAAGTTTCCTAATGATTGTATTTAAATAAAAAGTCTATAATTATGTCCCAAATGTTCTCTTGATAATGTTCCACAAGCCTGCGCTTAGGCATTAACTAATGTATTAATGCCATTTTTTATTAAAAGCGTAGCCATTAGCTATGCCATAAAATGATATATGATATAATATGAATAATTTCATTAGAAACGTGGACGGAAAAGCTTCGAGGTTTGGTGGAAGAGTCACTTTTGGATTCCAGACGAGCCAAGGTCCTGGATGAATACCTATCCCCAGAGTCTCCAGGAGACTACGTTCCAATGTTATTCCTCACACCTCTTCAGCGACTACGGGCTATCCATCTGTTGTTGAAACCCATATTTCATCCCCTCTTCGCAGAACACATGTTCCGGGAAAGGCCGGAGAGGCTGGGAATCGGAGGATGATGAACCCGACTTAGAGGAGATATCCAAAATTGCCCTCAACATGACGCATCGGATCTCGTTGTGGAGATGAGGTGAAAATACAAAGGTTGAATGAGTATTGAAAAACCATTCATTTGCCCCTATTCAAAACAATTTACCATTGTAATTGTATGATTTGATTTGTATTCAGGTTTGAAAGTGAGACTAAATGCCGTATCGGCAAAAGATTTAAGATCAGTATGACACCTTGATGAGTTAGTCAACAAAATTAAGATCATTAAAAATGCAGAATGCCTGCAAGACCTTTTTACCACTTTCAGCCATGATGTTGTTAAATGTTTATCATGAATATATTATAATATAAGCTTTGGCATCAGTTAAAATATTAACTAAAACCATCAAGTCTCAGTTCATGGTTTAAAAGTTTGTGTGTATATAGCTTTTCTAAGATAAATTCTGGTCTAAAACGTACTTGATCGTCTAATTGTTTTCTTTGAATAAGTAACATTTATATCTACAAAAAATATATAAAAAATCTAACTCAGCTCATTTATGATTTTTGTAAATTAATGAAGATTAGTTTAGCTATGGTACATTCTGGCTTGTGTGTTCTTAATTGGTTTAATTTATCCTTGATAGGGAGGACATGTTGATAGATGAAGACAAGGAGTTGCTTGTGAGTCCTTAGAGAGCAAGGAGGTCAATGCATTCTGTGATCAAGAAGAGCAATTCTCTCCTTTCAAGAGCTTTGGAAGTGCGACTAGGTAAGTGGTGCGACTAGGTAAAAGTTATAATGTGCACTTATATAAGAGATTACTGAATGTATAGCTGCTGTTAGCACAATTATGCTATACAAAATATGTTGCATTACTCTATCAATTAAATCTTACGACATTACATCTTAAGTTATATTCATTCAATATATATTAACATCTTCTTGAAATCTATTAATTTGGTTATTTTTTATATACAAACCTTAGTGTCTATTCTAAGGCTATACTGATACATTATTGACGAGTTTTGAAATATTTCATCAGCACAGTTTGTGTCTTATAATATCATTCAAGGTATCTAAATTACATGGAGAAGTTTTGTTATTCACCGAAGAAAATGAGTTTCAATTAAAAGTATAACATATGTTACGAATTCGGCCTATCTAAAAATACTTACAATTTCGAAGATGTCCTCGACGTTTTCATCTTTCAGCATTTCCGACTTTTGTAGGAAAAAATCAAAGTAAAACCTTCAAAGACATTTTGCAATGTATTTAAACATAGTGCTATTTGATTTACTTTTAAAATAGGAATATATTAGCATTAATCAGGCTTGTGAGCGATCAGGAAAAAATAGCGATCCGATCAAAAATAGCGATCATAAATTCTTTGCGTTATAGCATTATGACGATCAGGGATTTTTCCCAGGTATTATAAAGAATATAGAATTATTTCTGTCGCTGTTTTTCCCTCAACAATACACCTATATCCAATGTTACCATATTTTACTGTGGCATTCTATATTCTATATGGTGCCGACTTAATATATACCTAAGTTTGTAATAAATCTGTTCTAGGTTATCAAAAGCTGATTTCTATATAAATACATTTTATATCCACTGGACAATTCTGGGAAGGAAATTGAGGCCATTCTAAGAGTCTTGTTTTTGAAGATAACCTTAGTCTTGTTAGAATCTGATGCCTATCACAACATAGCCAACAAGATTGAGACTTCTAATCTATAATTGATGAGCCTATTACAATATAAAACTCATCCTTCATTTCCGTAGTGATACAATTATATTCTTCCCATATCCTTATATAGTACAATTGTATACCTACGTGAACTCACGAAATAACTTAAACTTAAAATATGTAAGTATTTTATTTTTTCTCCACAGACTCAAACGTCTCAACATCCTAACTGCTCTTGCCGTCCTCAAATCAAAGCTGGGATCTTCCAAGAAAGACTCAATTCTTCTTCGTAGTCTCATTTTAATTGAAGTCTTAATTGGACGACAAGAAAAGATTAAACCAAGGATTTACAAAGAAGCATTTGAAGAACCCCTCTCTACTCTAATGGAACAACAGACTAACACTCCACTTCAGCTTAAAGCAAAAAGCTTCACTACTCCATTCAGAGACTCCTCATGAATCCTCATAACACTGATCTGTGATTTAAAAAAAATCTGCTTAAGGACAAAATAGGGCATTTTGAAAAATGCTGAAGCTTATTGGAACTATTAATTAACTCTCAAAATATGTTCATTTATTTATCAAATATATTTTATTTGTATAAACTATTGTAGTAATCCATATAGATATTAAGTTTGTCGCGGAAAGGTGATGAAAAAAGGGAAGTGCGATAGCCGTGTGCGTTAAGGCGAGTCCAACTATCAATGTTGGGAGCGCAGGTTCGAATTCCGAGAGGGGATGGTCATATTTGGTCATCCTCATTGATAAGATCCTAGGTTCGATAGACTAATTTGAATGCTATAATGCTTATTTATATCCTGTCGGATACAATTCTGTCGAACCATATAGGCAAAAAAGTGTATATATATAAATCAGAATGGATATCATACTTATATATTTCAGTAAACATTACTGAAGAGAAATGTGCGTAAATATGATAAAGACTTATAAATCTTCAAAATAGCCGAAGTTGAAATATTTTATACAATAACTATAACTTTTATGGGGCTCAGCACTAGCCCAAGTAATAAGTGGATACGCAACAGAGAAGAAAAGTTTGAACGACTTGAATGGTTATTTGATGACGTATAACGAGCTAAAATGGCTGCCTCAAGTTTATTGTCTTAGGAAAAGTAAAATCCAGTGGTGTCCCCTTATGTTTTGTTTCACTTTGTTGCTCCCATAGAGATATAAAGATATAGAGAGCTTATTTCCTTCAATAGCAGAGAAACATCTTTCAGCTATCGCTTGTGCCCAAACTAAACAAAGTAATTTGATCTACGTCATCGTAAGTTGATCATAGAGATATAAATATTTGTTTATATTGGGCAATATGTCGTATTTCTCTGAAGAATCCAATAAGCTCTCTATGTATTTATATCTCTATGGTTGACCCTTATAATTGCGTCACTAATTCTTCATTTCTCCCTTTTTCTATTATTTAATATTTTGACTGCTCAAGGGATACAAATAATTCCCTCCTTTTCTTTGTTGCTTTATCGACTTTAAAAAAAATATATATATATATCGTCATAAGGAGCGATTCAATATGGTTACCATCAGTTACTGATTCGAGTATTTCACTTCTTGTTATTGTGCATTCAATTATAATATAGTCGGAGGAGTTCAGCGAAAATAGAGACCCTCTTTTTTAAATATAAGATTGTATTAGTATTTATATTTTATAAAAATAAGACAAAACGGTTGTAAATAGACAAAGTTGAGTAAAATGATATGGTTGTCTAATTGGTCAAGAAATTGGACCCTTGTTTGAATAATCCCTATTTTTCTATTCGAATGCAAGGTTTCAAATGATCCTATTTAAGCTTTCAAATATCAGGAATTTTCTATCGATTTTTAAGCCCAGCTCAATAAAGTCATATCATTATGAACTAATAAAAAGATTGTATTTAAAAATTTAATTATAGTAACGATAATATAAGAGATAGCATTATACTAAAGGACACAGTATGGGCTCAGAGCTCCACTTTATTTCTTTTTGAACAGTATGCAGAACAGAGCTTGGAATCCAGCTTCTTGGCTTCTTCATTGACGTAGAGCTCCAGAATATCCTCCTCCAAATCTTCAACGATCCCTTGGCACTGATAAAAGAAAAGAATGATTGAAATGTGTTTAAAAATTCCTGACAAATTACAAAAAAATAATAAGAGGCTTGAATGAAATTTTAAATAATTTGGATTCATATAGGTAAAGCCAGCTTTAATACTAACACTTAATCTTGAGGTGCAGATTAAACTCCAAAGAGGGCAAGATCAATTTTTTTATAGTTGAAATGAATAAGCTATAACGCGTATTCACATCGACGCGGATGATATTCCATCGGACCAAATAGTCTTAAGAAATGCCTACTCTAGTATTATGACCATAGCTGTATGAGTATGCAATAAATTTTCATGATATAAACTACTTAAAATAGATGAAGTACTATATGTGTAAAAAAACTTGTGAAGGCTGCGTTGATATCAATACTAGATTTCTAAATCGTTAAATTTATGGTATATATTTTGCAATTTTAAAAAGGAAAAAAAAAATTAAGCTAAGCGTTATTTTTTTCTACAGAATCCCAGTTTTGTTAGAATTATAATGACGTCACATGTATCCCAGCAAATCTTCATTTACTCCAAAATTAAATGCTTTTTAACAGGCTTGTGAGCGTTCAGCTTTTTTTGCGTTCAGCGTTAAAAAAAATAGCGTTCCGTTCAATGCTTGTGCGTTCAGCCTTCAAATATTAAAAAAATAACATTGTGTAATTTTGAAAAATGCCACAGCCTCGATGAATATCCCGTAGTCAGACTTAATCTCAACTTATCTCAAAATAGTTGCCAGGATGACTTTTTTTTAGAGAAAATAATTTTTTAGAAACCGGTCATATCCTGATACCTGATACCTAAATACTTTATTTTGTACTAAGAATGAATTAATAAAAAAGGTCATTCAATTGTGTGTAAATTTTGATCACTTGGGGTAAAATTTAAAAAAAAGTGCTTCACTATTCTAGAGTTCTTGGGAGAGTAGTTTATAAATTCTTCTCATAATATTTCATCCCCTTGTTTATATCCCAGAAAAAAATACTTAATCAAAACTACATTGAAATGCTTGGAAAAATTGAACACTGAACGCAAAACTCTTTTTTTTTTTGGCATTCAACGTTAAAAAAAAGTTGCGTTTCGTTCACTAGCCTGATTTTTAAAAAGGGGAACTCATAAGTTCTACGTATGCAAGTATAAAATATGAAGTAAATTGAAAAATCCTTCCTGACTTTTCAATTTTACTTTTTATAATTTTCCCTTCTTAATATACCTAAGCCCGTAAACTGATGAGCTACCCCTTTTTAGGTTTCACACATTGTCTCAATGGATCCTTACGTGAAAAAGGAGTTTTCTTGTTGAGTTCGTCATCGGGAAGGACATCATAGTTCCCAAAGTCGGGGTTCATGTTCCCCGTGGGGGTCGTAAGGGGAATCACAGAGAATTTTCCACTGGACTTCTCAGTGCTTGAGCATAATCGTTGAAGCGCTCACAGACTTGTCCACCATGTCGTGAAGGCTTTCCTCAGAACGGGCATAAGGGATCTACAAAATAGAGAAAGAGAGGCTTAGATTTAACCTTTTAAAAGTAACATTTATAACCTTCCCAATGGATCCAAAAAAGAACAAAAATTGTTTATAAAAAAAGCAAACATTATTAATAAATCCAGGCAATCTTTGACCTAAAGTAATTCAGATTAAAATTTTAAAAACAAACATTTAGAACCTTCTTAACAGACCTAAAATACTTAAGAGATAACGAATGTTCAACAATTGAAAAAAAACATTCAAAATCTCCTTTAAGTATATATGAAATGGAAATATAGTTTTTCAGTATACAATTAAAATTAAGTATTTAAAACCTTCTATTTGGATCTATAAAATCTTAGAGAGAATGTGTTTCCACACTTAAAACTTCAAAGATCTACAAAAGGAAGAGAATGTGTTGATGTTTAAATTTTTAAAAGCAAACATTTAAAACGTTCTTGAGGGATCTATTAGAATCTTAAGAGATAAAGTCTTTTTAATTTACAACAGGGTCCTTAACTGGCAAACTGCAGACCGAATCTGGACCTATAAAACCGTTCAATATGGACACAGACATGTAATCAATTTAATCATAGAGGGATTTGAAATTTTGACACTTTTATTTTAAGTGTTTTTAAAATGTACTCCCCCCCCCCATTTGATAGCCGCATGTTGATTACATGCACACAGTGAATCAACTACTTGGCTACCTCAGACAATTAAACACGACTACAATAACGCAATATTTTTCTATCTGGACCTTTTAAATTCTCAAGAACCCCCTGGTTATCAATTTACTTACAATGACCTTTCCTTGTCGCCCATTGGAGTCGACTCGAAATGTTCCCGTCTCCGTCTTTTTGCTGGGATCAATTGCGGCAATGTAGGCATCGATTTCATTGCTCAGAGCTCGACAAACCAGACATTTGAGCTGCTTAGCCGATACCTTTCCCTTAGACTTTTTACTTTTCTTTGCTTGGATCACGGTGGATAGACTCAAAAAAATTGATAAAACTAAAAGATACGAAACCCTCATGATTGGATAAACTTAAAAACTAAATATTTGTGAATAAAATACTACAGTGAAGGGTACAGCTCCGAGTATTTTTTTTGTGCTATGTACAAAGAAAAATCCTGGTTTTGTCTTGGAAGCGTACGATTTGTTATGATGATGACGGGAGGAAAACCGTCTGTGATGACTTTTCTTCCTTTCATTGGCTCTTCCTTTTCTTATTAGAAGCCAGGCCGGCTTTTCATAATCAACAACAACAAACTCTCCCACATTAACATTTTGAATGTGAACTTCCTATGCTGCAATATTGTTTGGCTTGAAAACTATGACAAAATGGCAATCCTGTTAAATTTGAGACCCTGGTCAAGGATAACTTTGGAGACTACATAATCCAAATGGATATTTAAATAATAATAAAAAGAAGAATAAATAATAGATAACTTTTTTAATTTCATATTTTATTAATAGTGTAGCTTTACATGTGAGTGTATATATGTCGCAGCAGAGATGGAGATCCAGTAGAATCGTTGACTCTCCTGGTAGAGATTACGATCCTTATCTCTTCTAGAAAAGATGACGACTTGAATATAGAGATAATATTTTACGATGCTGTACAAGCTATTTATTTCATTTGCAATTACTATTCTATATTTTGGTAACCATGATTTCATTTGTGAGTTCAAGGAAGCAAATGCGACGCAATGTTTTACTTACATTATATCTATGTCTTATATATTAATAACAATCAATCAAAGGCGGTCCTGGCTACTTTTACGCCCAGGCGAACACTCCATTGGCGCCCACCCCCATCTCTCATTCTTTTCTTCTGACACACACACAATCTGTATACATATGTCTCTGCAGCAAGTTGATGTGATGGCCCCAGCGACCAGTTCACTAACTTGACTTGGAAATTAGCAGTTTTAGAGTAGAAAACTAGCGATTTTTTTGGGGCGCCCCCAAATAGATTACAACAAGGGCAGTCGCCCACATTGCCCATAGCAAAAACCGGCCCTGATAACAATTTAAAACACATCTGAGAGAAATCGGACAAAATAAAATAGTTTGAATACATCGTCATACCATCTCCATATTTAAGTCGTCATCCCTTTTAAGAGATAACACTCCTGATCTCTTCAAGCAGATTCGTTGATTCTTCTAATATAAATCACGATCATAGTCACTCCTAGGAGAGGATACGATCGTGATCTCTACCAGGAGAGTCAACGACTCTACTGGATTTCCATCTCTACTGCACATATATATGTGGGGTCCCTGAGTGGACAGAGCCCGGGTAATTACCCGCCTTGACCAATATGTAGGATCACTCCTGTATGCAATTAACTATTGATAAAAGTAACTAAGAATCATTAACTAAATAGCAAATCATGGTTTATTTAATATATGGCGCTAACTTATAATCTATGTCTACCAAGTTTTGACCATTTTTTCATCCTCGTCGTTCAACAAATGAACGCTCAATTTAATACATCAAATATTATCAAATAAACAGCAGCCCTTGAGATACATACAACACAACTTTTTTCATCGCTGACGTCACGGCAAATATATGCATACACCATAACAGTAAGACCAGAGGATTTAACACTTTGTCATATTAAGTACAATAATTAGCTTTAAGATATCTTTAAATAAACTAAATTTACTGTCTTATATAGGTTACTTTGTAGAAAAATTGGTGATACTTTCAAAATATCAGTTTATTCTGAACGGCTTCTAGTTTTTTTTTTGGCAACTAGTTAAATTTCATCTCATTCGCTCAGCATTCTGTTCATCCAACAGCGTTCCATGGTGGAGAAACAAGAAGACACCTTTTATTTAGGTCTGTGAGCAATGTGAGTACTTATTTTTACTGTCAATGATGTTAAACCCCAATATTGATTCTTTACGTGAGTGTTATGTGTGCTTAAATTTAATTAATATGAATATCTAAGTTCATGAAAATAGATAAAAATATTGCTCAAGGTATTTCTTATATTAGATCTTTTTAAAGTATACATTTTATCATGGTACTCTAATTAAAGTTAAAATAATCGACTTGAAGTCAGTTGACGTTGAAACTCAATTGATCAAATAATATCAAAGCTAAAGTCAGGAGCCAAGGAATTAATCGATCTTTCTTGTCTTTCCGTCATGAGTCCCATTGGACAAAGTTTTCTGCAAATAAATACATTTCTTTTTTTTTTTGTTCTTTTTTCTCTCCTTTTTTCTTTCTTATGTTTAGGAGGAGTTACGTCAAAAAGGAGGTGTGTTATTGAGCGAGTTTTGCCCTCGATATACTAACTTAGGAATTATGAGGGATCTCCTCAATTCTGGATGGATCCCATATCCTTAGTCATTTAGCAAAAGCAGCATGTCCACCTCTTCGGGGGAAACAGCTTCTCCCCACTTTGGCTCTGTGGAGGAGCTCAACACCAAATACAGCAAATTGGCCTCGGAATACTCCAAGCTCCGATCCCAGTATGCGTCATCAAAAGGCAGTTATTGAGGAAAAGAGGGCCCGAGAGGAGTCTGGAGAGATCCTTCGAACTAAGGAGCTCGCACTGCGAAAGGCCGAAGCAGAAATGGATTCACTGGAGTTCCGAAACAATCAGCTCACCAAACGCATTGAGCTCCTTCTGTCGGAAACGCCTCCGGCAGAGATATATCAGACCTCATCACACCTCTCTCACGAGGAAGACAACGTCCTCTCCGAAGAACTCCTTCATAAAATCAAAGAGAACGAAGAGCTTCAAGTCACCCTGGACGGGATCCACGGAGAATACGCAATGAAGAACGTGGACTTTGAGAATCGCATATCTGAGCTGGAGTCCGAGCTTCTCAAAGTGCGGCGCTCGGAGTCACAGCTCATTCAAATGGTCAACGGGCTCAAGGAAGATAAAATGACTGTGTGCGAGAGAAATAAGAGTCTAGAGGCGGAGGTTCGACGCCTGGAGTCCTCCTCCGGACCACCCAAGGGACCCAGCGCCATGCCTAGCAACTATAACTACCCTCCCTGCACCCCTACGGACATCCGTGTGCAAACTGTAGAGCTCCTTGGGAGCCTAGGAGAGCAAATCCAGGAGTTTGTGGCCTCTTCCTCGGACTTTCATACGTATTGGAGCGCCGACTTGTTGGTGGAGGCTCCCCAGAGCTCTCCAAGCTCCTTAAGGCGAATGTGGAAAGCCTTAAGCCCCTAGAACTCTCTTTCCAAGCCCTTCTCTCCGACGCCCTTGATAAAGACGCGCCCCCAACCTCTGGGATTCATCACTTGGCCTCCGCTTTTCATGATTATGTTAAATACTACCAAAAACTCGAGTCCCTCTTTACTTTCCAACTCGAAGAAGGGTCTCAGTCCGAGGAGAAGCATCGGGTCTCTCGCTATCTCCGATCTTACGGCTCCTCTCTATACGAAACATCCCTCAGCTAAACGAATTTGCAACCAACATACATTCCGAGTCTGGACTAGAGAACCTATTAATTTGTGTCTCCAATCTACACCGTGAGGCCCTGGAGCTCTCTCGATCCTTTGTGTCCCTCATGGAGTCCGAGCGGCGATCCTCTCCGGAAAGCGTTCGGAACAACAACACATGCATCGCAGCCGCACTTAGCAATTTGTCTCTGGGCTGAATGCACTTTCGCGTATCCTCTTGGACAATCTACCCCGCATGGGATTCCTTCTCAAGGCATCTCCTCCTACGTCTGGGAAGAAGCCAGAGAGTCCAGAGCCCAGCACGCCCTCGAGATGGATCATTTAAGGGAGGAGATCAAGAACGTAAAGAAGCTCGCAGAACAGTTTGAAAAGGAACTGAAGAAGAATCAGCAGAGCAAAGAGCATTGGAAGTTGGAGTTTGAGCTTCTTGAAATGAAGTATGGGAAGCTCAAGGAGGAAAAAAGATGATGGGTTCCTCAGAGGAAGAAGAGGGGTACTCCCTGATGAGGAGTTGAAGAGCCTTTATATGTCCAGAGTGGACGAACTTGTCTCCGAAAAGCTCCTAGCGGACTCCAAGGCGACTTCCTTTTACCTTGAGAGTCTTACTCTTGGTAAACGGCTCAAGTGTCTTGAGAACTACAAGAAGAGGATGGAGCGTGAGATTTACAGCATTCGTGAGGATAAGGAGAGGCTCTCTGAGGAAATGAACACGACCTCCTCCAACTATGAGCTTCAGCTCTCCATCATGTCAGAGCATTTAGCGGATATGAACATGAAGCTATCATCTCAGACAGATGAAATTCATCTCTTAAAGTACGAGCTGGGCCAAGTCGGCAAGTCCTCAAAGGGGGGGAAAAGGTGATGAAGGAAATAAGAACCTTATTATTTATTTTATACACCATTAGTTTGTTGCATTTCTTATGATACCTTATTTTATAGAAGAGTATAGTCAAAGGATTGTGGATTTTTTTTTTCTAGAGATCCCGATTGTAAAGTAATGCTATTTTTTAAACGTTCAATAAAAAATAATATTTTAAAATGTAGTGTATTATTGAATTATAGCTGAGAAGTTTACAGGGTTTTTCTAAATTACAGCTTGGACTAATCTATTCTTAGTATCTCATGAAGTTTTAATGGATGTATGCAGCTTTTGTCTGTATGTGTTCGTTTAGTGTTATACATTTGATATATATTATAGTGTTATAATCATGATTGGGGATCGGAGTTTTTAAAATCATTGATCGATTGCAGTATGTGTCATTATATAACTGATCGCATTAGGTCAATATTTCGCAAAGAAAAACACTAAAAAATGCAATCCGATATTTTTCATTAAAGCTAATATAATCAAACTACATAAACTGATCTGCATAATTCATTTTCCTACAATAAAAAAAAAACAAAGGAAACTTTTTTTGTTTAAATAAATTTTTAATAAATTACCGCTGAAATTCGTAGCTTTTAATTTATTTTTTTTGCCTACTTGGTTCGATAGAATTGCAGATCCGACTGGATATAAATGAGCATTAAAATTAGTCTATCGAACCAAGGATCTTATCAATGAGGTAGACCAAAATGACCGTCCCCTCTCGGGAGTATTCGAACCTGACCCCCCAATATTGAGAGTTGAACACGCCTGTACGCACATGACTATCGTATTCCCTATAAACTGATGTGCATAATTTATTTCCCTACAATAAAAAAAAATTAACGATTTTTTTTTTGCCATTCATTAAGTCAAAATGAGATAATTGAACTTTCGTCATTGATTATATTCGATTGACATCATATATATATATATAACGTTATTGTACATATTTACGAATAATAATTTCAATATACCAATAACATTTCATATTTCTCAATCTGTTTTTAACCAAATTCATTAGATCGGATTGCTGACGGCTCTGATCGTTATATGTGTATGGGATAAATATGGATCACAGTTTTGGATGATCGCTCACGAGCCTGATTCTAATTAATAAAATCCAAGAACATTTTCGATGAGGTTAATGAACAATTGCAGCTCCGCCCTCAACTTGAAAATATGCCTCAACTACTGAGGTAACTTGTTCTCTTTAAAATGTTGCTCGATAATGAATACATTCATCCTCTAATAATTAGTGGTACAAAATGATTCGTTCATGAATGAATCATTTTGATGAACGAGAACTAAAGAGCATAATATTTTTTACCCATCACTATTTAGGAATACTATTAGCCTAATGTTAAGTAAATAATATGCCGACCATAGTTCAATTAGGAGAAAATTCTGAGCGAATCCCAAGGCAAAATGTTTAAAAAAAATTCATATTATAAATAAAAATGGGAGGATTTACTTCGTATTTTTATTATTTATATTTTATAACCTTAGTTCGTTTAGTTGTATTTAATTATATAGAAATAAGACAGACAAATACATTAAGTTTTCATCGGATTTTGGGTAGTTCATCATAGAGGGAGATTCCTCTCTCAATGCCGTCCTTCGTGATAGATGCCCATCGGCAGGATCCACCGCTGGAGCCATCAAACTCCACGGCGGAGGCGATGCCTCGAATGAGCATCTTCTTGCACTCCTCCTTGTTCATGTCCTGGAGTAATTGGCGCTCATGAAGGCATGGAGGTAGACGGAGCCGGAGCCCCCGGAGGCGTAGCCCTGACGGACGCACATTCCACCCATGGGGATGGAGTAGACCTGACCCCCCTTGACCTTGTCCCATCCTCCAACGAGGATACCAGCCGTAAGGGAGTCACGGTACTCGTAGCAAATGGACTTGAAGAGATGGGCCACGGTCTCCACTGGGGCACTCTCTCCCATCATTACGTTGTACATGTCCAAGTTGTAGCGGATGGCCTTGGCTATGGCCTAGAAGAAATAGGACATTAATATGAAGAAAACCCACATAATTAATGGAAGCTCTTAAGGAACACAAAATCATTATTGGGAGCTCAATTCTCCTTGTTCTTTTCATGTATCGATAGTCATTTTATGGGGTCAATGATGAGCAACAATAACTAGTATTATTTCCTTCTCTGATAGAGAGAAGATATTATATATATTTAAAAGGATTAAACTGCTCCATTCTTAGAATTCATAAGTGACATGGATGATATTCTTCTCTGTGAAATGATTTTCACACACTTTAACAGCCGCAAGTGAAGTGTCATGCATTATTTCATAATGTCAATGCTTTTAGCTTTTCTTTAAACTTATCAAGCTCAATAAATACTACTACTACTATAATAGCGAATGGTCTAAACAAAACATAAGATTAATTAGAAAACACACTGAAATATATGCAAGTTATCATAACAGTGCTAAAAAAGTAAAGGATTTCTAAGGCCAGTGGATTCTAGGTGCCTATTAAAAACACAATCCCCTATTTTTGACAAATGATAAGGTAGGTCATTGATGGGTTCTTCATTTATATATATATATATATATAAATTGCACCCTTGAGTATTTTTATACTGTAAACGGGGATGAATAAATAAATAATAGCTCTGATTAGGTATTGCAGGCCACGTTTTTAATAAACATAAAAAAACCTAATTACTTCTTATCATTCCTATCCCAAATGAATTCAAGTTTCCCTTGCATTCATAGAGGAGGAACCAAACTAAGTGATTCATTTAGATATGAATGTACAGAGAATGATGGTTGGGAGCCTCAGTCTTATTCTTGTAATATTAATGTAACAATTCAATTTGTCAGAATACATTTCTTAATTTCATGAGAATATTGAAGTATTTACAAGTCGAAAATGTCTCCGGGTTTCACCTTATCCCATGCTCACCTGAGTGTCAGCGGCCGATCCTGATCGACAGCATAGGATCCTATCGCTCACGGGAGTCAACTTATCCGTCTCTCGACTGACAACCAGACTACCAAGAGACGTCCGGCAGTCTGCTGCCAGCATGACGCCGTCCTTGTACTCACAGGCAAGGAGCGTCGTTCCCGTGCTCATCTCACCAGATCCCATCCCCAGGAAGTCATTGTTCTCCGTAATCCCGGGGAATTCGGCAATTTTAGCGGTGGACATCATTTTTGTTAAGGACTGTGGAGATGACTTCGCAAGATTCGGCTGTTGTATTTAGTAAATAAGACGAAGAGTTGGGAAGATCAACGGTAGAGGGCACTCAAGACAGGCTTACCAAACGCTTTTTTTACTTCACATACGGATAACAAGAAGTGAGGAGTAGGGGAAAGGGAGAAGGGTAGTCAATATTGTCAATGAGGTCATGTAAAACCGTGAAATAATATTTTATTGTAAGAAATACAGGATATGATGACATCACTGGGTAGTTCATTATGTTTCTTTCGTTCTTAACTCTCCTAGTATTGAGTTAACTAATTATTTAATATTAAGTTTTGTCCTTTCATGACTTGAGGCTTTTATCATTTTTTGTATGAATAGTGAGAAAGAATGTGAAACGTATTTGAATGAGATTATTCAAGGATAATTTAATTGGTCTTCATTTATTCCTCTGGTGTTACTTATATTTAAAGAAATGATTCCATTTTGAGGGTGGTTTAACTATATATATAATAAAAGCTGGGATTAACAATGATAATTATCAATTGTTAAACATAATTGTTAATATTGTAAAAGAAAATAGGACGACACATATCTTGCCTTTGGCTTCACCTGTACAAATACTCAACTCGCCTCATATAAAGTTGCCTACCGATTGGCGCAGTGTAAAATGCTGCACTCATTAGCGGAGGTATTAATACTTCCCTGTACTATGAACATGGTTTTCAATTATGCTTGATGACTCAACAGCCAGTAAACTAAGGCTATTCCTCTATCCAAAACACCATCGGCATGCGCTTTTATGACATGTCAAAGGACATCGAGGAGCAGAATGATAAGGTGCGAGACGGCCGCTTTTCCTGCAGATGGATGAACCACTGACAGTAACAAAACTTTTTATTGATAACTTATATCAGATTCATAGATGGAGATGACATGAGGGAGGAATTGCTTTTCTGCAAACAAATTCTTGACAGAGCCACAGCAGAAGAACTCTTTAAAATAATTGATACTTACTTGAAAGAGGCCAATCTGAAATGGGAGGACTGTGTGGGGATCTGCACCGACGGGGCGCAGGCTATGGCTGGGAAACAGGGAGGGCTGCAAGCGCTCATCAAGCGCGTCTCCCCCAATGCACAGTGGACGCACTGCATGATACACCGCTAAGCACTTCAGAGTAGGACATTTCATTGATGTCACCTCTGACTCAACAATGAGGCTGCAGTTTCAGTCAAAGACACTGGCTACATTTAGGATGGGAAGAGAAAGAGTACCCACTTCTTGGCAAGAGAGCCCTTGCCATACTCCTTCCTTTTGCCACATCCTACCTATGCGAGATAGGGCTTTCTGCTGTGGCTCCATCAAAACCAAGTACAGATCAAAGCTGGATATTGAGAATTAACTCAGAGTGGCAATCTCAAATTGCAACCCAGATTTGACAAGATTTGCAGCATGAAGCAGGCTCACATCAGTCACTGAAAAGATGTGAGGATTAAGGGTACCATTTTTGCACAACAAACCTTTGGGGTTTTGTTCTTGTTTTCCTCTCAGAGAGTTGGTCATGTATTAAAACCCATGTTTGGAGAAAGGCAATTTTTTCAAAAATGTAATAAATGTTAAATATAAAAAAGAAACCTGTTACACTGAACATAATTACACAGTTATGTGCTTGAAAACGTGTTACACTTATTACAATCTGCGTTATGGCAGTTCACTTTTATTTTTCCAACAACAAAAAAAGTTAAGGTTTGTATTATAACAATGTGTGAAATAAACTGCAATGGACTTTAGATCAAAATGTGTGTATGTCCTTTTTTTTTTTGGGGGGGGGGGGGCACAATTTTTTATGTACCAAAAAGGGGGCCCAGCGAAAAAGTTTGGGAACCACTGATCTACTGGCTGTATATTATTTTAAAGTAATAAATTGACCGATACCAATCAATCGGTAGAATTGTAAAAAATTATCGATATTGATTGTATACAGTTTGACAAGGACTACCTAAACGAGTGGGTACTCCAAGAGCATCACAATCGCTACCTTCAGCTTTTCTAATGATATACACTTTCTGAGGATGATTTTTGGTTTCTTAAGAGTGTTTTAGTCTATTTGGCAGTTCACAGAAAATCTTATCAGTATGTTTATTTAATTTCTTAAAATTACAACGTTAGGTCTGGTCATAATTTGAGTGGGTTAGTTATGGGGCCAAGGTGTGAATACCTTCCCTTATATTTGAATTTTTTATTTTTTAAATATCTTATTTATTCATTTACTCAGACATGTATTATAATCTATAAAACATAACACGTCACAGATAATAGTGGGGCAGTAGGATGTAAAATTTGGGAGGGGGGGGGGGGGAGTTCCGGTGCGATTAGAAACTCTGCACATGCAAAAGGACATTTTAAATATTAAAACTAAACTATAGAGGACATTTTGTTAAAAACACATCTTAAAATTTGGGTACAATCTTTTGGTAGAGGGGTTTTGGTGCTTCTAAATTTATATAAAATAAATTGTAATTTCTTTGTAAAATAATTGATTTGATTTTGATTGGGGCCTATGTAGATGAAAACTAATTCTACAGATCTTAAATTTAAGTTAAAACTTTGGGATAATACTCTTTTCAATTGATCTAATATCTTATCTACATATGGACATTCGATAAAAAAGTGTTTCGACGTTTCCAATGAATTTTTGCAGAAAAAGCAGAGCCTTTACTCCATTGTTCTTCCATACACACTTCCTAATGAGAGTGTATTGGTAACGATTCTATACTTCATCCAGTACAGCATACAATCAAGACCACTTGAGTTGAGAGCAGTCATCACTTTTTCTGCCGATGAGGATATGCCATATATCTTTACTCCTTTCTACTTGATTTAGGTATAGTTTGGTTTTGTCGGCTACTGACATTCTCTGGGTTTTATTATTTACTTTCGCTAAAAAGTTAAAAAAGCTATCTCTAGGTCCAATTTCTCTTTTTTAAGATTAATTCTGTTTTGGATTGTTTTACTTTCTAAACCTCGATTATTGTAAAATTGTTAAAACTGTTAAAATTTCGCCTACAACGTAATTTTTTTCCTGATTGACGTATCAGAGATAAAAAACAGCCTTTTGTTTTCTGAAGCAGGTTCTTGCCACTTCATTTTTTCCAGAGCTTTGTGAGCCAGCTCCTCATTGATATTATTATTTTCCCGCCAGAATTCACTTATCTCTGTACTCATTTGGAGTATCCTAGTTGGACCATTACCCAATTCGTTTTCTATTGTATCTTTGTCAAATTTCGCAAACACAGATTTCGTTTCAAAATTCGTTTAAACCAATTAAAAAGCATAATTTTCCAGAAAACTTTAAAAGATAAGAGTCCTAAACCTCCATATATCTTGGGCGTGTTTATTCGCTTCCAAGTTATGACGTTTCTAGTCTCCTCTGGAAGTATATATATTTTTTTTACATAGACCTTCAATTTTGTCGCATAAATCGTTGGAAATTCGTGTTTGCTTAAGAATGTGGGTGGTTCTTGGTAAGATTAGGGAATTTCATATATTTATTCTAGCTAAAATATTTTTATTTAGTAAAAAGGCATATTTTGATATAGTTTTTTTCAATGTTTTTTTCAATTAATCTAAAATTCTCTGCGACATACGACTCATCTAAAGAATAAAGGTGCCAAGAATTTAATAAAATTACTTATTTTATATTTTGAAGGTTAAAACAAACATTAAAATTTGCTAAAATATTGGATTTCATAAAATTAATGTAAAGACCGAAGTTTTTTCCGGTGGCTGCTAAAATGTTAAGGGTTTCTTTAAAGGAAATTTCTATTTCTTTCACACTCCCAGAGAAAAGCATAGTGATGTTGTCAGCAAAGGCTTCAACCTTCACCTCTGTTTGTCCTAAATCTATACCCTTATTTTTTTGTTGTTTCCTCTAAGAAGGATTTAACGCAATAGTAAATAAAGTTGGGGAAATGGGATCGCCTTGACGGCACCCTTTACTTATATTAAATTCATTGCTTTCATTCTTATAGAATGTATAATATGTATTAAGAGTGTTTTAGCCAATTTGGCAGTTCACAGGAAAATCATTATCAGTATGTTTATTTAATTTCTTAAAATTACAATGTTAGGTCTGGTCATAATTTGGAGTGGATTAGTTATGGTGCCAAGATGTGAATACCTTCCCTAATATTTGAATTATTTATATCTAAATATAATATCAATGGATCAATATAGCTTTTTAGCTTTAGGAACCCCCACCAAATACTCTTTCTTCTAATCTCATCATGCGTTCAAAATGTTTCCAATATATTTTTGTTGGCCCCGGAAACATCACTGTGTTTCAAAGGCATCAGGAATGGATCTTAGAAGTTATCCTTTGATTGTTAACTTGTAATTACCGACTTCCTCAAGTCTAAACCACAATTCCAAATGATGATATTGTAAGGAAGTATTTAGAGTGAAATTTCTCACCATGTTCTCAAGACCAAATCTTTGAAATCTGATAAGTGAATTCATGTTCTCCCATATCTATATCTTACCATAAACAAGTATTCAAGGTTCAATTATCTTTAAAAGTTAAGCTTTAAGAAATTATATTTTTTGTTAGGTTTCCAGAGACCAATTGAGGTTTGTCCTTCGGAGATAATATTAAATTAACATATAAATGTGTATAATTTTTAAACTATTTTTTAATCAATAATGCTGATATCGGAGTAGGTTCCGGTGATGTTGATCCTATGTAGGTTATATTGAAATAAACAATTTTTTAAGTAGTTAAAAAAATTCAAATAAAAATAAATATCGTTACTTTTTTTTTACCGACGTACAACAAACTTTATTTCTGTGTCAATTCACTTCAAACAATTATAAGTTTATATATACACGTATGTATATAAATTACAATATAAATCAAAGACATCATTACATTATCACTGACAAGACATTTTTAATAATTTTTTTATACATGTAACATATTATGTGAGGGGGATTTTAGAGCATTTAAATTTATAAAGAATACTAAAAGTTTTTGTAATCATAAAATTAATTTCATTTTGATAAGAACCAACATATATAAAGCAAAGTTATTTTTATTTAAATAATATCATATTTTGTTGTCCAAATTCTGAAATTGCATCCCTGTATCTTTTGGTGACAACACATTTGGCTAAAAAGTGAAACACAGTTTCTCTGGAGCTTGAGCAGAAGGAACATAATCTGTCCTCACTAGTTTTTCCATGAATACTCCCAATTGTCAGCGTGTTTGTAATAATTTTGGTTTTAAACCTGTATAGTGTAAAATCAAAACGGTTATTTTTCAATGTTTTTAAAATCTTAATATTGGTTGCGGATTCATTAAAATTTTTTTTTTTTCGTTGTATTCACGTAAATACTGTTGTTTCGTGTTTTCTTCTATTTATATATGCGAACATCTTTGTTTGTAAGCTTTTTAAGAATTAACAGAGAATCCCTTG
>CP045890.1:11104302-11127125 GCA_013387185.1 Caligus rogercresseyi
TTTTTTATTGACCACATTATTTACATAATTTTTTATATTATTAGTAAATCATGTATAAAATATGGAGTTATATGCATATATGCCCTTATAGGGCTCTGGATGTGGAAGAAACGTGCAGTGAAGAGGCTTCTAACCGAAGATCAAATCTTCCCAAATTATCACAGAACCTCAAATATTATCATCTTCCCTGAAGAGGCTAGTGAAGAGGGGAGAAGAATAAATTAATGTACTTCACATTCCATTGCAGAAAGAAAGAACCACAAAATTACAATCCGTCGAATCCTTAAATCGAGTATAGCGAAAGTAATTGAAAGCTCTGATTCCAAAAGTGAAACTCTCTGAAATAAAGATGAAGAAAAAGTGCCTGAAGAATAGCTACACCAACCATTTCAAAAAGTCCAAAGAAATCTATCATAACCCGAACCTTATTTTAACGTCTAGAACGAGGTCCGGTTCGGTATCAAAAAGATCATCTTCAAAATCCAGATCTTCTTCACAAAAAGGGCAGATCCCTAATAAGGTGCAAAGAATTGAGTAGACTCCAATTAAAAAAATAAGAAATCATGTCTTATAGAACACAATCTAAGTTGACAATTTTTTCGATCCTATAATATCTCAAGATAAAAAAAAATTAGCATGGGATTAGGCGCATCATTTCCATAAAACACCGAGGAGAAGGAACCGAATAAACGTCACTCTCTTATAGAAGTATCCTTCATGAAAACCAGTGGTGGGCACCGCTCACTTTTTTGCTGTTCCGCTCACCGCTCATCCGCTCACTTTGGGCAACTGATCCGCTCCCGCTCATTCGCTCATTTTTTGAGTACTGCTGTTCCGCTCACTTCATTCCGCTCTTCCGCTCAGGTTGGCGGAATAGGTCCGCTCACTAATTTTTAGGTCCGATCACCAATTTTTTACTATAAAGTCCGCTCCAAGCTTATAAATAGCCTAAAATAGGTGTTTCTTGTAAATAATTGTTCATAAATATTAATATTATTTAGTTATTAAAACTTATTATAACTAATTATTAATATTTATAAATAATTAATTATAAGAAACACCTATTTTAGGCTATTTATCTAAGTAATATCTTCAAATAAGTAATAACTACTAAATATTAATAAATAAAACAAGAATGGCTTAATAATTAGGTAATAAACCGTTTAATGAAATTATAAAATATTACCTATTGACAAACAATCTTTAAAAAAAGAAAAGAAACAGTCACAAAAATCACTACTTCTCCTCCTCCTCCTGGATTTTGAGGGACATGATGTGCTGCTGTATGATGTCCATGTTCCCCTTCATGAAAATCAAGTTCTCAAAGTTTTCGGCCGTGAGGCACGACCTCTTGGCCCTCAGCACGTCAGAGGCCATACTGAACAGCCGCTCCACCGCAGCAGAGCTGGGGAGCGGCGTGTTGTACTTGATGAAAAGCTCCATCCAGGCCTCCCTGTGGTTCTGGGGGAACATGTCCCTTGTCACCTCCATGAGGCCTGATGTCATTCAGGATCTTCTCGCTAGCATCCTCCTGGCTGGCCTCCATCTCATCCATGTCATGCTGCCTCAAGGCCTGAAACGTTCAATAAATATTATAATATTGTTATCAATAATTCATTTTAATTGTAATTAGTCTGAGTTACGAAATTAACATTTAACAATTGTAATTAGTCTAAGTTACGAAATTAACATTTAACGGTAATTTATTATTATAATTTAAAATTGAAATTAAGTAGACTGCTGTAAAAAATTTGGGTGAACATACCTGCAGGAACGGATCATCTTCCACAGATGCTTCCCTCTCCTCCAGCTGGCTCTCCTCCACTCCAGACTTGGCCGCTAGCTCCTCCACCAGGCGCCGCTGGATGGTGTCAGTCTGGGCCCTGGACTTGGTCATGTTCTTGACCGCCACCAGCTTGTAGTGGGGGTGCAGGGCCGTGGCCATCAAGAGATCATCATCCTCAAAGAGATGACCAAACCTGGCCTTGAACCCCTGCCTGCCATTGTGGTCCAGCAGAGCGTCCACTAAGGGTTTGGCGTGACTGAAAATAATAATTATTTATAATTAATAATTAAATTTTATAAAGATTCTTTAATTTACTTCATTAAACACTGAACGGCTATAAATTAACATTTAACGGCAATTTTTCAACCATAATTGTTAAAAATATGAAATTAAAAAAAAAAATCTTCATTGCATATCTATTTTCACTGCATGTTATTAAGTTTATAACATTCAAATGCACTATATTTTTTACCTAAGGTTCCATCATAAATACATGAAGCTTCTCAAGCTCTGAGCTTCATGAATGATATCAGGCTGATTTATGTATTGTTTATACATTCAAATGATTAAATTACCTAAGGTTCCCATCTGACTGAAGCTTCTCAAGCTTGAGCTTCATGATGGGGAGGAACATGCCCATGTACGCCTTCTCCTCGGCCTGGAGATTGTCCAGGCATGCGGCCACTGGCTCCATGGCTGTGACGTACTCCTTCATTATGGTCACGTCCTCCTCCACAAACACAGACACTTTCTGAAAAAGAATAATTTAATTAGTTGTCGTTTATTTTCATTGAATAAAATTAAAAATTATACATATTTTGTTTAAGTTAAGTTTAAATTAATTTCTTACCGGGATGCGCTGCAGAAGCTCGTTAAACTCCATGAACTTCTGTGGGTCCTCCAGCTGTTCCAGCAGGCACTTGAGGGCATCAAACATGCTGTTCCAGCGGGTGGCCCCTGGGGTCTTCAGCTTCTTCTTGAGAATGCCCCTCATCTGGTATGCTGCCACAGTTTTCCTGAGAAAAACTTTAATTAAAAATTCTGAAATCTGAATTACTAACGTTTATAATGTAATTTTAACCTTTATTACGTTATTAACATATAACGTAAACGGTAATTATTAATCATTATACCTGTTTTGGCATGTCCAGACAGCTGTAGCCTTGGCCAGTGTCTTAACAAAGGCCGGCCTTGGGGAGGTTGTCCAGTTGGCCACCTTTGCCGTGTCCCTGGTTGCCAATAAGTTGATGGTGTGGGCACTGAAGAAAAAAGAAGTAAGGAGTTAATAACTTAATGTTAATAAATTAAATTAATAACTTGGTAATTTAATAAGTTAATCTCAAAAACTATTCATTGGTAGTTAATTGAATTTGGTACTGTAAAATGCAGATAAACTTTTAATTAAATAGATAAACTGATAATTTATTTTTAAAAATAATTACCCGCAACGCCTGTGCTTTGGGAGCTCAAGATCCTGGTTGAAGAACCACTCCATCATGTTGGGGTCCTGGTTCACATTGTCCAGGGCATCCGCCACTGAGACAGCCGCAGGGTCCACCAGTTCACCGTCCTCATCTGGGAGTGGCACCTCCTCAGGCTCCTGGTCCAGTTCTACCATGGAGTCAGCAGCGTCAACCTGGGCATGAAGAACTTTTTTAGTTTTTTTCCTTTTTTATACTTTATATTTCAGTTTTAAAGACATTTGTTAAAAGAACATAAAGTTAACCAATATTATTTTTTTAAATGTTACCTGCGCATCAAGAAGCTGTCTCTGAGCTTCCACACCGTAGTGTTCAAACGCAGCCACATAGTTAGCGCCGTTATCCGTGGTCGTTGTCTGCACCTAAAGTAGAAACATTTCTAAAAATATAAATACTAATATAAATATTAAATAATAATAATAATAATAAAAATTACTAATATAATATAATATATAATATAACATATAATACTAATAGTAAATTAGTAATATAAATAATAAAAATATAAATAATATACTGCTACTTGTATTATTTATTTATTTATTTTGTTCTTTCTTCACTCAAGGTTTTTTCTTTGTTCTGTTTTATTTACCTTGTTCTGGATGCCAAAATCCATGTGCATCTGGCAGATGGCACGGGCAAGGAACTTCCCAGTTTGGCTTACCGTGACCTCCCTGCACCCAAGGACGGCCTTCTGCCTCCTGATGGTGGTGGGATCGATCCAATGGACCGTCATACCCAGAAAGCCACGGCTGTGGGCCGTCCAGCTGTCAGCTGTTGAAAAAAGTAATTAAATAACTAAATTATTTAATAAATTATTCAATAACACTTCAAAATTAAAGTACCTGCACTGCACGCACATACATATAGACAATTAATAATAATCAATTACAATATTATTATTTTTATTTCTGAAGTATTTTATTTAAGTAACTTTACTAATTAAACTTAAGTAAAAAAGTATATCTTGCCTGTGGTGGCCACATAGTTTTGCTGACTTAGTAGGTGCGTCAGCTCTGACTTGGCCTTGGAGCCCATGACCTTCAGGTCCCTGGACAGCTTCCTGCGGGACGGCACCGCAAAGTCCGGGCTCAGGTACTTCAAGAAGTCCCTGAACCATTCACTGTCCGTGAGACTGCCGGGCACCATATCTTGTATGATGAATCTGAACAATGAAATATGGTACTGGTTACTGGTAGACTAAAAAAAGTCAAAAACCTAACATCTTTTAAAATTGTCACATCTTTTTAAGATTTGTATTTTTATTTTTTACAACCATGTGCTTGCTTACCTATAGTATATGTTCAAGGCCTTTTTCTGGCTGAACTTCTCCTTGAGGGCTGTCTCTATGGAGGACTGCCTCTGCCTCTCTGGCTGTGGGTGGACATGCCTGAGACCCAAGAGTCTGATTCACTGGTCCCAGAGAAGTGTTTGCCCCGCTTGGACCCACCCTCTATGGCCGCCAGTAACTCATTCACCAGGCTGGGGTGGTGCTGAAAGATGAAAATAAATTATATTATTATATTATACTATTTAGTATTAATTATTGTGTACATAATAAATATTAAATAATTAAAATATTTAAAAGTATGTGTCATGTGACTGAATCAACAAGACTAAGTAAATTATTTACATTTATTATTTAATATTTTATTTTACTTACACTCTTGTAGTGCCTCTTCAAGTTATACACAGAGTGCTGCTGCATCTTGAGGACATTGCTACAGGTCCGCTGGGTGCACTTGGCCTCCACCCTATCCTTGGCATCCACAGAAAATATGAAGTACCTGAAATTTTGAAACTTTAACAAACTGGATACAATTTTTTATTTTACAAATTAGTGAACTCACAATTGATTATTTATTCTATACTATTCAATATTTTTTTTAAATGTTTTATTATGCATAGATGGCTAGACGCCGTCTACTAGAATGTTAAATTTGAGAGGTTTTGCCACTTTTTGGGACTTACTTTTTCAAATGAGCGAATTCCCTCTGCACTTCCATTGTGCGCGCATCCTGAGATCCCTGGGTGTCCTGGCTCTGGCTCAAGACCACAGTGTCTGCCTGGCTGGCGCCCACCTCCTCCACACTGCCAGTGGCCACAGGGCTGCTGAAGACATCCTGGGAGATGGGGTCGTCCACCTCCAGGTCCATGCTGCTCCTTTTCAATAACAAATTATTAATTGACAAATTAACATTAACTTTTTATGTTACTTGTCACACTGCTCACGCATTATTCAGATGAATTAAGAATAAGATTAATTTTATAAAATTTAAAAATTGTACTTAAATAAATGAATTAAATTAATCAATTTACTAACCTGTATCTTCTCTCTCCGCTCAGAGGTCGGGTTCGGGTCACAAACTTATCCATGACTCGTGATTCGTAAAAAAACGAAAAAGTAAAGTATACTGACTCAGAGTGACCGTCAGACAATGAACACACACGAACACAAACGTATACACAGAGAGAATAAGAGAGTGCCAGAGAGAGACAAAACTTGTACGCCGAGTAAGTACTAAGCTGGTACTAAGTAGGGTCCCATATAGCCATTTAATGACATCATCAACATATGTGTTATGACGTCATTTTTTCAGATGGATTTCTAATCATACTACATGTAATAATTATTTAATAATTATAACAAAGATAATTTTATCTCTTTTATATTTAGAGAAGAAAGAGAAAAGTTATATTATAATAATGTAACTTTTCTCTCTCTTCTCTGAATATAAAATGAAATTCTATATGGGACCATGAACGCAACCTCTTTGTTATGACGGGGGTACACATTTTATATATTAAGAAAGGACTGATTGTCACTTATTCTCTCTGCGTATACACAATAACTGCACGACGTGAACTGAGTGGCTACGCGTGGCAACACTGCTGCCACGTGTCTAGACAAGAATAAACAATTTCTGGCGCACCTTTTTAGTCCATGCCACGTTAGCGGCATTACATTTAGAGCAAAAAGCGAGAAAAAGTAGTCTTTTTTCTATGAGTAATCCGTTTTAATAACGGAAACTTTTTTATGTGAGCGGATGAGCGGAAGTTAATTTTAGAGGGTCCGCTCACCACATTCCGCTCACTTCTCACAAAGATGATCCGCTCTTTGCATTCCGCTCACCAATTGCTCCTCCGCTCAGAGCGGAAGAGCGGAATAATGAGCTGAAGTGCCCACCACTGATGAAAACCCCGACATCATCTGCCTAGAGGATATTAAATCCCCTTTTTCGGGTCATCTACATGGGATTGTCATTTCTGTATCCCTAAAAACTATTTAATTTATTACCGGTAGTGGGAATCATCGTGGAGTTTTAACTTTGGTATCAAAGACTATAGACAAGTCAGAATGTGTAAAGCAACTTTCAAATGGAGGAGATTGGCACAAACTATTTTTTTCAACGACGAATGGTGGCTTCTACATTATCAATGCCTATGGACCCAACGTTAAAAACTTGACTCCTTATCAGGCAATCATCAATGTCTCTAAAAACAATATCTACCCACTGATGTTTATTGATGATATGAATGTAGACAATATACCTACATTATAAAGTCTGTGCAACCAAATCATCAAATTATGTCTACACTCATCATGGAATTAAATCTTATTGATACCGTTAAAATTTTAATCCTCAAGATAACCTGGTGATGTGGGAATAATTACACTATGTAACAAAATTAAGGTCTTTGTTTGCCCCTGGGCTGAAATCTCTAATTGAGTGCCATTTTTTACGTAGATTCCAAAAATGCCACTCAAAATATCGTCCGAAAAAAGGTTTGGGCTGTATGGCCTTTTTTTGAAAATCAGGATTTTCATCATTTCTAATGGTTCAGGCACAGTTATCTTTGTGGAAAGTAAGAATAACCACAAATGTCAGTTGTATTTATTTTTCTACTATATCTGAGCATTTCAAATCCGTTTTTATAATCATATATCTTTCGTACTATTCGAAAAAATCGGCTTTATATTTCAAAAAGTTGATCATTTTTTAGTGTTCTATTTAAGCGGCTATATTTTTTTTGTTTCGAGTCTATTGACTAATCAATATCTAATATATTTCTGGTATATGTCAATGCATTTCAGAACAGTTTTTATAATTTCGATATCTGGCATGAAAGTAAAGAAAAGATCAATTAGTAGGGCGAAGTATTGATCATATTAAGTAACTACTTTTAGGTGATTATTGAGGTTGCATTTAATATTATTGTGATTTGTTACGAAAAAAAAAAAACAGGTTTGACTTTTTATTTGCAAGTTCCTTAAATAATTGATAACAATATTGGAATGCAATTTTCCAAATCACAGTAACTCTCTAAAAAATAAAATTATTTTGACACTTGTAAATAATTATATGTAATAAAAATGACGTTTTTTTAGAAAAGAATTACAAAAAGTAATGTGTAGTGATGACAGTTTTTTATAGAAAAGAATTTCCAAAAAAGTACTGTGTAGTGATGACGTTGTTTTAGAAAAGAATTTCCAAAAGAAGTGATGACGTTTTTTCCGAAAAAAGTCCAAGAAATGTTTGGAAAAATTGAACGCTGAACGCAAAACTCTTTTTTTGCGTTCAACGTTCAGCGTTAAAAAAAAAGTTGCGTTCCGTTCAGCGTTCCGTTCATTGAACGTGCATTCAGCTGAACGCCGTTCAATTTTGCGTTCCGTTCACAAGCCTGCTATTTTTATGTACTATAACCTCCGATGCTACTAATTTGCTCCGTGCTGTAGAAATTGATTTTAAAGAAACAATTCATGGGAAGCCGATGGATCAAGAAGATTAAGGAACCTAGTGAAAAAGATGGAGGTGCCGCCCTTATTAAAAAGATAATTGAACATGATCAAACTATAACAGATCCTCAAGAGATCTTTAAAAATATTGCATAAACGTTTTCAATATCTTGTGGATGTGAAGAGGAGCAATTTTCCCCGTGCCAAGACTGGCAAACATATCATTTTTACTTGAGAGAGATATATGACTATATCATGAAAAAATATAATGACAAAAAAACTTCAGGTCCCGATGGAATTTGTGGAAGGATATACACACAATGTGCGTAAGAGTTAGTCCTTATTTGGTTGAATTGGGGAAAGCAATGAAAGTTCATGGGAAGCTTCCTCAATCCTGTACCATAGGGCAAATAGTTATTATACCAAAGAAAGGGTTGGCCACAGATCCGAACAACTGAGGCCAATACAGTTCTTAATTAACACTATCGAATTCTTTTAGGTGTACTGCTTCAGATATCGAGCCTAAATATTAAACTTGGCCCAAAACAAAAGGATTCTTGAAAAGAAGGAAAACCAGCGACATATCAAGAATTATAGGGACCGTCATTGAAAAGGTAACAAAAAGGAAAACTTATGGAGCTATCGTTGCAGTAGACTTTTGTAAGGCCTTTGATTCCTTATTTCACAACTTCATTATCAACTCCATTAAAAATTACTCCCGAAGAAGTTTTTCAATACTATTAGAGCCCTACTCGTCAATGGGAAACCATAGGAGTGATATAATCAACTTAAAGAGGAGTTGCCGGCAAGGCTGCCCAGCGTCGCCCCTTTTATTTATTGCTGCTCTCAATAGTCTTAGAAATTCAATTTTTAAGAAATTCAAAGGCTTTGGAGTGATTTTAGAAGAGAAGAGACACATCATGGATATATACGCTGACGATAATGTTAGAAGCTAATTCTGAGGAACAACTGATAAAGCGTATTGAAGTGGTTCTGGGTCATTTCAAACAGTGCCTTAGAGTAGTAGAGTCTGGACGAAAGACTGATGAGTCATAACATAAGCTGACAAAAACCCATAACAAACAAATTTAATATCATAAATTAATAGGTGTTTGGATTAATAGCAAACTTAATGTTATTTGTATAAATCAAAGGGGATATATTTTAATGTAAAAAGATGGCAATTGAGTTGAATTTGCTAAGAATTGCATTATTTTATGATTTTGCCGCTATTTGAGCAGAAATAGGATTTATATGTTGAATAACAATATTATTGCATTTCCAATTTTATTCGTAATGTGGGAAGCCCTTCATCAATCACGAAACCTTTTTGTTTTTATGTTTTATATCTCTAGGATCAGTCATCAAAATAGGTTTTCGCAGGCTGTGAGCGTTCAGCTTTTTTTGCGTTCAGCGTTCAAAAAAAATTAGCGTTCCGTTCAGCGTTCCGTTCAATTTTTGCGTTCAGCGTTCCGTTAGCGTTCAAATATTTAAAAAAGAATTTTCCAAAAAGTACTGCGTAGTGATGACGTTTTTTTTTTTTAGAAAATAATTTCCAAAAAAGTACTGCGTAGTGATGACGTTTTTTTTTTAAAATTTTTTCCAAAAAAGTACTGCGTAGTGATGTCGTTTTTTTTTAGAAAAGAATTTCCAAAAAAAGTAATGCGTAGTATTGACGTTTTTCAGTCCAAGAAATGTTTGAAAAAATTGAACGCTGAACGCAACTCTTTTTTTTGCGTTCAGCGTTCAAAAAGAAGTTGCGTTCCGTTCATTGAACGTGCGTTCAGCTGAACGCCCTTCAATTTTGTGTTCCGTTCACAAGCCTGGTTTTTCGTAATACTTTACCAAGAATAAGAGCAACAAATGATAGTTCTGGAGTCCAATCAGTTTCAAGAGTAGAATGAGAATATTGGCAGTAGCCTCATTTACTCTTGAATTGTGCGATGTACGATAGGATGGCCATTTGATATAAGTTTCTCCTACGAACTATGTGGAATGCTTACAAGGTTTTGTTTTACTCCGGAAAGATCATTTGTTGCTCTTTTTCTGGGTAAGTTTAATATAAAAACAAAAAGGTTTCGTGATTGATACAGGGCTTCCCACATTACGAATAAAATTGGAAATGCAATAATATTGTTATTCACATATAAATCCTATTTCTGCTCAAAATAGTGGCAAATCATAAAAATAATGCAATTGTTAGCAAATTCAACTCAATGACCATCTTTTACATTAAAATATGGCTATGGTATACTTTCGTACACCGCCTCCATATTTTAGGGACTCATGGTATATTATTTTTATTTTGGAAGGGAATGGGAGAGGAAAAAAAAAGAAAAAGGAGAGTTAGAGAGATGGAATAAGAGAGAGACACAGAGAGAGAGTCACGCAGATATAGACACACAGATAGAGAAAGGCACAGAGAGAGAGAGAGATAATTAACTTATTCCCATCCTGAAGAGTCTCGGGATCGAGAAATAGTGACTTTACACATAGAAGTGGAATCTTTGGGCACCTGGATCGTGAAAAGAGGAAGTTCCTCATGACCTATTCCTACTCATTCGTCTTCAAATATCTACCCTCCCTCCATCCCCCTCTTCTGGATCTGCCGGATGACTATGGAGACTCCACTCATGAAGCCTCCTCCTACACGTCTCTTGGATTCGTACGTCTAGAAGAGGAAGTCTCTCAGGCATGTCTCTTCCTCAACAAGCAAATGAAGGAGTCCTCTCACCCTCCGAGTCTCATCTGTAAAGGCTTACAATTTGGAAATCAATGTCCATGATATGATATTCTCCGGATCAACCCACATATTAGTCTCGGAGTCGAAAAACAATGGACTAATGCATGGAAAATAAAATTTTGGACCTCTAATTTAAAAAGGATGGATACTTCAAGGCTTCTTCCTTCCCCTTTTCATTTGCCTTCCTGGATTGGAGCCATAATTTTGACAAATTCGATCATCTTAGAATTTGGTGACTTATTACCATTCTTTACGTTGCGTTTAGACCCTAGAATCTTCAATTACACCAAGTGTTTCACATTGAATCCATGAGAGTGAAATGAATTCCTTATTTTATTTCAAAGATTCACAAATAATTTCAACGGAGTCCCTTTCCACTTGGGATATTTATTTCATCCTTATTTTATATTTACCGCATATATTCGTACAAATACTCTGATTGATACACCCGAAATATACACTTGATCACTCATTCGACATCTATTTTTATACTTATATCTATACTTTTAATATTTGTTAATATTAGTGCAAAACTCAGTGCCTTGCTTTTTCATGTATTTTCTTTGTTAAATATTGTGTCACTGTGGGCTGCGTTGAAGAGGTTCAAGGAAATGAGAGTAATAAACACAAAAAGGAACTTTTTCCCTTTTAGTTCTAGTAATTAACTTGGAAACAGAAGTGGCCAGAGTCAGATTTGTGTTTAAAAACTATTACAGAGCAGTATCTTGTCTAAGGACTACATTCTAGTGAAGTAAGACAAATTATGATTCATATAAAAATCAAAACGTTTAATAAAATAATTAAGTAGGTAATTAATACTTCTCTGCAACTCCTAGGCTAGACAAGATTAGGTAGGACCTTAAGTGATAAATTAGCATCAAGGATAGTCATGATAAGGTCAATGATAACTATTTTCATTTCAGATTTTTATTAATGGGCTATATTTTATTTGTAAATTTAAATATAGTAGTAATAAGCATTTCTTTCTTTAGGTGGCAGAAGTAGGTATAGATTATATCATAAAATATATTAACGAACACCTTACCTTCACTTAAGAATTGTGAAGATCAATACTCTGTTGTTTATTATTTAAGAATAATTCTTTATAAGTATATTACAAAATACTATACCATCATTACAAGAAATACGAGCTGATATCGTAAGAAAAATCAACAAAAGTTGTGAAGGTGTTTTTATTATGATACAAGAATATAAAATCCATAAATGTGAAATAAGTCAGGTCACACTTGAATTATGAAATATGTAAATATAAAGTGGTCGTTTGGGGTTCTTCCTTCAAACACGACGAAAAGGGAATAATATGTTTCACTTTATATAAATGTCAAAGAAGAGGAAAATCTTATAAAATAAAAAGAGTCTGTTCAGAGGGCTTCATTACAAAATATAAGGTCCCAAGGTAGAAGTGTATAGTATACATTGAAGAATAATGATGCTCCTTATAAATACATGAACCATGAAACAATCTGCACATTTGCAAGAGAAGGGGTTGAAGCCATATGGGAGTCCTCCTTCAAGATCCACGGTTCCAAAGGAGACTAATATGGTGGGTTGATGAGGAGAATAACCATTGATTTCCAAATTGTAACCCTTTACAGATGAGACTCGGAGGGTGAGGAGGACTCCTTCATTGCTGTGTGAGGAAGAGCAATGCCTTAGAGACTTATTTTTCTAGATTGACGAGTCCAAGAGAAGTGAGACCCCGGAGGGAGGAAGAGCAATGCCTGAGAGACTTCCTCTTCTAGACGTTCGAGTCCAAGAGAAGTGTAGAAGGAGGCTTCATGAGTGGAGTCTTTGTAGTCATCCGAGACCCGGAGGGAGGAAGAGCAATGCCTGAGAGACTTCCTCTTCTAGACGTTCGAGTCCAAGAGAAGTGTAGAAGGAGGCTTCATGAGTGGAGTCTTTGTAGTCATCCGAGACCGGAGGGAGGAAGAGCAATGCCTGAGAGACTTCCTCTTCTAGACGTTCGAGTCCAAGAGACGTGTAGGAGGAGGCTTCATGAGTGGAGTCTCCGTAGTCATCTGAGACAGATCCGGAAGAGGGGGATGGAGGGAGGGTAGATATTTGAAGACGAATGAGTAGGAATAGGTCATGAGGAACTTCCTTTTTCACGATCCAGGTGCCTAAAGATTCCACTTCTATGTGTAAAGTCACTATTTCTCGATCCCGAGACTCTTCAGGATGGGAATAAGTTAATTATCTCTCTCTCTCTGTGCCTTTCTCTATCTGTGTGTCTATATTGCGTGACTCTCTCTCTGTGTCTCTCTATTCCATCTCTCTAACTCTCCTTTTCTTTTTCTTTTTTTTCCTCTCCCATTCCCTTCCAAAAATAAAAAAATATACCATGAGTCCCTAAATATGGAGGCGGTGTACGAAAGTATACCATATCCATATGGCTATGGAAAACCACTGGCAAATATATTTTTGATGACGTCAAAAATAATATTAGTTTACTGACGTTTCACATTCCATACAAACATAAAATCATGATCCCTGGAGGTTGGGAGATGTAAATGCCTAATTTTATTCCGTATTAAGTAATATACATCTTATTAAAAAAAAATTCGTGATTAAAAAAATTAAAAATTCCTTGAATAAATGGATATCAGTAATACTAAGTTGGAATGAATCTTTTTGTTATATATATATATATGATGAAATGATAAATAATAAGTATCAAGAAATAAACAAAGGCTCTATGTAATAGTAATCCTCGACCGCATGACGGCGCCACCATCACCATTCGCACACAAATCTTGTAGCTGGGTCTCTAGTTATATATGCTCTTTTACCTATAAGCCCTATACTTTTATCAAGTAACCATGCTTGTATAAATAAATCGGAATCACTGTATTTGCTCATCCACAAAACCTTTCAATAGTAGTTAAAAGTAAGGTAGAGCCATTTTAACCAATGAAAGTAAAAATAATACACCGCCACGCAACCTACCTCATGAGCATGACGTCACATATGGCAAAAGAGGGTATATTGTATAAGTAAAATATGTTAAATATAATCGAATTAGCCTTTAATTAGATCATAGAAGAATTAATTATCACAATTCTATTAGAAAATGGAAAAATATTAAATTTTGTGAGTAATCATAAATTTTGATGATTTAAAGTTGCTGAAATTATCCAAAATATTTCATGAAAAGCAAACTCTTCAATCATTATATGTTAAAACACATAAAAAACAACGAAATAAATTATAACAAAATACTATTTATAATCATATATTATTACAAAGACATATTTAGAAAAAAGTATATAATTTATGAATTAATACAAAACAAAATATGGTTATAATCATATATTATATAAATATTATTAGAAATACATATAAGAAAAAAATATTTTATAAATTATTACAAAACAAAATACTGTTTATAATCATATTATATAAATATTATTAGAAATACATATTTAGGAAAAAGTAAATAATTTATTGGAGCATTTAATTAATCCACTGTTTCATTTTTCGCTTCTCTCTTAAACTTAAACGACAATAGATTGGAGCGCCACCTGATGAAATAGCATATCGGGCTCAAAACAACGCTTGGAATGAAAGAAACTATTATTGTTCCTATGTGATTCTTAGGATAAATAAATCGGAACCTATGACAAAACTGTGTCTATAAAACCTTTCATTCATTGGGGGTATTGTTTCAGTAAATTGATAGTTTCCGTTATGCATATAACTCCATATTATATAATTGATTTACTAAATAATATAAACATATATGTAAATCATGTGGAAAAAAAAATATATTCATAAAAAACAATTGTCCAAAAAATATCCCAAGTATTGATGAACTGGATTTTTCATTGAACCCAATTTATACATCCCAGATTAGTGAAATAATTAATTATAAATGACAAAATAATTCAAAAAAATCTTTTTTAATAATTGAAATATATTTTATAACACGTAGTAATAATAAAATATAAAAAATATATATATATTTTTATTACTACGTGTTTTAAAATATATTTCAATTTAAAAAAAATATTTTGTAATTTATAATTAATCATTTCATTAATCTGAGATATATAAATTATTATAACATACATGAATTTGATAATTATTTACATAATTTTCTCATGGACATACTTCTACTTCCAAATAAATTGGAGGTTTTATTACACCTATTTTTTACTATAGTCGTCTGTTTTCGTAAATGGATGTGTTAACGAATTTTTATATACCTAGATATATATTGTAATCATTCATGACATTGTGATATATTCTTTAATGATGATCTAATAAATTGAACGGCCATTTCTGTTATTGAAGATCCTATTTGTTTCAATTTTACTAATTCTTTTACATATAATTTAAATATTCCTTCAACTTTTGTAAACTTCTTAATAAATTTATCCGAACAAAATATTAATCCACCAGAAGAAGAATAGTTTCTGAATGAAATTATATATTTTTTTAAATAGATCTTTAAAGTTTATATTGTTTTTATACTTCGAAAAAAATATTTAAAAAGACTGTTTACAGTAAACCCTCGAAATAACGACCCTCTGTATAACGAACTTCGGATACAACGAACCTCCTGGAGCTGGCCGAACAAGCCTAAGATATAACGAACTTAAGTTCGTAATATGTGAGGATACCGAACTTCCTGGAGCTGGCCGAACAAGCCTCATATATAACGAACTTAAGTTCGTTATATCTGAGGCTACCGAACAAGCCTCAGTTATAACGAACCTAAGTTCGTTATATTTGAGGCTACCGAACCTTTTTGTCTATGACCGAACAAGCCCCGAATATAACGAACCTAAGTTCGTTATATTTGAGGCTACCGAACCTGAATTGTGAGCTGCTGCGGATCATGCAGTTTGAACTCATGCGTGAGGTGCAGCAGAGGAAGACGCAGACGAAGATCTCTGACTTCTTCAAGGCTGGCCCCTCCCCAGCCGAGAAGAGGTCTAGAGGTCAGAGACCAGCAGTGTGTCTGTGACTTCGACCTCCTCCACTAATCTGCCAAATGTGTCCAGCGGCAGTTCATCGTCACTCCTGCAGGATATACCTTACACTCCAGAGCCCCCTCTAACGAACATCGGATTTAACGAACTTTCGTATATAACGACCCTGCCCTCCCCTCATATAGTTCGTTATATCGAGGGTTTACTGTATTTACAGTTCCCTTTATAAATTATAAATATTTTGAGCCTGACTTGAGAGTCAGCTGCTACACAGACAGGTCTCACGACGTAACTCTCCTTATAGGGCTCTGCTCTAAGGCACTGATTTCAAAAATATATGAAAAGAAGTCTTGATTAAAAATCAATAACAAAAAACCCAGCTATTTTACCTTTCGGGGAATGGAGTCCTGAAAAACGGTTAAAAATTATTGGCTTCTCGATCATGAACTCTTTCTCAGTTCTCGGGATTTCGTGGGACAGACATGCATCATCTTTTTCTAATTAGACTTCACTTAAATACTATGTGGATACTACAATCTCATCGTCAAAAAGATTCAATCTTCAGAAGAGGATCGATATTTTTTAACTACATTATAACACTAAAAATTTATAAAGAGTAACCGTGATTCCCTGGTTTGCAGAAAAAGTTTTAAATGAAGAAAAGTTCTGGCTCAACAAATTATTTCACAAATTTTACATATCTTCAATAATTAATAAGACCTAGATCTCTCTTAGGAGGAGGTCTATCTCTTCTCAGGATAATTTTACCCAAAATCTACAGCAAGGTTTTTATAGACATCTCTTGCCGTCGTGGAATTGAATGGAGGGCTACAGTTTCTTTAGACCCCATTTACACGTGGCTTATACTTGGCACAAATTTTATTAATTCCCATTTAGAAGAAATTTCTCACTGGATAGCGTCAGCTCATAGAGTTTTATGGAGTAGAACTCCATCATTTAAAACCTCTTCGACCATTGACGTGATTCACAAAAATCGGAATAAGATATTTTACTTTAAAAATCTTTTACATCCTAAAGAATTGGAACTTGTCGGTTTAAAAACAAAATTTTATCATTACATGATTTGGAAGGCACCATTTTTAATTGTGGGAAACTTTATTACACTCTAAAAAATCTGCTTTAGAACATCAAATACCACAGCCTTGGCACTTGAAAATGTCATTTGAAAACAAGTACAAAAGTGAGGCTGTGGAAATATGTAATAGATTTATTACAAAGCTCAACCTTCCAAACTCCTGGGAAAAAATAATAATGCCATCTATGACAAAAATTAAGGACCCCAAGAAATTCACAGCGCAATTGAAAATTTTGAATGACTGTATTTATTTCAATGCTCCATGCAAGGATTGAGGAAAATTATATTTATCAATGTTAAAAGGAATTATTAAGTCGTATGAAGCTTTTAAACAAAAATGACTTTTTGATAAAACTTTTATATTTGTATACTTTTTTAATGTCATGATAGCCCTCATTTGCTTTTCTTTTAGATGTTCTGTACCCATTGTTATTGATTTTGAATATGCGCTAAAAAAATATTTAACACCGTTGTTCATGCCTTTGCTGAATGCCAGGGACTTCTCTTCCTAAGAGGAATAATTACCTGCAACATTGCCAACGTGGGTGAAAACTTGTTACGCCGTTGATTTTGTTTGGAGTTACATCGTATTTTATGAAAGCCTCTCTGAAAATGCGTGCCCTTGAAATGGCTATTTAAAATTGCAGAAAAACTGGCCATCGGAATACGGGTCCAAGTGGAAGAATGTCGGGAAATTTTCATATCAACATCTGCAAGATATTCGGCTTTTGGCATCAAAATCCCAAACGTGGATAGTTCGTCGTGGGAATATGCCGGAAATGTTATCAAATATTATCCCTCCAAACATTACAAGAAATATCAACGCTGGCTTTTACGAATACATAAAAAAAATTAAAGAAATAAATATTCTTATGTGGACTGTTTAGCACAAAATGTTTTGTTGTTCTGAAATTTTAAATTTGATTTTTATAAGATTAGAAAGAATATTTTGTATGATTTTGTTGTTTGTGTAATGTTCGTTTGTTCATATTCTTAGTTTATTTGATATATTGATGGGAATACTGTTGGACTTATATTTAGAGTATTAATTGTAATCTTTAATGTTTAATTATATATAGTGTGTTCCATCAGAAATGTAACTTTTAAATAGCTAATTGGAAGTATATAAAATAATTCAAATCGTATAATGGATGCGCCATTTTATTCACGAAGAGGGGATTTTATCAATTTATAAAAATTTGCATTGATTGTCAACCATCTACAACCGGAAAAATGTTTTCTGAACTTAAGAAGAAATGGATTTCCTGCAGTTTGGCAAAATATCTTCTCCTTCCACTTTACTTCAAGATCAGTTGAAGGGCAACGAAATTTTCTCAGCCGATCCAGTTCACAAGAGTTCTTGATCATTTTTAATAAAACTGTTTCCATTCACAAGAAAAAATAAATAAAACAAAATCATAAAGAACAGAAACAGTGATTCAGCATGTGAAGAGTTTCTCCGAGGAAACCCCCAGTTGCCAACTCAGAAAAGCTTCTCATCAAATTTCACCCACCATAACAACGTTATGGAGGATCGTTAGATATGATCATTACACTTCAGTTCAACCATTAACTGATGCCCTCAAACCTGAAAAAGGTATTTTAGCCAGTAGATTCTGCAGTAACTATCCAACATTGTCGATAGAATCATTTGGACTGAGGAGAAGTTCTTAAACTTCCATTAAAAAAACACATTGAAAATACGAAGAACTGTGGACAAATGAGAATCCTCGAAATATCTGCAAAACAAATGATAGGAATTATTTTAATGTAATGATCTTTGTTACCATTATTAATGGAATGACAAGAATGTCCTGTCTTTAGGTTGGAAGGGGCATTTCCAGGAGCAACTTTTGTGAGGGTTCAGAAGATCTGCTTCTCATAATATAGGCCAATAAATGTTTAATAATCATAAAAATGCATTCTATTCCTTTAAAATAATCAGAGGGAATTTGACGTATTTTAAGTACTTCGTATTCGCAATTTTAAAATTACATTTCTGATGGAACACACTGTTTTATATAACTACTCCAAATGATAAAGTAAAAAAATCTTGGGACATAAACGACCCTCTATCAGTAAAATAGATAATGGGTCGCGTATACATTTTTATTTATTGAGATTAATATTTTATCATTTTCTTCGGAATTGACTCATGATGTTATAAAAATTAATCATCCCATTTACATTTGTCAAATTTAAGGACTTACTCAAAAAATTAAGGTTGTTGAATATGTTAAGAAGAATTATATAAAACATTAACAGTCGCTTATTCAGCCCTATTCTTCATATAAACCGCCTGGAAGGTCTGCAATATAAAGTGGAAGATGCAAATGAATGACAGCAGACTTACTGTACCATCATATAATTTCACAAGTCAAGCCCAGAAGGTCCAACTATGAGTTAATTTGGCCTATGATGTGAAAATAGTTTGATTTCCCTGACCTCTAGCATGGAACCTTTCCTAGTCATATGGATATAACGAATGCAAACCTCAAAAATTTATTAAAGCAACACTATTAATAGGAGTAGAGGCCTCTATTTATCTAATTAAACGCATACACATTACATAAAAGACGAAGGAATCACGAGAAGAGAAAGGAGAAAATTTTATGAGAAGGGATATTAAGATTTAATGAGCAATGAAGTATCGACCACTACTCCATGTCTTCATCCTCTTCCCCATCACTGTTGGTAGGAATATTCTTGACGAGAGTCGTAAACTCCTTTCCTGCCTCCTGATTTCGGTCCCATACAGCAAGTAACTTAATGCGAAAGTCGGCGTGTTTCATTCCAAAGAGCTTCAGGATCCGCGTCTGATTGGAATTGAGGGTGCTGCCTTCCTTACAGACGACGTGTTCCTTGGTGAGGTGAAGAATACCCTTCTTGAGGGCGGAGGGGAGTCCAAGTGAGCGAAGTTGGGGTTCGATGGCGAAGCTCATTTCCGGAATGGGTCCCTCGGGGAGAACGACGGTTTGAGTCGCGATGCTACCTGAGCGGGCAAAATCCGGCTCTGTGTTACTGTTGAAGTACTCCAAGGTCTCGTCCAGAGGTTCGTTTGTGAAGAGGAGCCCTCGTTGACCGCTGAGGAGCTCGGAGAGCTTGTGGAGCCCCGGAGCAATCTCTTCCTCCTCATTGCGGCCCAGAGCAAGGCTCATGATGCGATTCTTCCCCATGAAGAACACGCTCCCACCCTTTTCTTCCTTCCATTCTCGGCGAATCCGTTGAAGGTGGAGATTACGGGCGTTCTCTGTCTCGAAGAGGAAGATCCGGGTGTGCCCGCTCAGAGTATCGCGGATCTTGTCCACGAGTACGCGCTTGTTCTCAAGACCGACCTTCTTCTCGGTTTTGGTGAGAGAGACCTTCTTATCACGCTTGGACTTCGGCATGGTTCTCCACAAATCTCTTCAAACTCACCACGTGAAACACGTTGACTTGTTTACGTACGCAGTTGTTTTGAATATAGAAACAGAAAAGGAAAAAAGTAAACATTGGAGCTTGTACAAAATGATGTTTGTACAAAAGGATGGGTACTCTTCCGACACTAATATCAAAGTGTAGCCGATTATTATTAGTGTTAACAATGTAGCGTTTTATTTTCCCTGAATATTAATACAAAACTGACCATAATTCTAGCATATTTTTAAAAATAAATTTTCAACTTATATATTTTACTTCAAATAGGAACATAAAAAGTAGTGTTATGATAAACTATAAAATATTTTTTGTTTGTTTAAGGGTAGGATCCAAGAGTACGAATTGAAATCGAGTCTTGAAACCAAGGCGGAATCGAATTAACGATCTTAGCCCATTCCCTAGAACACACAGCCCCTTTAACCATGTTGTTTACTCATTCTACTTCGGGAAGTCACACAGGTAACCAATGTTAAAATTCTTAAGAATTTCTGGGTTTCTGCTTTCGTTCTGGAGGAACTATAAAATAATTGTTTTATGCAATAACAACTTCTTTAACCGGACATAAAAATAATATACATTGATTAATTTTTATAATACTGTTAATTTTTTTTTATAGCATACATTTGTAACACAAGTATTTTTTTGCAAGATGATCTTTTTGTTTTTGACCTTGAGATAAATAGCATTGGTTGTAACCAAAAGGATAACTATATTCATTTTTTTATCTATAGCTACGCTATTAATAAAATATAGCATTGATGCATAAAGTTAGTTAATGAATTTATTTTTTGCTAACAAGTACAAATACATATATCGAGAATTTATTATACTGCCAAAAGTTAAAGTCAGGCTTGCGAGTGTTCAGCTTTTTTGGCGTTCCGTTCATTGTTCAACCGTTTTGTAGCGTTCCGTTCAGCGTTCAATTTATTAACCCTTCCTGGGGTGTTGTGGAACCCCATTGAAACATTATGAACTTACGTTATTTCTACTGAAAATTTGAGGGGTTCTTTTCTGAAAAGCAACCCTTCAAGTGCAATATGATGCACCTTGGGCCCTTGAGTCACGCCAAGCACACTTATGAAGTTTTGGGGCTTAATATCTTCTCCCACAGTGAGGATATGTATAAGGAACCCTTCAAAATAAAGAATGTAAAATTGTAAAATTGATTTTTAAAAATTATCGACCCAAAAATAGCCTAAGACTAGTTGTTTAAGTAAAAAAATCCAAAATAAGTGAGGACGTTTTTTTTTTAGAAAAGAATCTCCGAAAAAAGTGAGGACTTTTTTTAGAAAAGAATCTCCAAAATAAGTGAGGACGAGTTTTTTTTTTAGAAACTAATTTCCAAAAAGGGACGACGTTTTTTTAAGAAAATAATCTCCAAAATAAGTAAGAATAAGTTAGAAAAGAATTTTAATGAATCCTTAAAAAATAGCATAAAATTTATCTTCGTACTTATTATACTATATAAAAAATTGAACGCTGACGAAGGGCTATTTCGTGGCGTTCCGTTCAGCGTTCATTTTTTTTGGTGTTCTGTTTAGCGTTCTGTTCATGAACGGCGTTCAATTTTGCGTTCCGTTCACAAGCCTGGTTAAAGTGCATAAAGATACATTAGACTCCAGTACTTGGAAACAAGACGAGGCTACGTAAATTAGGGCTAGGGATTACTACTTTAACCCCGACCTAACATAGAAAACGAAAAACAGCTGGTCGATTAGAAAACATAGAGACATCTTTCTTGTATCTCTCTGGCTTTCTTTTATGATAGAAGAAGAATTAAATAGAAACCTCTCCCTTTTTCTATTATTCACAGTTTACTTGTGATCATTGATCAGGAAAAAATTTCTCGATCCGATCAAAAATAGCGATCAGAATTCTTTGCGATATAGCGATATAACGATCAGGGGATTTTTCCCGATCAGCGATCCGATCAATTTAACTGCGATCAACAAAAAAATTTACCTATGTAATACTAATTCTAAGTAAAAATTTTCTTGTATAACAGTCAAACAGAAGTATTCATCTTTATATGGCAATGAAATGATTGTTTCCCTAGCCTATGAGCTCAAAATAACGACTTCTCCATAGCGCCTGTCTGTATATTTTAGGACAAAAATATCAAATGATTGTTTCTCATAGCCCTATGAGCTCCACACTCTGGCTCCTCAATTGACGGTATGTCTGCATATTTTACAAGAGATGCCAGAATAAATGTTTCCCATAGCCTATGACTCCAAAACAATGACTTCTTCTAGGCGCCTGTTGTATATTTTAGGACAAAAAATATATCAGGATAGACACACTGGCTTTTCTATTAGTATTAGTCTGTATTTTTGTTTTCTAAACAATTATTAGTTGTTGGAATGTATTTTGGTCAATGTGACAGCTAGTTTAAGTTTTAAGAAATGTAGGGTTTGTCTCAAAAATCCTTATTACAAACATTTTTTTCTTTTTTAGTTATTTTAACAAACGATCGGATCGCTATTTTATAGTGATTTTCTTACGATCAAAAGATATAAATGCTCAGGACCTTTGCGATACTGCGATCAGCGATCAAATAATCCGCTATTGATCGCCGATCAGAAAAAAACTCCGATCAACAAGCTT
>CP045890.1:11127225-11192524 GCA_013387185.1 Caligus rogercresseyi
TTCATCAGTGGTGGGCACTTCCGCTCATTATTCCGCTCTTCCGCTCTGAGCGGAGGAGCAATTGGTGAGCGGAATGCAAAGAGCGGATCATCTTTGTGAGAAGTGAGCGGAATGTGGTGAGCGGACCCTCTAAAATTAACTTCCGCTCATCCGCTCACATAAAAAAGTTTCCGTTATTAAAAGGATTACTCATAGAAAAAAAGTACTTTTTCTCGCTTTTTGCTCTAAATGTAATGCCGCTAACGTGGCATGGACTAAAAAGGTGCGCCAGAAATTGTTTATTCTTGTCTAGACACGTGGCAGCAGTGTTGCCACGCGTAGCCACTCAGTTCACGTCGTGCAGTTATTGTGTATACGCAGAGAGAATAAGTGACAATCAGTCCTTTCTTAATATATAAAATGTGTACCCCCGTCATAACAAAGAGGTTGCGTTCATGGTCCCATATAGAATTTCATTTTATATTCAGAGAAGAGAGAGAAAAGTTACATTATTATAATATAACTTTTCTCTTTCTTCTCTAAATATAAAAGAGATAAAATTATCTTTGTTATAATTATTAAATAATTATTACATGTAGTATGATTAGAAATCCATCTGAAAAAATGACGTCATAACACATATGTTGATGATGTCATTAAATGGCTATATGGGACCCTACTTAGTACCAGCTTAGTACTTACTCGGCGTACAAGTTTTGTCTCTCTCTGGCACTCTCTTATTCTCTCTGTGTATACGTTTGTGTTCGTGTGTGTTCATTGTCTGACGGTCACTCTGAGTCAGTATACTTTACTTTTTCGTTTTTTTACGAATCACGAGTCATGGATAAGTTTGTGACCCGAACCCGACCTCTGAGCGGAGAGAGAAGCTACAGGTTAGTAAATTGATTAATTTAATATTCATTTATTTAAGTACAATTTTTAATTTTATAAAATTAATCTTATTCTTAATTCATCTGAATAATGCGTGAGCAGTGTGACAAGTAACATAAAAAGTTAATGTTAATTTGTCAATTAATAATTTGTTATTGAAAAGGAGCAGCATGGACCTGGAGGTGGACGACCCCATCTCCCAGGATGTCTTCAGCAGCCCTGTGGCCACTGGCAGTGTGGAGGAGGTGGGCGCCAGCCAGGCAGACACTGTGGTCTTGAGCCAGAGCCAGGACACCCAGGGATCTCAGGATGCGCGCACAATGGAAGTGCAGAGGGAATTCGCTCATTTGAAAAAGTAAGTCCCAAAAAGTGGCAAAACCTCTCAAATTTAACATTCTAGTAGACGGCGTCTAGCCATCTATGCATAATAAAACATTAAAAAAATATTGAATAGTATAGAATAAATAATCAATTGTGAGTTCACTAATTTGTAAAATAAAAAATTGTATCCAGTTTGTTAAAGTTTCAAAATTTCAGGTACTTCATATTTTCTGTGGATGCCAAGGATAGGGTGGAGGCCAAGTGCACCCAGCGGACCTGTAGCAATGTCCTCAAGATGCAGCAGCACTCTGTGTATAACTTGAAGAGGCACTACAAGAGTGTAAGTAAAATAAAATATTAAATAATAAATGTAAATAATTTACTTAGTCTTGTTGATTCAGTCACATGACACATACTTTTAAATATTTTAATTATTTAATATTTATTATGTACACAATAATTAATACTAAATAATAATAATAATAAAATTTATTTTCATCTTTCAGCACCACCCCAGCCTGGTGAATGAGTTACTGGCGGCCATAGAGGGTGGGTCCAAGCGGGGCAGACACTTCTCTGGGACCAGTGAATCAGACTCTTGGGTCTCAGGCATGTCCACCCACAGCCAGAAGAGGCAGAGGCAGTCCTCCATAGAGACAGCCCTCAAGGAGAAGTTCAGCCAGAAAAAGGCCTTGAACATATACTATAGGTAAGCAAGCACATGGTTGTAAAAAATAAAAATACAAATCTTAAAAAGATGTGACAATTTTAAAAGATGTTAGGTTTTTGACTTTTTTTAGTCTACCAGTAACCAGTACCATATTTCATTGTTCAGATTCATCATACAAGATATGGTGCCCGGCAGTCTCACGGACAGTGAACGGTTCAGGGACTTCTTGAAGTACCTGAGCCCGGACTTTGCGGTGCCGTCCCGCAGGAAGCTGTCCAGGGACCTGAAGGTCATGGGCTCCAAGGCCAAGTCAGAGCTGACGCACCTACTAAGTCAGCAAAACTATGTGGCCACCACAGGCAAGATATACTTTTTTACTTAAGTTTAATTAGTAAAGTTACTTAAATAAAATACTTCAGAAATAAAAATAATAATATTGTAATTGATTATTATTAATTGTCTATATGTATGTGCGTGCAGTGCAGGTACTTTAATTTTGAAGTGTTATTGAATAATTTATTAAATAATTTAGTTATTTAATTACTTTTTTCAACAGCTGACAGCTGGACGGCCCACAGCCGTGGCTTTCTGGGTATGACGGTCCATTGGATCGATCCCACCACCATCAGGAGGCAGAAGGCCGTCCTTGGGTGCAGGGAGGTCACGGTAAGCCAAACTGGGAAGTTCCTTGCCCGTGCCATCTGCCAGATGCACATGGATTTTGGCATCCAGAACAAGGTAAATAAAACAGAACAAAGAAAAAACCTTGAGTGAAGAAAGAACAAAAATAAATAAATAAATAATACAAGTAGCAGTATATTATTATATTTTTATTATTTATATTACTAATTTACTATTAGTATTATATGTTATATTATATTATTATATTAGTATTTATATTAGTAATTTTATATTCTTATATTATTATTTAATATTTATATTAGTATTTATATTTTTAGAAATGTTTCTACTTTAGGTGCAGACAACGACCACGGATAACGGCGCTAACTATGTGGCTGCGTTTGAACACTACGGTGTGGAAGCTCAGAGACAGCTTCTTGATGCGCAGGTAACATTTAAAAAAATAATATTGGTTAACTTTATGTTCTTTTAACAAATGTCTTTAAAACTGAAATATAAAGTATAAAAAAGGAAAAAAACTAAAAAAGTTCTTCATGCCCAGGTTGACGCTGCTGACTCCATGGTAGAACTGGACCAGGAGCCTGAGGAGGTGCCACTCCCAGATGAGGACGGTGAACTGGTGGACCCTGCGGCTGTCTCAGTGGCGGATGCCCTGGACAATGTGAACCAGGACCCCAACATGATGGAGTGGTTCTTCAACCAGGATCTTGAGCTCCCAAAGCACAGGCGTTGCGGGTAATTATTTTTAAAAATAAATTATCAGTTTATCTATTTAATTAAAAGTTTATCTGCATTTTACAGTACCAAATTCAATTAACTACCAATGAATAGTTTTTGAGATTAACTTATTAAATTACCAAGTTATTAATTTAATTTATTAACATTAAGTTATTAACTCCTTACTTCTTTTTTCTTCAGTGCCCACACCATCAACTTATTGGCAACCAGGGACACGGCAAAGGTGGCCAACTGGACAACCTCCCCAAGGCCGGCCTTTGTTAAGACACTGGCCAAGGCTACAGCTGTCTGGACATGCCAAAACAGGTATAATGATTAATAATTACCGTTTACGTTATATGTTAATAACGTAATAAAGGTTAAAATTACATTATAAACGTTAGTAATTCAGATTTCAGAATTTTTAATTAAAGTTTTTCTCAGGAAAACTGTGGCAGCATACCAGATGAGGGGCATTCTCAAGAAGAAGCTGAAGACCCCAGGGGCCACCCGCTGGAACAGCATGTTTGATGCCCTCAAGTGCCTGCTGGAACAGCTGGAGGACCCACAGAAGTTCATGGAGTTTAACGAGCTTCTGCAGCGCATCCCGGTAAGAAATTAATTTAAACTTAACTTAAACAAAATATGTATAATTTTTAATTTTATTCAATGAAAATAAACGACAACTAATTAAATTATTCTTTTTCAGAAAGTGTCTGTGTTTGTGGAGGAGGACGTGACCATAATGAAGGAGTACGTCACAGCCATGGAGCCAGTGGCCGCATGCCTGGACAATCTCCAGGCCGAGGAGAAGGCGTACATGGGCATGTTCCTCCCCAGCCTGTTCATCATGAAGCTCAAGCTTGAGAAGCTTCAGTCAGATGGGAACCTTAGGTAATTTAATCATTTGAATGTATAAACAATAAATGCAAAAATCAGAATGCTGAAGATTTTTTTTTTTAATTTCATATTTTTAAACAATTATGGTTGAAAAATTGCCGTTAAATGTTAATTTATAGCCGTTCAGTGTTTAATGAAGTAAATTAAAGAATCTTTATAAAATTTAATTATTAATTATAAATAATTATTATTTTCAGTCACGCCAAACCCTTAGTGGACGCTCTGCTGGACCACAATGGCAGGCAGGGGTTCAAGGCCAGGTTTGGTCATCTCTTTGAGGATGATGATCTCTTGATGGCCACGGCCCTGCACCCCCACTACAAGCTGGTGGCGGTCAAGAACATGACCAAGTCCAGGGCCCAGACTGACACCATCCAGCGGCGCCTGGTGGAGGAGCTAGCGGCCAAGTCTGGAGTGGAGGAGAGCCAGCTGGAGGAGAGGGAAGCATCTGTGGAAGATGATCCGTTCCTGCAGGTATGTTCACCCAAATTTTTTACAGCAGTCTACTTAATTTCAATTTTAAATTATAATAATAAATTACCGTTAAATGTTAATTTCGTAACTTAGACTAATTACAATTGTTAAATGTTAATTTCGTAACTCAGACTAATTACAATTAAAATGAATTATTGATAACAATATTATAATATTTATTGAACGTTTCAGGCCTTGAGGCAGCATGACATGGATGAGATGGAGGCCAGCCAGGAGGATGCTAGCGAGAAGATCCTGAATGACATCAAGGCCTCCATGGAGGTGACAAGGGACATGTTCCCCCAGAACCACAGGGAGGCCTGGATGGAGCTTTTCATCAAGTACAACACGCCGCTCCCCAGCTCTGCTGCGGTGGAGCGGCTGTTCAGTATGGCCTCTGACGTGCTGAGGGCCAAGAGGTCGTGCCTCACGGCCGAAAACTTTGAGAACTTGATTTTCATGAAGGGGAACATGGACATCATACAGCAGCACATCATGTCCCTCAAAATCCAGGAGGAGGAGGAGAAGTAGTGATTTTGTGACTGTTTCTTTTCTTTTTTTAAAGATTGTTTGTCAATAGGTAATATTTTATAATTTCATTAAACGGTTTATTACCTAATTATTAAGCCATTCTTGTTTTATTTATTAATATTTAGTAGTTATTACTTATTTGAAGATATTACTTAGATAAATAGCCTAAAATAGGTGTTTCTTATAATTAATTATTTATAAATATTAATAATTAGTTATAATAAGTTTTAATAACTAAATAATATTAATATTTATGAACAATTATTTACAAGAAACACCTATTTTAGGCTATTTATAAGCTTGGAGCGGACTTTATAGTAAAAAATTGGTGATCGGACCTAAAAATTAGTGAGCGGACCTATTCCGCCAACCTGAGCGGAAGAGCGGAATGAAGTGAGCGGAACAGCAGTACTCAAAAAATGAGCGAATGAGCGGGAGCGGATCAGTTGCCCAAAGTGAGCGGATGAGCGGTGAGCGGAACAGCAAAAAAGTGAGCGGTGCCCACCACTGGTTTTCATGAAGGATACTTCTCATAAGAGAGTGACGTTTAGTTCGGTTCCTTCCCCTCGGTGTTGAGGAAATGATGCGCCTAATTCCCATGCTAATTTTTTTATCTTGAGATATTATAGGATCGAAAAAATTGTAACTTTAGATTGTGTTCTATAAGACATGATTTCTTATTTGTTTAATTGGAGTCTACTCAATTCTTTGCACCTTATTAGGGATCTGCCCTTTTTGTGAAGAAGATCTGGATTTTGAAGATGATCTTTTTGATACCGAACCGGACCTCGTTCTAGACGTTAAAATAAGGTTCGGGTTATGAATAGATTCTTTGGACTTTTTGAAATGGTTGGTGTGTAGATTCTCTTCAGGCACTTTTCTTCATCTTTTCAGAAGAGTTTCACTTTTGGAATCAGAGCTTTCAATTATTTCGCTATACTCGATTAAGGATTCCGACGGATTGTAATTGTGGTTCTTTCTTTCTGCAATGGAATGTGAAGTACATTAATTTATTCTTCTCCCTCTTCACTAGCCTCTTCAGGGAAGATGATAATATTTGAGGGTTCTGTGATAATTTGGGAAAGATTTGATCTTCGGTTAGAAGCCTCTTCACTGCACGTTTCTTCCACATCCAGAGCCCTATAAGGGAATATGCATATAACTCCATATTTATACATGATTTACTAAATATAAAAAATATATGTAAATAATGTGGTCAATAAAAAAAATCATCCATAAGAAACAATGTCCCAAAAATATCCTAAATATGATGAACTGAATTTATCCAATGTATATATCCAGATTAGTGAAATGATTAATTATAAATTACAAAATATTTTTTTTAATTGAAATATATTTAACAATACGTTGTAATAAAAAAATATAAAAAATAGTATATATATTTTATTACTACATGTTGTAAAATATATTTCAATTATAAAAAAAGATTTTTGTTTGAATTATTTTGTCATTATAATTAATTATTTCACTAATCTGGGATATATACATTGGATAAATTCAGTTCATCAATATTTAGGTATTTTTGGGACAATTGTTTCTTATGGATGATTTTTTTATGACCACATTTTTTTTTCTTTTTCTTGGCCCAATGGGCCTATATTATCAACAGGTTCATTTTATACAATAAAGAGGTTCTTAAAATTAACTTCAAAGATTAAAAAACATGTCAATCACAAAAATATTATCAAATAAGACATGGAATTATTTATCAAAAAAAAGAAGATAATATAAGTGTAATAAGTATTTGAGTGTAAAATAGCTACGGGAGGATTCCTGACAGGTCGTTGTCGTTGATGGTACGCAATTTGTATATTATAAATTGGATTTTGGTGATGACGGCGTCGCATTTGGGATTTCGAGGAAGTTGAGAGGAAGTCCTCTTCACTATGGTGGTGTTAAAACTTCCTTCGATGATACGACGGACAGCTTGTATTTTCATTTAGAGCTGGGCACTTCCATAATAAGTGATCCGTGGTTTCGGGCTGACCTTTGAAGAAGAAGACAATTTTGGCGTGTGTCGTTGAAAATTTTTTGCAGCCAACTCTACCGAACCAGTGAGTACACGGTATTTAAACCATTTTCCGACGATGTAATAAATTGCTTCTTACTGCCGCAATACATTCACTGTACTCAGGGGTGAAAGTAGTTTTCATTTCTTACCGGTGCTACAATGTCCGGTGTGTCACTCACTGTATTATTTTTTAACTCCTTTTTACCCGGGGGGGGGGGTTCAGAGGCGATTCACACCAATTTCATGATTTTTAATATTCTTAACTACTTCACATTCTTGTGGGCCTACCTAAGTGTTCTATGTGAAGAAATGACATTACAAAATATTTCAGTTTATAAATATTTTACTGTGAATACTTTATTTTCAGTACATTTGGAACTGGACTGAAAAATGCAAAATGATGGAAAAAAATAAAATAATATTTTAAAAAATCTAAGTAACCACATGAATAATTCTAAATGGAGGATTCCCTCAATCCAAACATATTTAAAACACATTCCAGATTAGTAACTTGACTGAAAAATACAAAATGGTAGAAACAAAAAAATATATATAAAAAATCCAAGTAGGCCTAGTTGTCATCTTCAGGTTGCTGGTGAGCCATGCCACATGCAAAATGGTGGATTCCCTCCATCCAAACAAAATATTTAAAACAAATTCCAAACAGGGCTGAAGTAGTTGTCCTCTTCAGGGTGCTGGCGAGCCATGCCAGATGTGGAATGTGCTGCTCTTCTCCCTTTGGCAAGCCAGGTTTTACATATGGCAAAGGATTCCACTGGTTGGTTGGGGGGCCAACTGTACTGATGAAGAGAAGGTTTGCAGCATTTTTGGTTGTCAGTTTGCTCCTGTACTCTGTAATGATATTGTTCATCGCGCTGAACCCCCTCTCACAGTCTGCATTACTTGCTGAGAGGGTGTCTACTGCTATGCACAACTTTTTCATGTTGCTTGGAATGCTTCTCCCTCCACTTGCCTTATATTCAACAAATCCAAGGTGTGTTGTTTTCTCATTTACATGTAGAGTATGACACAAAGCCCTCACCTCATCCTCTCCATGTCTGGGATTGGCATGATCCCATTTCTCTGGGTCAAGGACTGCCATTTGGTTCATCAGTGTGGTGTAAATTTCTTTTCTTTGAGCAGCAACACTGGCCTGTGCTCTGTTGGCTGTGGTTGTGAAGAGCCTCTCATTCAAACTGTCTGCCACTGCTTGGATGAACTGTGATGCATCAATGATTGGGGACCTGCCGACTTTTAAATCTTCTTCCTTGAATTTATGTCTTTCTCGGCCTGACTTGCCTCAACTGTATGTTGTCCTGGGTATGTGATAAGGCTTTCTATCCTCTTGATGTATGTTAGCATGATGTCATGAGCCTTTGGGAGAGTGATCCTCCTGTTTTGAAGAATCTCAGAGAGGTTCTTCAGTTCTATCAGAACATCAGCCATCAGAGCAAGATTTTTCAGAAAGTTGATGGAGCACAACTTAGAGAGCAAGCCTTGGGATTTGGCTCTCTCTCTGCCATCTTTTGTGCTGTCTTCTGATGCATCTCGAAGTGCTGTGCCAGTGCTCCATAGGAATGCCAGACTGCATTAACAGCTCGCCATGAGGAAGCCACCCATCGGACATTGAAACTCTTCCATTCTTCTCAATGTGATTTGGAGATTGTGGGCGCACTCACTCAGCTCCCGCATGCTTTTTGGGGACTGACTGTATAATGTATACAGGGCATCAAGGAACGCCTGGAAGTCCTTTGTCCCTCCAGTGGCTTCCAATGCCTGAGCCACCGCCAGCTCCAGCCTATGATTCAGGCAGTGCCATAGAATTATATTTGGGAAGTCACCTTGGAGCAGCTTCCCAACGCCTGACTTCACTCCCAGCATCACATTGGCCCCATCACTGCAAAATCCAATCAGCATCTCCTGCAGGAGCTCCATTGTGAATCCATTGTTGAGGAGACAGTGCATTATCTTGCCTTTGATGTGAGCAGCAGACAAATTGTCCAGCTCAATCAAATCTAAGGGAAAAGCAATGGGCTCCATCTCGCCGTCAATGCTGGCCTTTAAAAACACAATCAGTGTCGATTTGTGCCCCACACTGGTTGACTCATCAGCCAACACAGTAATTTTACTTTTATTTTCATTATCCTTCTCACAATTTGATGTTTCATTTGAGTTGATACATTGTCAATTATGTCAACACAGACTGTCTTGCTGTGCAGAATGCGACCTAAATTGAGTGAATTTGCTTCTTGAAGATCAATTAATTTCTCAAATCTGTAAAAGGCTTGTCATGTTTGGCAACAAAATAAGCAGTCCTGAACACTTTGGCAGTGGCCTCAAACGCAGACTCCTGGCTGGTGGCATTCATGTTTAAAAAGGATCTCTTTCTGTGCAGTTTTAAGAATCTTAACAGCTTCATTGTGGGCTGCAGATTCTCTGTGCTCATGAATTTTTTTGCGGAGAGATGACCGCTGCACGGTCCTTGAATGGCCACATGGGGCGATATTCCCCTCTGCCCAATTGCTTACGATATTAACACCTCGAGATGCGCTGACACCAAGGCCCTTAACATCACGGCATGAGATGCAGCCAAGCATGCCATTTTGGGCATACAACCATTCGTTTTTTGTTCTGAACTGTTCAAATTGCTCCTTTGACCAAACAGGGGGTAAGCGGTACTTGCAGCAGGCCCAGCATCACTTGTTGACGGTCCTGCACCTGCAACGTTACTCTCATTCACTGCCTTCGCGCAAGGGACTGCATGCAGCGAGCCATCTGTTTTTCTGACTTTTTCCTGATTTTCATTTTCAATAACTCAGTCCTTCATTTAAATAGCTCGGTTATTCTTTTCTGCATTCTTTTATCTCTCCGTATCACAATGCTTTTCTTCACAGCACGCACTTCCTGAATCAGCTTCTGAAAACATTCCCATACATTGGCTGTCTAGTTGATACACTGTAAATATTTTAACACGTGATAATGTAAATATTACAGGGAGTGAGAGGGCTCATATGAATACTTTTTAGGGAAAACGCGTGCTTACTTTACAAAGCATGCTCACATTTAAATCATAAGCTTGCGGTCCTGTAGCCCACTAAAGCGGACATAGGCTCAGCTGTGCCCCCGTTACAAACAGCGTGAACAGCCTATTTGAAGAAGAGTAATTTATTATTTGTCTGAGTAGAAGACATGTCTCAGTATGCCACCCAATCACAAAAACATGCAGTTTTTGAAAAGCCGATATAACATTTCGCTGACACAGTTTTAAAGACGAGAGTCGAGATGACTTCATTCACTAGAACTAACTGCGGAGCAAGCGCGGGCAGGAGATGGAAACAAACGGAACGCAAGCTCCAGAAAGGCACCAACAGAAAGACCAAATATATGGGATATTTGCAGACGTTTTGAAAACTGATTACCATAGGCTACTGGATGGCTTTCCCAATAGTAAAATTTTAGTACCATTTTTTCCAAATATTTTTTTGGGGGTCTGAAAAGGGGTGGATTTGAAAGCGTCAGTCGATGCAATTGGAAGCTGGCGCACGCCGGAGATCCTTTGACTATTTTAAGCAAGCCAAGCTGTTATCTTCATCGGAGCTGGTCAAAAATGACATATTGTGGGTAGCCTAGATATGTTTTCTTCTTAAAAGGCGAGCGTTACTGCATTTTTGTAGTTTTTGGTGTTTTTTTTATTTTTATTTTATTCAGCATAATAAACCCTTACCGGTGCGCCGCACCGCCCCAAAAATCTTTTACAGGAACGCAGCACCGCCCCGCACCGGCTTACTTTCAAGGCTGCTTGTACTTCTCGCGATCCCGCGTCTTCATAAATATCCTTCGTAAGGTGCTAGGGTAGGGAAATAGATAATTTTATAAGCTCCCTTGTTGATACGGTTGATAGTTTGAGACGATAAGGTAGGAGGGGCTGTTGAATACGCTTGGGCCCCAATTTGGTGTAGCAAGAATTATGAGCAAGTTTGTTAATTAATGAGAAGATTGATAACGTCGCCGGCTATTTGAGCGTTAAGGGTTCTTGGAGTATGAGATTTAGACTCTCGACAACAGGCTTCTCCACTAAAAAGCGACTCATATATTTCGATTATGTCTTTAGAACCGTGGAGAATTGTTGCATACGAGCCGAGTGTTTTGAGACTATTTGTAAAAAATTTGATAGACCATTACAGGATGTTCGTCGTATTCGCTTTCGTAGATTTTTAAAAAGTGATTAAAGTGGATACTCCAGAAATGATTTTTTCCCATAACTTTCGTATCCAATAACTGTTAGAGACTGCCACAAAATCTTGAAATTTATAACACCCAATCCTCCCATTTTATTGGGTTATGAATATAAAATTGGGAAAGATTTGATCTTCGGTTAGAAGCCTCTTCACTGCACGTTTCTTCACACATCAGAGCCCTATAAGGGCCATATATGCATATAACTCATATTTTATACATGATTTACTAAATAATAAAATAATATATGTAAATAATGTGGTCAAAAAAAAAATCATCTATAAGAAACAATTGTCCTAAAATATCCTAAATATTGATGAACTGAATTTATCCAATGTATAATATCCCAGATTAGTGAAATGATTAATTATAAATTACAAATATATTATTTTTTTTAAATTGAAATATATTTAACAATACGTGTAATAAAAAAATATAAATAATATTTATATATATATTTTTTATTACTACATGTTGTAAAATATATTTCAATTATAAAAAAAGATTTTGTTTTGAATATTTTGTCATTTATAATAATTATTTCATAATCTTGGATCTATACATTGGATAAATTCAGTTCATCAATATTTAGGATATTTTTTGGACAATTGTTTGTTATGGATGATTTTTTATTGACCACATTAATTAAATATATTTTTTGTATTATTAGTAAATCATGTATAAAATATGGAGTTATATGCATAAGGGAGATATTTATAATAATTCATTTCATTCCATGCGTTGTTTTGAGCCCGACATGCTATTTCACCAGGTGGCGCTCCAATCTATTGTCGTAACTCTCCTTATAGGGCTCTGTCCACATCGAGTTAATTTTTATTTATTGTATCTTCTTCCACCCCTTCTTGGTTGTCCACCGATGGTTGACTTGGTTCTGTAGTAACAGGTGGTACCTCGGGTTGAATGAGCATGGGGTAGCGTTTGAGTTCGGACGAAGGATTGAGGAGTCTCTACTTGAGTAACTCCTTCCTTTGTTGACGGATGACTAGTAGCTCTGTCAGGGCCTCAAAGAACACCGAGACTCTTTTAATAGTTTAACATAGTCTCGTAACTTCAAAGTTGCAACCATGTTTCAGATGACCATGGCCAAAGCAATTTCGACATTGCTGTCTAGCTCCCTTGAATTTGAGTTTTATAAGAAACCCTTGATAGGGTATAACTTGTGGTAATGTTGTAGGATCAGTGATTATCTCCACAATATAATCACAGTCCCTCCAAATGTCTTATATTCCTTGTAATTTTTCTCTGCAGTCAAATTCGATGGATTTTTTTTGGGATAGTGCGATACAATTTCCCCAACTACTTAACCATTCCACAGCGCCTTCTTCATTAATATTTTTAAAAGTATTTTCCATTGTATGAGTTATTTTTTTTTCTTCAAGTTGAGCTCAATCTTTTCAACATCTTTGAAACGAATGTTAACATTGACTGCATTTCCCCCGACTGAACTAAGTCTGAAGGGGTGAACCATCTTAAGGTCTTCCCAATTTCCCCCTAATATCAATCAGGTACTTTAAATAAAACCCGACTTGATTTAGCCCGAACCTAGGGTTTGCTCCAGCAAGCTAGTGCTCTTTGAAACCAAAAAGGAGAGCCATATCATAGACACAAAAAAAAGATTCAAAAGAAAAGGCCAAATGTCAATATTCAAGAATAAATTGCAGGGATGGTCGTGAATTATAACATCGAAAGTGAGCAACAATAAATTCAAAAATGACATTTAAAAAAAAAAGTGTACGGCGCCATTAGCATTATGTATTTGCGTTTGTCTATTTTTTAGATTGCAGATTTTTTTGCCTATATGGGTCGATAGAACTGCATCCGACGGGATATATAAGCATTATAGTGTATAATTAGTCTATCGAACCTAGGATCTTATCTATGAGGTAGACCAAAAATGACCATCCCTCTCGTGGTTCGAACCTGCGCCCCCCAAAATTGAGAACTTGAACACGCCTTAAGACACATGGCTAACGCACTCCCTTTGCAGATTTGCTACTTGAGTCTTTAGGTTTGCTGCTTCATTGGCGATCCAGAAAGTTTAATCGTGATATGGTAAAAAAATTGAAAGGAATTTATTTATTTTATAAATTTTGGTATAAAAATGACAAGGAAGACTGCTTATAAGGATAAAGAAAGAATCTTAAACAATAAGTAGATGCAAATTTCAGGTAACTTATAACATGTGTTTGTGAACAAAGATAAAAAATTATAATAATATTATATTTTGGGAAATTCTTAATCTACTTATTATTTAGTACGTGTTTAACATGTGGGATTTATCACAGTCAGGGGGGGGGGACTTCTCACTCTTTGATAGAGGTATTAAATAGAGGGGAAATAATGGCAATGGATACAAAAAATATCAGGCTTATGAACGGAATACAAAATTGAAAGAATGGAACGTGGATCTTATAAACAAATTATGAACAATATTTTTTTTAAATAGACACGAATAAGATTAGTAATAATGCTTGATGATTGTTCACACAAACTAAAAAAATATTATTGTTTTTCATTTGGCAAGTCTTTATTTATTTTTTCTCTTCTATCGTCAGAGTGGGGATCCATCATCGTGAAAGATGATATAACAAATGTAACATTTAATATTTCTCTGAGGGTGAGGAATCGCTTTTTATAAGTAGATTAATATTTAATAATGGAATTTATGTATTCAAAAGACTTGTGCCACAATAGCCAAGAGTAAAGTGATGTTTTATTTCATAACATAAATCGATTGTTAATCTATTCACTTTTATTTACTTTACACCAATCACGTTTTAGAAAAAAGTCTCGTTATATATATATATATATCAGTGGTTTCTGCGCGATAGCTTTTTTTTTCAACTTCGATAACGATAAAACGATAACTTTTTTCTCAACCTGCGATAAACGATTTTAAAAAAACCAACTTGCGGTAAGCGATAAACGATACATAACGATAACGATAAAAAAATTCCAAAAAAGTGACGACGTTTTTTTTTAGAAGTGATGCCGTTTTTTAAATAAGTGATGACTGTTTTTTAGAAAATAATTTCCAAAAAAAGTGACGACGTTTTTTTTAGAAAAGAATTTCCAAAAAATGTGATGACGTTTTGTTTAGAAAAGAGTATTTCTATTTTTTTTTTACTAAAGTCTTCTTTGAATTTATCGTTCCTCATTTTTTGGGACTAACGATAAGTGAATGAGCGGTAATTTTAGAAAACGATAACGATAAAAGGTTTGACCTCAGCCATAATTATCGTTTATCGCTCATTTCATCGCACGCGGCAACCACTGATATATATATATATATTCTACGACTGTCATTCCCCTATGTTACAAAACTAAAATAATTTTGGTCGTTACTTTCTAAACTCAAATTGTTCATCATATATTTGTAGTACCATTTTTTATTTATAGTTATAGTCAATCTTATGAGAAATTATTTAAAACAAGATTTATCAATGAAGACTTTGATTTTTTCTATGAAGCTAATTAAAAAGACAATTCTCTATCGGGATGCAAACTGCACTCTCTACATTCATAATTGAACACACTTCCACTCAGCTAGTGCACTTCCTATTAAGTGATTACTAGTTAGAAATTATTCTAATTTTATTTTTGATTACGCTTAATTTATAAATATCTACCAAATCAATCTCTTCCTACAATCGATATTACGTATTCCTTCACCCTTTGTTGTTATGTTAATATAAAGGCTAAAACCAAACATGAAGAAAAAACGAAATTATTACAAAATTTGATATACGTAATAGTCGAATCGAGTTTAAACCGGAGTCCATCCATTTATTTAATTATAATTAATAGATATTTGTAAGTTTTGGTTTTGTTTTTATATCATAGCAATTATATATTATTTGAGCGATGTCTTCTTTAGTACTCAAATTAAGCGAATGGGAATCCATTTCTAAATAAACTAAAATGTAGTTTCATAAAATTACTTTTATACTTTAATCTAGAACATTCAAAATATAAGTGTTACACATAATCAAACAATGAAATATATATATATATAGAAACGTAATCTGCAACATTAGTTAATAACTAATTAACAAAAGCTTACTTCGGTAGTACAAATACAAAATTGAAACAATACAGAGAGGGTTAACTCGGCCTATGAATAATTATATTTGTACAAATCAAAATTGCTACTTATTAAATTGACATGATTTAGTATACCAAAATATTAAAGCTGGTGTACCAAGCTTTCATTTGATATGTTTGGTGTTCTAAAAATTGCTATAATTTAAGAGAAATAAGCAAATACATTTTTGTACGTACTCTCCCAAAAAAATTGATCCTTTGATATGAGAATATACAATTACCACTTGGTAACTGCTGTTAGTGTTCCCTGGATAGAAAGAGAAAGAAAAAAAGAAGGGAGAGAAGTGAGGCAAAATACTCTCTCCTTCTTTTTTCTTTAGCAGTTACCAAGTGGTAATTGTATATTCTCATATCAAAAGATCAATTTTTTGGGGAGAGTACGTGCAAAGATGTATTTGCTTATATCTCTTAAAGTATAGCGATTTTTAGAACACCAAACATATCAAATGAAAGCTTGGTAACCAGCTTTAATATTTTGGTATACTAAATCATGTCAATTTAATAAGTAGAGAGTTATATGTACATTAAAAAAAGCATATCTCGCGTACAAAATGACGCATATAATGGATTATAAATGCGTCAGAGACAAAGTAAAATTTTGAGAGGATACCTTGACGCAAATCTAAGAAACAAATATTTTTTTTTTTTCATAATCGATTTCTTATAGGTCAATACAGGCTCTGAATCATATGATGTAAACTCAGATTGTACTGAATTCTGAATTGATAGAATGCAACCAAGGTCATTTTTGGATTTATCATCTAAAGTTGTACTAAACTTAAAAGTACTATTTTACTCTGAAGCGAACAAGTCATCTTCTACAGGCGAGTGAAGTTAATTGATACAAAAAAGCTATGAAATATGCTAACATTACACACTCCATTTTTTTCTTTGTTTTTACTGAAAACTTTGTTTTATTAAAAAACATCAAACATACGTCTGGTAGTAAATTAGATTTCCTTTAAATTAATAATTATTATTGAAGTCTGTAACGTCCACCATTTTGAAGAAATTTGCGGAAAACTATATTTTTACTAAATTTTTAAACTTTGACCTCGTTGCGCGACCTCGTAATGTTGACCGATTTTGTTCAAACTTTGTATGTCGTCTTCTTTTATCACCAAGAAACAGAAAATCCTCAAAGTTGCTAACATTTCAAACATTTGAAAAATAAGAACAGCCCTAATATATATATATAATTTATTTCAAAGCTTGCTGTCGAATCAATTTCTTCCCATTCGAATGGGTGATTTAAAGTGTTGCACCTCCGAATCAAATTAAAATAGTGGTTCCTTACTTAATTCAGTAGCAGCTTTTTGACGCATTTTAGGAAAAACCAATCATACAACCTAACCCTTACCCTGGGCAGTATCTATGGAAAGACGGAGGAGGAAAGATATTGTTTCTTTTGCAAGAACTGTTTGGAGACATCAAAATATATCCTTTTAGAGTGTACACAGATACGAGAGGTTTTAAACTATCTTCAATATATTTTGAACGAGTTTTTAGGATTACAATTGCAGCGTACAAGCTTTGTTTTCTTTTATACCGTCTGCATCAGGAAGAAGTTAATTTTATCATGGCAAAGACCCAGTTCTTTTATACAAATTGCGAACAGAAAGAATCCCCATACCCCCAAATTTTAAAGAAATAGTCGATAGAACAATAAACTATTGACATAATTGCTATCCTTTGTATATTGTATCTTTACTTAATGGTTTTTTTATTTAAAAAATTATTTTTTCACAATATTTTAGGAGCCCCCCTACAGTTTATAATGTTAATGTTTTAGTTAAAATTTAATTATAAAGTTTGATTTTTTGAAAGTTTTGTTGGTAATGTCTTGTCGTAGATATATATGAGAATAAAATTGTTGTACTGATGTACAAAAAAAATCATACAACCTATGCTTTGGTTTGGGACACAACTATTTTGGTATAGAACACAACTTTAATATTAAAACTGTTTTGTGGTATAGACAAATATATAAACCGACATTTCAATCATTTTTTAAAACGACGACTCATATAAGTCTGCGCTTTGAAACAATTCTTGAATAATAAGTTTTAGTTCAGATTTGCCAGGCTCTTAAGACTGTTGCGGTGTCAAATTCTACCACAACCAAAACAGCACCAACTTCCGTAAGAAAAGGGGGAAAATAATCAAAAATATAAAAGTACAAGGCATTTATCGAGACCCATGAAGAAGAGGCAATTAGTATTTGTAAGAATATAATTATTCTCTCAGAATTAAAGTCAACTCCTCAACTGCAGCCGGTAGAGTAAAGTGATACTTTATAGCACATTGCCAACTATTTTTTTATTTCCTCTCCTTTTATTTGCAACCAATCACGTTTCAAACCGTACAACATTTTCTTTATCTCTAGTTATCATCCAATTAGATCCAAACGTAGAGTACTTAAGGTTTTAATAAGAAAATGAAGTAATGAAACGCTATAGCTCATTGTAGAGCTCTGTTCACTCTCAATATTGAGGATGCAGGTTCGCATCTGGAGATTTGAATAATCAACCTACAAAATTTACAAGGTTTGTAAAACAAATAACTCTATAATAATTATTTGTATCCTCGATCCAATCCATTTAAGCAAAAAATAAGAAATGAAAGGTATTTTTAGCTTTTGTAGTACACTTAAGGAAAGGTCCTGTTAAGCATATTTTTTTCCATTTTTGCTGTTGAAGGAATTGTAATAAAAAGAAGGAATAAAGGAGAAAAAAGTATTTAAAACTGCTTAGCAGGATGAACATCAATTGCGTGTATTTATTTGCCGTCAATCATTGACAGATGTAAGTACTATGACTGCATAATTATGATTCTAGCCTCGCGTACGTTTTGAAGCTACCTAAAGTGCACAGATTTCCCCCTTGACACGGTGCCTACGTGCTGATAAAAAAAATACAATAGACGAGAATACGCAAGAATAATAAAAATTACAAAGTGAGCTATCTCGTTTTTTTACAAGAAGAAAAATCAGGAGTAGTTTATTAGTACGATGGGTTCTGACTACAACTTCTACGGACTTGTAGGACTCATCTTGGTGAAGATCGTCTTCCTCATCGCGTTCATCATGTACTGCTGCAAGAAGTCCAGGGACATCACGTCGGATCTTCAGGAAAAGGGTGAGAGCAAGGATCTACCTCCCAGCTACTCTGACCTCATGGACAACAAAACCCGCCCATTTACATTGAGTCCGTCCTGAACGAAGAAATCAACCCCGAGTTGAACAAGGCCTGGGCAACGGATCTCCAAAACATGTCCGTTAAGCCGGAAGTGGCGGACGTGATTCAAAGAAGCCGAACCAATTCCTGCGTTTCCGCCTCTAACGACCAGCAATCTCAGCGGAGCAGCCCAAGAATCTCACTTCATCACGAGGCTTTTTTCTTCCCAGATCCATTATTTAAAAAGGGGCGTGACCTCTTACAAATAAGGCGGCATAATATGCCTCGTCTGTGAAGATAAATCTGCAATATTAAAAAAATTAACCCCCCCTCCCCCTGCTCATCTATGTATATAAATTCCATCACTACCCATTTTATTCCCTGAACTTCATGTAAGCATGAATCCCATCTTTTAACTATGTATTTTTAAACAAGAATGTGTCATATTGTCCTATTATTTTCACCCGCCCAATTCCATTTATTTAAAAATGATTCTTCCATTTTCTATGTCACGCCTAAAAAAACTCTTGAGACGTGTTTTACTTCATTCAAAGTACACAAATGAGTTTTTATGAAATCGTGACGTTCAATAATGGAGGAAAAAAACCTATATATTGCAGCCACTGTTTTTTTATGATATAAAAATATTCGTATACATATATTCATTGCGTGTCCATACTTTTTTACTATAAATTAGTAATAGTACGCATTCAAATATTATTCTACATATTATGTATGAAGGGGGTACGATCCCCTTATCTCCCTTAAGAAACTGAAATGTACATATATAATATTCAAATACATTAGCAAACAAATTTACTTGGATTCAGTAAAATAATAATCGATCTCTATCTAAAAGTTCGTTGCCTTGTTATCACATTGTATTTCTTGGATATATAATGTTAAATAATGGGCGGGAACTTTTAAAACGTATTCAACAGGCGATGTTGATGCGGTCTTTTCAAGACAAACTGTGAATATATATTGGAAACAAAAATAAACCTCATTGACTTTCATTAGTATTTCTGTATTCATTATTATGTATTAAACTATTCATTCATTTTTATATAAAAAAGATTTAAATGATGGGCATCTAGGTAGATGTAGATCTACATATTCCTATGTAGAGCCTATTTATTCTCTATCCTTAATAATATGTGTGTCTGTATCAAAATGTATTCAGTTTTACTCAATAAAGCGCATTTAAAATGACTGTCGACATGTTTTATTTTTAATTTTGTTCATTAATTTCAAGGTTCTTTATGGAGTGATGGGCGTGGTGCTGTATTGAATTGTTTTCGATAAAAATATTGTAGATATTGTCTCGGTGGACTTGGATCTATGTTATAATATTTATTTTTAGGGTTTTTATAACGAACCTCATCATTTTTTATGTTTCTTACAGAGGAAATAAGCCGGATTAAATTGGAATACATGTCTCATATTGTATAATCTTGGATTTTCAATGGATGATAACATATTTAAATAACTTATATCAGCCTTGTCATTACATTTTAGTTCATCGTGTCAAGGGGGGGATTCTATTCAGTTTGTTATTTTCATTATCACCATGTTTGCCCAAAGATATTTATTTTTTCCTTGTTCGAAGGGTATGGTTTAAATGCAGAAAATCATTATTATGTCAAACTATTTTTTATTCGCACATTTCTTTTAATATACATATGTAGGATGCTATTTTTCTAATGATATCGCCCAAGTTATATATATATATATTTCTTTGATAAGTGGTTTCAAGCTATACACATGGTTACATAATATCTATTATGTCTTTCCCAATTCGAAATATTTCGTCATAACCTCAGAGAAACAGGTTTCATAAAAATAATAAAAACATGACCTTTATTCCGTTCCATGTTTCAATATATTCATAACGTTTACAGCTGTGCTCGTGCCTATCTAATTGAGTATGTGCTGTTTCCTTAATTATTCAAGGTTATTAGGAATGAAGATTTTTTTGATGGCATTTTTGTGACTATAAGGTATTCTTAATGATCGCCTAACTTTAAGACTTCCAATTGATATTTGGCAGATCGGTACACCCATTGGAATATTTTTGTACCGATACTTTTTGAATAAGTAACTACGGAATACCACTTATACCAATCGATAGATTGAAAAGTGAGCCCAATATCATAATCTCGAATATAAATTGCTCTTTTCCCCAAATCCCACGTAGACAATCTTTATAAATCTATCGAAACCGTCTTCAATCGGTTGATTCATAACAAAAATAGACGTATTAGACGCGGCTTACTTAAGACTACCGATACTATTTTTTTTCTAAATATTTGTTATAAAGTTACAACTTTAATTGAATATTGTAAGATTTACAACCATTTTATAATAGTTAAACACACTTTTTAAATCATAATCCCAATATGAAATAGTTATTATTAAAGAAAATCAGAAAGTGACATCAATTAACTTCTCGGTTCTTCTAGAAAAAATGGTAAAGTTGACTAATTATGCAACATAGTTTATCATTATTAAGTTATAAATAGTGATCTTTTTATGGCACTATCTTCCTGTTATCTGTGACTCATTGTTTGAAAGCGTATCGACTCAAAGCCTAATATAATATAAATATGTTATTTATCCAGACTATCAAGGCAAGGAAAGTTAAGTCTGTTAGTTTTATTTATATGAGAAAGCTTTTCAATAAAATTAAGCTTTATTAACACTATTCATATCAACCTTATCCCACAGATCAATTACTTTTTAGTTGCTTTCCTTACCGCCAGGAGACCATCATTTTACAAGCAACTGCCAAGGAGAATATAAATTTATATTCTCATTGGCAACTACAGGGGCCAAAGAGAGACAGACATTTAAAAAAGTTATAGCCACGATATTGATAAAATATGACATAAATACATACGTTAAGTTAGTATATACTATTTTAGCAGAACGAGCTGTAAAATAAATCATGAAGTCTTTCTTTGATTTGTTTTATTCTCATTTATGAGTTATAAGACTAATACACGAACTTATTTTATAACTATAATACACATGGATTTATTAATACTATTCTATTGATAATTGTTTAAAAATCTTGATTTTAAATTCAAGAAACTATTATCATTGCTAAAAAACATATTTCCTTCTAAATTTCCTCAAATTCTTTATAGTATGATTATTTCATAAATTGTTTTTTAACAATTATATATCAAGGAAAAAATATTTATTTTAGATTTATTTATAATGGTTTCATGTTAATAAATAAATAAGTTAGGAATTATATTTGTAATACATTAAATCTAGCTCCCTTCATACGAAAATGAGCACCCCAACTGTATCTTTTTTAATGAAGACCGTATCGATGGAAAAAATAATATAAAAATAAGTGATAAAATAAATTGTATTATTCGTAAATTTATTCATTTAACTTATGAGTAGACGTATAAGAGAAAAAGACATGATTAACTAAAGATATAACAATTCTAGAAGGGTCCTTTTGGAGAGGTAAAGTGATTAGGGGCGGGCCCGAACTTGATCCCCTTATAATTAGTCCACCGCCGTTGGTTAAGGGACAGTAAGTTGTATCGATACTTCCGCGTGATATTCACATCCAATTGCTTCCAGTCCTTGGGCCTTACATTCTCAAGGCCGTATCACTCAGCATCTCCTTTTCTTAATCATGGTTTGAATGTCCATCCCTCGATGGCCCGAAGCCATTGTGGGACTCCATACATGATCTTTGTGGGATGAAGCTCATCCGCTCCAAGGATGTCGATGTAGTCGTTTTGGCCGCGAAGTGCAACTGAAGGTGCCCAGGATTCTCTCGCACAAACAAATGGGGGCCCTTTATCCTGGGGGAGTCATTGCTGATCCGGGGAAGGGGCCCCGATCGCTTAACCTTATCTACGTAGCCGAACCTTCGCAGATGAGGGTTCTCAACTTTCTCAGAGTGCCAACGGTATACCCGAGAGGACGTGCACAAGGTACGACTCAACACGCCCTGCAACATCCTTGAAAAATAGATAAAAAATAAAGGTCATAGATTTCTTTTCAGTATATATAAAACTACATATTTTTTTCAGGGTGGGTGGGGCTTTTAAAGGTAAGGGTCGCTTGCTGTTTTATTGTTATATAGTATCAATTTCTTTTTTGGTTGAAAAAATTAAACACAGTTCGAGCTGTCGATGGTCCAACGACTGGGGTGAGGGAAGACACAGAGGCCTCAGATATTTGCTCCAGACTTCCGAAATTTTCTAAGAGACTCCTGGCCTTTTTATCACTAAGGCCGTAAATGGATGATAGGGTCAATATGAGTTTCTTGTCCGAGTCGTCGACGTTTGTGATGCTGTTTCTTCGTAGGCCGAATTTAAATGGATTCTCTCTCTTTGAGGCATTGGAGGCTGAGAATTGGGAGAGGAGCTGTGGTAGCTGGGAATAGACGTCACGGATGGGGATGATGTGCAGGCCCAGATCAATAACGCAGAAGCTCTGCAGTGCCACGAAGGCGGAGTCCGTTAGATCTGAGGACTTGACGCAAATAGCTGTTCCCTTCAGTCCCTTGAATTAGAATACATAGTATTTATTTAGTCTGATACAGGATTATTGATAAGAACAAAAAAAATACCTCAGTCAAGTTAATGGAATGAATGAACTTTGCGAGTTTCGTCTTGTATGACTTGGAGTTAGCCACGTAGTCATCTTCGCTGATGAGGAGAAGGACGTTTGAAGGGGAGGTTTGAAAGTCTGCGGAGCCGAGATCCTCCGTGAACCTCGGAATGAGCCATGAGAGTCCTGATATCCAGGAGGCCCCCACCCATCTGGAATGAATGAGGATCTCGCTTTGCATCATGGAGGCATCGGGCTTGATGAGAGACGAGTTCATTGGGAACCCCTGATGGACCTATTGTGTTCTTCTTCTCTCTTTGGGAGGGTGCAGATAAAACATAAGTGGTTGACTTATCGCTTAGTAAAAGGACTGGTGCGGCGGCTATACACTATATTTAAATTGATTCAATCATAGGCTTAAACAAGAGATCTTATTATCAAGGAGGACATAACATATTCATTGTAATAATGCAGAGGAATCGCGAGTTATTTTAAACATTAACTGCACATCCAAAAATCATCTATCTTGTGCCACAGCAAAATAATCTAATATATATATATAGTAAGAGTTCTATATATTTATGTTGAAAAAGGGGTTGACTCGTTTTTTACTTATATATAACGACATAGGCATAGGCTGAGCACATATAAATGTTATATAACTCGTTATATATTTTTGTTTTTTAATATAGGAAGATTGTTTGGGCTTTTTTTCAACTCGGGCTTATCGTCTGAATCGGTTGTAGTTGTCATTGTTACTACTCCGATATCCCTTTCGAAACTTTCCATCGTCAAAGGATCCCCCATGGGAGTTTCTGAGGTTGTTGCGGTGATAGTAGGGCCGCCGAGAGTGTCGGCCATTATAGTCTTTGAAGGATGATTTTCGCGAATAATTATGATTGTGATGGTTGTTGCCATTGGATTGAAACCCATTTTGAGCCAATTGGAAGGGGTTGGATCCACCACCTGAGGCATTGGTGGTGTTGTTGTTGTTAGGGCCGCAAGAATAAGGTGCACTGTCCGAGTGTCTTCTCTTTATTTCCTCTTCCGCCCCCGATCAAGCTCATCATCATAGCCGTCCCGATCGTCAGCATCTTCTCTTCGGGAATTATAGGAGGATGAGGAGGAGGAGAAAGTGATGCTCTTTCCTCCGTTCCAAGAGGTTACTTTCTCTGCGAGGGAGGATTGTCTCATGAGTTCGTCCACGACACCGCCATTACTGTTCCAACGTGACTCGGAGGGAACTTTCTTTAAGGGAGACCCCTCCAATTCCCCATTCGAAGAAGAAAAGCTCTTCTTTCGCTTCTTCAACCCATCATCTTCCTCCTCCTGAGCTCCGAGGCGGGGCTCCTCATCGGATGGCTTGAGGGATCCATTGGATGATGGAACACCGTTGAGTGTCTTGTTTCCTCCATCTTCCTCACTGATGACGCCATTGCTCTTGGGCTTATTGGTCGTGAAGAACCTTCCAATGGTATTGGAGATGGCTTCTTTTACTGCATTCATTTTCTTCATTTTTTTTGGGGGAACCTCCATGTTTCTCGCCGTTCTCGCCATTCGGAGCACTGCTCATTCCATTTGACAGCGTGTTCTTCACACTCCAAGTGGAAATACTCCTGGACGACGATGAGTCTCCCTCAGAGGTCTTCTCCTGAACAGAATGAATTTTCCATTGGCTCCCAGAGCCTGAAGAGTTGTCGCTATGGATGGAGGGGTTATGGTGATCCATGTCAACAACTGTCCAAGTCCCGGAGGCCGAGGGTCGTCGCTTCTCCTCTGGGAGCGCTTGATGTTGTTGCTTGAGAGCGATGGATACGGGTAAGAAGCCCAGAGGCTTTTTGGATGGATCGTTGGATGGGCTCTTGGAGGAGTCCCCGTTGGGACACTTGAGGGGAGGCTTCGCCACCCCGTTGGCTGGTGGCTTTGGCTGGGGACTCTTGTCATCTTCTTCGGAGGAGGATGTATCCAATTCATCGTAGGGAACGAGTTTCTTGGGTAGGACAGGAGGGGGTTTAATGGCTGCTGTCCCATTCAGAGTGTTGTTCTTTGTGGGGAGAGTCAGAGTGGCAGGCTTGGGTTCGGGTTTGGCGGGGGATGGCTGGCTTTTGGGGGATTTGACTTGGTCCAGGAGACGTGTGAGGAGGCCGTCATTTCGTACATGACGACATAGGATGCCGTGTTTAGTGCCTGTGATACGGGGACGGGTCGGACGTGGCTATCGTCAAACTGGTAGAACTGTCCGTTGGAGGCCTCACCGATGGCCGTGTAGTGTCCGCAGTTGGGCGAGGGTCCCACATGGGTGATCATGGAAACAAGGCGATACTCCAGCTTGGAGGAGCTCTTACCTCCTCGGACAAACCGGGAGACTTCTAGTTTTCGATTGAGTTGAACAGACTTACTGATCTTTCCGCCCGTGAGGGCGAAGCGCTTCAGCTGAACGCATAGAACGACGGGGGGCCTCTCGATGAGACATGACTTCTGCGCAGGGACCTTGACCTTGCATTTCTCGCACTTGTACATATTGGAACCATCGTTTCCGCCGAGCTTCTCTGGGCGGAAGTAGTGGGCGAGGGCTTCATCGATGTTGGACGCGGAGCGAATGTCCAATAAGAGGTCCATGAAATGCTGGAACGTCGTGGAGACGTATTTACAGCGAACGCAGGTCACGTCCTGACGCATGTAGCCTCCAAAGATCTGGTTGAATGGTGTGGTTTCCTTACTTGGGGTGTCCATGTTATAGGCTTTGACTGAGGTCAGGAAGGACTTTTGAAGGGACTCAATTAGGTACCTGAGGATTTGTTTTGTAAAAAGAGAAAGAAGGTCAGATATATAATGAAGCACAAATACGTTCTTCAAAAAACTACTTGTTTAATAAATCTATTTTTATGGCTTTTTGGTGGCGTTTAATAAGTGATGCATAAAATTATATGCACAAATATATATCAAGATTCATATTGCCTCCTTATAAACGGCGTCCAATATTCAACGTGCTCTTCATTGGATGAGATTTCATGATGGACCCGTACTCAATATGAACATATTTGACAATAAATTTAATGTAGGTATTTAATGTCTTTTACAAAAGTATACGCTTTTAGAATAGCCGGGACTCAGAATGGAAGATATGCATATGTATAATTAAACAACCCATAATTAATACACCATTTGAAGCCTTTAAATGTTTTTTGGGGCCTATATGGTTAGATAGAATTACATCCGACTGGATATAAATAAGTATACTAGCATTAAAATTAGTCTATCAAATCTAGGATATTATCAATGAGGTAGCAGTCAAAAAAATGACCATCCCTTCTCGGGAGTACTCGAACCTGCGCCCCCAACATTGTTTTTCCATTTTGTTTTACTTTTAGCTCATTTAGTAAAATGCAGTAAACACCCACTACTCACCTAAGGAATTCATGCGCATCTTCTTGCCTCCCGTGTACGAGATGTTTGCAAATGGTTTTTAGTTTTTCGTAGACCCGGCTCGGTCTAACGACGTGTGACCTGAGTGTATCTTTGAGCGTGAGGCTGAGTGCACAGATGGTGCATCCATGGGAAGAGTATCCCCCAGAGGCCGGGCCGTTGAGGCATCGGTGGTGACCATTAGACAAGTAGTTGATGAGGGCAGGGGTATGAAAGAGGGCCTGAAGCGTGGAGTTGAGATAACAGGTATTACCCACGTTCATCATACCCGCACCCGGAGGTAATTGGGAGCGATAGCCAACATGGACGTCCTCTTGACGAAAAAATGTTACCTGGATAAGTTAATAAATGAATAAGTATATAATAATCAATCCGAGTAAACAGACACACATTTGGGGATGCCCTTTATCCTATTTCATATCCACTCCGAGCCAATAATTGAGGATCTCCTTTCTCACTGAAGTGGATCTTTATGTCGTCTTAATAACATAATAATGGAAGCTCTCAATACTTATAAAATAAATTAGATTAACAAAATCTCTCAAGATCATATAAATATTTTCTTTTAAAGTTATCAATCTGATGTTAACTGAGTACTTTATTTACTAACTATAATTTTTTCATGATACCATTTCCTTGTATAACCCTATGTTTTTTCCTTTTCAAATATTATTCCTTTATTTAAAAATATTTAACGCACATGCATACATAATGCAAGTTTACATGTCATATTACTTTAAGCGTATATGAAAATGAAAAAAAAAAGAAAACGTTCTGTTAAGTCATTTCTATGTTTTATGTCAAATCCAGTCAACGCGGTGCCATGATTCAAATAATGAATGGCATACATCCAAAAATGTATATAATTCACGTCTTCACTACAACATTGATGGTCCCGGTCAAATAAGACTCATAGGAATCGCCTCCATCCCTTGTCCATAATGTATTATTATCTTGCTATTTGAACTGACGACCTTCTCATTAGACGAGGAATCCTATTTGTGACGAGATAGTTGATATATCGATCAACTCATCAATCATCCTGATATCCTCTGCCTGGATCTATGTAGATAACTACATACACTTGAACAACTACTCTCAGGGTTTCATTTCTAGGCGATCCCATGAGTGTTAAGTTAATAGATGTCTGTGTGTTTGATAATGTGATAATGTGTTCGTTCACCTTGGGCCTGGGGATGGCAACACTGGGACTTCCTGAAGTGGAGCCCTGGTTTTTCTCCGTTTGTCTTGCGAATTTCCATGGCTTCCTGACTGTGCGCCGCTCACAGAATTGAGGATAATATAGTGCTTGAGTGGCCCAGGGGAGCTCACGCGAGAGGGAGGGTCAAAGGCCACGGGGAGAAGGGAGCGCTTGCTGAGGGCTGAGGCCAGACCCTCCTCCAGGAACAGGAGGAACCCTTGGGACCTCCACAGAAGCTCCTCTTTAGGGTTGAAGAAATGGGGTCCGACGTGGAGGCCGGCATTCTAAGATCCTTGGGCGACGAAGGCAACCTACTCCACCACAGGATGATAACTTCACATCCAGACCCTGGATAACAAGCAAGGATTCCGTTTTTCCAGTCACGTTGTTATCCTCCACTTCTCTTTCTCTCTCTCTCTCTCTGAATTGTTATGATGAAGCACCAACGAGGGCACAAACATTTAAAAACACTCAACCACGTTCTTCAAAATGGCGACTAAATAAATAACAAGATAGGGAAGAAAAAAACCCACCCACATACAAGCAGGGGAGAAGAAAAAAGAGACTCTGATAGAAACTTGAGGGAGGTGAGCAAAAAGAGAGAAAAAAGAGAGAAAAAGCCGAGATGCCCTTTTCTGCAAATTCTATTGAACAAGATATATTAAAATAGAAAAAAACAGACATGAAAATAATTATCCAGTGATGTCATACAAAAGTGTAGCTTTATAACGAGCACATATTTTTATATAACTGAAAATGACATCATTGGACGTTTACTTACATTTCTCTCGTTTATATACTCCGTCAGCCTTGATTGACTCACCATTTTTAGGAATACTATAAAATCAATGGATAAAAAAGGAATTGAGGTCATCATGTTTCTGCTAGACTTCAAACTCCCCCCTTGCTTATTTGCACATATTTTTTTGTTGCAAAAAATAATGCTCAAGGACTCAAGGACAATGAAATGAACAACATTAGCTGCTTTTATATATATTAGATACTCTATAAAAATATGATATAGATGTTTGAGGAAAAAAATGGCTGAATCATAGAAGTTAAGTATAAATAGCTTTATATTTATTGGCAACACAAAGAAGAAAGGGGAACTGCGTTCTTTTTTGCACTACTTTAAAAACATTATACAGTTCCTGTGCAAGATGGAGACAGGCGGGTCTAATTGTGTCCAACGAACGGGAAGACCCCTAGAGAGAGTCCACGACTTGGATGACTCAAATATATACAATATATTAAGTATTACAATTGCAAGTATAGTTTTAACTTTAATTATGAGAAATTTAATTGTCTATTAAGCCACATCACTCTCTTTTTTACTTTTCTATTTTAGATTAATTAGTAAACAGTGTTCTAAATTATGTTTTTCCTATTTACTTTATAATTATCATGGGGACTCTATTTGCGTATATTCATATTTCAATTTGAATGATTTCATGCTACGTAATTGTCACCCAAATGTGTTATCAAGTTGCCTTTATTTTGTTAGGGATGTTCTCTTAAAACATGTTTCTCATAATTCAACGGTCATGGAAATAATATATAAGATATCAATGGAGGTTTCCCCCTTCTTCTCTTGTTTTAAAGCTAGTTTACTCAATTCATATGATAAATAGTATTTAAATAAGACTTAAGTGTATTCCCCTCTAATACTTGCCTACTCATGTATTTGGACCATTTTTCCAAATCATTTCCAAAAGTCATCATTTTCCTTTTCTATCTCTTATTGACAGACTTGTTGACGTTTGCGAAAAATTGTCGTTCGTCGTTCTTTGTCGTTCAGTAAAGTTATCGTTCGTCATTCTGAAAAAAGTGACGATGTTTTATTTAGAAAGGCATTTTTCCATCAAAAAGGATTTAAAAAATACAATACTACTATTTTATGGAGAGTACTTTTTTTTGGAGCCTGGGGTCGACATTAATGAAGATAGTTTGAATAAGTACAAACCTGCAAGTTACTATATGATTTTTTAAACGAACGACGAAATATATTTATTTTTGTTGTCGTTCGTCATTCAATCAAAAAAATTGTCGTTCGTCGTTCGTGAACGATAAACGACAAACGATTACAAATGAACAAAATAAACATGTAAATATGACAGGGGCATATTGAAGAAAGGAACACACTCCTTATTGGTCGTTGTAATAAACATAATCAAACATTTTGTATCCCCCTCATATTAAAAAATCCTGGATACGTCCCTGATATCGGTATATGTTGGGGGCATTTTTTGTGGGCTATATACAGTTGATTTTAATATGAAAAATAACATGTGATGACATCACTGAAAATATTCGGTAATTTCTTCTTTTTTACGATGTTTAAATACTCAGCCGTAAAGAATACAAAACGGAAAAATGGCAATGAAGACCCAAGGACAATTTTTAAGGAACTGATTTTAATATGAAAAATAACATGTGATGACATCACTGAAATTTTCCTGTGATTTTCTTCTTTTTATCATGTTTAAATACCCACCTTAAGGAATACAAAACGGAAAAAATGGCAATGAAGACCCAAACAATTTTGAAAGAACTGATTTTATATAAAAAGTCACATGCAATAATTTCACTGAATTGTTCGTGTGATTTATTTTTTTATGATGTTTAAATTTCCAGCCTTAAGGAATACAAAACGGAAAAAATGACAATGAAGACCCAATGATAACTTTTTAGGAACTTATTTTAATTGAAAGTCAAATGCGATGACATCACTAAAATTATTCGTGTGATTTTTTTTCGTTCCAGACTATTATCAAATTGGAAAATCCCGGGCAGCGCCGGGTAACATTCGCTAGTGTATATATATATATATTATAATATAATATATATATCTATATATATATATATATATATATATATATTATATATATATATATATATATATACAAGGTCAGCTGATAAGTCCCGAGACTAACACATAGATGGCGCCAGTGGATTTGTTTTCATATGACTGTCAGCTAGTACCAACCTTCAAAACATACATGCATAAATATAACAGCTGTTTGACAACTAGTTTGTGAGATATTGCGTTTTAAGTGAAGCTACTTTTGTTATTGTGAAAAAAATGGAAAATACGAATTTCGTGTGTTAATAAAATTATTTTTTGATGGGAAAAAATACCGTCGAAACTAAAACTTGGCTTGAATAATGTTATTCGGACTCTGCTCCATCGAAAGCAACCATATGTCGATGGTTTGCTGAATTCAAACGTGGTCGTGTGAGCACGAATGATGATAAACGCAGTGGACGCCCAAAAGAGGTGGTTACACCAGAAAACATAAAAAAAATCCACAAAATGATTTTAAATGACCGTAAAGTGAAGTTGATCCAGATAGCTGAGACTCTGAAGATATCGAAAGAGCGCGTTGGACATATCGTGCATGAATATTTGGACATGCGAAAGCTCTGTGCAAAGTGGGTGCCGCGAGAGCTCACAATCGACCAAAAACAACAACGAATTGATGATTCTGAGCAGTGTTTGAAGCTGTTCAATCGTAATCAATCCGAATTTTTGCGTCGATATGTGACAATGATGAAACATGGCTCCATCACTTCACTCCCGAGTCCAATCGACAGTCAGCTGAGTGGACTGCATATGATGAACCGAATCCAAAGCGAGGAAAAACGCAACAGTCAGCTGGGAAGGTTATGGCGTCTGTATTTTGGGATGCACACGGTATAATATTCATTGACTATCTTGAAAAGGGGAAAACAATCAACAGCAATTATTATATAGCCTTGTTGGAGCGTTTGAATGATGAAATTGTTGAAAAACGGCCCCATTTGAAGAAGAAAAAAGTGTTGGCTCACCAAGACAATGGACCGTGTCACAAGTCAATGAAAACAATGGCAAAATAAATTGGGCTACGAATTGCTTCCCCATCCACCGTACTCTCCAGATCTGGCCCCAGCGACTATTTCCTGTTTGCAGACCTGAAGAGAATGCTCGCTGGCAAGAAATTTAACGACAATGATGGAGTAATGCCGAGACAAAAGCCTATTTTTCGGATAAAACGAAAGATTAATATAAAAGTGGAATCGAGAAATTGAAAGATCGCTATAATCGCTGTATCGCCCTCGAAGGCAACTATGTTGAATAATAAAATCGAATTTATAAAAAAAAGTTTTCTTCTTAGTTAGTTTCGGGACTTATCAGCCGACTTTATATATATATATATAGATATATATATATATATATATATATATATAATATAATAATCTAATATATATAATCTCTAATTGTAAATTTTTTACATTTTATCATATTCCGCATATTTTGTAGTTTTTGGTTCCAAATATTTGAGATTTAATAGCTATTTTTTTACTCCAGATTTGCTCAGCCCTAGTAATGTATTTTTTAAATTTAAATTTATTTTCTATTAAAATGATTTATGACAAAAGTTGCTGGTATGTTTGTCGAGTCTTTCATAAGATATATCATCATAGTAATTAATATCAAATTATTTTGTTACATATTTAAAAAAAAATATTTTTAAAACTCGCGAAATATATTTTTTTGTATTAGATTGATATTAAAAAGGAAAAAAAATCCTTGGCATCAAAAAATGCCAAAAATGTTTATTTATGATTTTATTATCACAACCACTCCTACTATTTTAATTTATTATTGTATATATTATGTATGATTTAAAAAAATATATATGACCCATTATTTGAAAAAAATAGCGGGGGAAAAATATTTAACAACGTAATTAAAAACTTTTAACAAAATTTTCGGGACACAATGTTCATTTTACCCTCACTACAGTTTATCGACAGAATTACATTTAATCACATCATGTTTGGGGTTTTTATGAAACCTGTTACAAATATGTATTAATGTAATACATATTTATAGCTTGCTGAGTCAATTAATTGAATACTACTAACTGATATTAGATTTTTGGCTGTGGATGATTTTAATACCGACTTGACATAGAAAGAGAAAAACTGAAAACATAGAGACATCTCTCTGGCCTCTCTTTTATTATAGTATTAACCTCACAAACCTCTCCCTTTTTCATAACATATTTTTACTAATTATTTTATTATTTTTTACATTTATTACAAAAAAAATCAATACATTTTGATGCGTTGTTTCTTTTATCTTCTAGATGAATTATGAAGGGCGGTCTTACTGTCTTCCTCCTTCACTTTCGTCGTCAAATCGGCCAAAAAAATGCTAAGAAATTAATAAGCTTTGAGAGGAAGCCTAGAGAGCCTTCCGTGACGAGGGAGGCATTGAACTACTTACCATAAGAACAAGTCAGTCCCGACAAGAGACGATGGAGTTCCTCTCGTCCAGGAATCCTGTCGAATAAGTGACTCCGGACGCAGGGGGAACTCCGTATCAAGGTTCCTCCTCTAGAGTTAAATAACTCAAGCTGTTTAATGTAACGCAATAATATAACAATAACAGCTTTGTTATGAAAAAGGTAGAGGTTTGTGAGGTTTAATACTATAATAAAGAGAGGCCAGAGAGATGTCTCTATGTTTTCAGTTTTTTTTCTCTTTCTATGTCAAGTCGGTATTAAAATCATCCACAGCCAGATTTTTTATAAAATACTTCCCAATACTCGTTTAATTATAAAAAATAGTTTAGAGAAAAAAAATGACCCAACCAATGACATCAAAAAATACAAATTATTAAATGAAATATGAGAGTTGCTTGAATTTTACGTCATTTGTAGGTCGCAATTACAAGAGTTGGTATTCGTGATTTAAAATCTACAGCCCGTATGGGTAGATCAATTTTTTTTGCAAGTCTGTCGATTGAAGGCAGTAACTGTGGATTTCAAAATTCTATAGTAAAATCATCATTTGTAAGAGAAAGGGGGATTTCTTTTCGAGCAATGAAGATTATGGTGTGAGTACCAAAGTTGGGATTTTTATTTTGTAAAAAATATCAGGACTTTAATTTAAAATGTAATTGATTTATAGAAAGGTTAGGCCTTTTAATCACAAATTAGCTGCACATAAAAATTGTAATTATAATAAGGGTCCCATTTCAAGGGAAGAGTGAGAGAGAGAGAGAGATAAAGTCAAGACTCGTTGTGATTATAAATTATAACGATTATAAATCGGCTGCTCAATTCTAACGTGGGTGCAATTCATATGGGAGATATCAAGATTTTTATATTATAAACTTTTGAACTTATCGCTACCCATGGAAATTAATTTTGCAACTAGTAGCAGTATTCGATTGTTTTATTAAGGAAACAAAAAATATCGATATCAAAAAAAAACCAACGTGCGTACTACCGATCTACCGAAATATCGAATATCAATAGGTATTCTGAAAGACGAATTGGAAACAACACTGTAATTATTTAATTAAATTAATCACACGGAAACTAGAGTCTATCGCAATGAATAACCGTGACCTTCTATTCTACCTAGATAAAAAAACGTGATTCTTTTGACATTAAGATGAGACCCTTATGTTTGTTTTAACAAAAGTATTTCTATCAAAAATTCCTCTCGACTTTAATTATATGAGCAAAAAATTATTAGAACGTGAATTAAAACACTTTTCTTAAACTTCCCCATATTGAAAATTAATAATTTGATTTGAATGCAGGATAAAATGTGCACTGGAACGAGTATTAATGGAACGAAGCACGGAACAGAAGGTATACAAATACTTTAAACGGAACACGAAACGAAACAACGAAAATTGTAATGCTCACTATACCAAGTATTTTTTTAAGTCCCTTTACATACTTATGGACGCGCCATGATAGTTCCCACAAACTCATCTAATAAAGTTATTTATTTTTAAGGGGAAAAAGAGTATAAAAATATAAAGCGCCGATTGTGGGAGAGACTAATCTTACTCCATACAACTTGTTTGTGCTTTCTTATTTAAAAGTGTAAATTCGTTTTGATGTGCCAAGGCACCGGCGATATATTTTTTAGTTGATATATTGATAGGAAAACGTCCATCTTTGAAGACCAAATCTTTCTCTAAAACGTAAAGACTATAAATATTTACGCAAAGATAAGTATTTTTCTTCTAGAGAGGCTGGAGGGAAAATATCGTTGAAAAGCAAACATTTTGCACAATAATATGAATTACAGCGTAACAGGACTAGCACCCCCCAGACAATCACTCCCCGGACCCCCGTGTCAATAGCACCCCCCGTTAGTAATATTTCTTATCTCTTAAAGTCCACTTATGAAGTTAACTATGTTTTCCAGCTATTAACAAAGGTGACGTCACTGGTTAACCACTTTCTTGATCTCCTTTTCCGCTGCAATATTTAACTTATAAAGTTTATAAGAAGATGTGGATGGTACATTTAAAATTCTGCCGCAGTTCTTACACGAGCTATCGAAAAAGAGACATCTGGTAGATATTCAAAACTGAATAATTAAATTTCATTCTTAAGCTATTTGGAAAGTAATCGGAAAAATTCCATTTTTTTTGTTCAAGGCAAATCCAAGTTCTTTTAATATTTATCTCTATTTTTGCATGCTTTCACTTTTTCTGAGGTATCATAAGGCAGAAGTTAATTAGTTATTTAAGATTTTTTCCCGGTCTAAGTTTTTATTTCATATTTGCCACATCAATACAGTGAAGTATACAAATACACTAAATAACAAATAAATAAATAAAACTCTTTTAACAGTTGCGTAAAAAACATAAATGAACATTATAGTTCAAATTTATAGTTAAAAAGTGATGACCTATATATAAAATGACAGTTTATTTGTTCTTTTAAAAAACGGTGATATTTTCTTAAAATCCTCTTGGCTGATTCTAAAAATTGGATTGAACGTGATGGCACGAATCGAACGACATTTCCAGCCCATTTCCAACCATCAAATGTTCGTTATCTTAATTTAGAGCTGAGTAGCCGGCGGCGGCACCAATGATTATTGTTCTTAGTTCCTCAGTCTCGATGAAAGAGTTTGTAATATTTTTTTTTGCTATATATTTAAAGTGTCTATAGCTTTTGACAGGGGGGCATTATATTTACGTTTGCAGGTGCCAAAAAGAACAAGGCTTTTAAAAGATTAAAGGTAGTTATTTCCTTTTCACACACATTTAATTTAATAAAGGGCTTGACCACCAAAAGGACAGGACAATCAACGAAGGCATGAATGATGGAATTGAACAATAAACCACAATTATTGCATAGATAATAAAATCCAGGCTTGTGAGCGATCAGGAAAAAATTTGCGATCCGATCAAAAATAGCGATCATAAATTCTTTGCGATATAGCGATATAACGATCAGGGATTTTCCGATCAGCGATCCGATCAATTTAATTGCGATCAACGAAAAAATACCTATGTAATACTAATTCTAAGTAAAAATTTAAATGTATATACAGTTAAACCTTTAAAAGTTTCATCTTTATATGGCAATGGAATGATTGTTTCCCATAGCCTATGAGCTCCAAAATAACGACTTCTCCATAGGTGCCTGTCTGTATATTTTAGGACAAAAATATCAGAATGATTGTTTCTCATAGCCTATGAGCTCCAACACTCTGGCTCCACAATTGACATATGTCTGCATATTTTAAGACAGGAGATGCCAGAATAAATGTTTCCCATAGCCTATGAGCTCCAAAACAATGACTTCTAAATAGTCGCCTGTCTGTATATTTTAGGACAAAAATATATCAGGATAGCACACACTGGCTTTTTCCATTAGTATTAGTCTGTATTTTGTGTTTTCTAAACAAATATTAGTTGTTGGAATGGATTTGGTCAATGTGACAGCTAGTTAAGTTTTAAGATATGTAGGGTTTGTCTCAAAAATCCTTATTACAAACATTTTTCTTTTTTGTTATTTTATACAAATTGATCGGATCGCTATTTTTAGTGATTTTCTTACGATCAAAGATATAAAGATCAGGACCTTTTCCGATACTCCGATCAGCGATCAAATATCGCTATATCGCTATTGATCGCCGATAAGAAAAAACTCCGATCAACAAGCCTGATAAAATCTAATTAATTGAGCGGAATCTGAAATTGAGGTGTAAATTTCGTACTGTCAATTACGCCATACGTCGACCGAAGAATCCTCTGCTTCCATGACTGAGGAAGACCTAACAAATTTAAAAAACTCTCTGATATAAATCCCGAAGCAAAGGAATCCTCAACTTAGGTGTCAAATTTTAAAAACTAGGACTTAGATAGACTAAAATCATTAATTGAGCGTTGTAGAGGAAAACGAAACCTTCCTACATTGAAGAGCGGAACCGATTTCAGGTCATGAAGTGTAATACCATTATGATATGAGGCGATTTTCTCCAAGGCAGCAGGATGACCAAATTTCTTGACAAAAGGTTCGTTGTTCCTATTTTCATAGATTATATCTACTGCAGTATCGGAAAGGAAATTAGATTGAGTCGTCCATAAGATTCTGTGTATCGAAGCTAAAAAGGGAGAGCAGGCTTCCTATTCTGGGTTCGTCAAAGGGGTGCCTATATGGAACCAATTGTAAAATTTAGACGATGTATAAAATATTCTCCAATCTTTGTCGTGTGAAACACCCATTTCTTCTACGATTCGTAGATAACATTTATGTAAAATAGAACTCAATTGACAAAGTCCACCTCCAGCAATTTTTTGCGGGCGTTTTAAGGACTGTAGATATGCCTTATGAAAGAGAGTACATAACCAAGAGTCTTCTTCCATTATTGATAGTTCAGCGAGAAACGGGACGGATGTGGTTCTATGTATACATAACCAGTGGAATCACTCGGGTATTATATAGGTCTATCCTTTTCTGCAAAGAAAGATTGCACCACTGCATCACTTTATTTTAAGTCATGAAATTCATTTGAGACCAATTACTTTCTGCGACACCACTTTTTCTCCATTCTATACCAAGAATGCTTACAGAAACCACAACCCAACAGCTGTGAATTTAAATGGAGCTATTTGGGGACCAGGAACCCAACGGAATTATGGCCGTCTTGTTATGGTTAATTGTCAGTCCGGATTTGCGTTCAAATTTAATAAAAGACGAGGGCAGTATTTCAATCCTTTTTATTAATTGTTTTTCTGAGCTGGCTTCAACCATAAGAGTTACATCGTCCGTGTAAAGGTCAACTAGTTGTTTCACACCATTAAAGGGCACTCCAAATCCCAAGTATTTTCTAGTTAATGTTTTTGAGAGTTCATCTATCGCTGCCACAAACGAAGAGGAGCTACAGGGCACCCCTGTATACAACTTTTCTTAAGATGAATTGGAGGACTGTCGATACCCTCCAGGGATATGATAGATGAGCCATCAAATAATAGTGCTCTAATGGGATTAAAGAAACGTTTTGGAAGAAGACTTTTAATTGACTTTAGAATATGACAATGGGGGATAGAGTCAAACACTTACCTAAAATCGATCGCAACCAAGGCACCATACTTTTTACGACGGTTAATGGATTCAATTGCTGAGGAAATATTAGTTAAGAATTATTTACTGCTCATAATAGGCATAGAAAAATGAACAATCACAAGCAGCTGCATGGGCCTACCATTCTAAAAATAATATTCTTATTAAGGCAAGTATTTGAGTAGAATATATTATAATAGTGTCTATATAGTTTTTAATTTATACCCATTGTTTTTGACATTACCCCAATTGTATGATTAACATTGTCTTGACAATATTTATAACTATCCCACTCAAATACTTTGCCATCATACACATTTAACCCTTTTCCCCTATTTCATTATTTTCCTCTTTTTGATCATTTTTCCTAGGACGCCTATAATATCATTTATATATCCAGTAACAAAAGGGATATACTTGAAGTACATAAGGAACAAGAGCGAGGAATACATGTTGCTTCCATCCAGGTATCGAATGTCAGAATCTGACACTGCCATTCATCATTTCCTACATTGTGCGAACACTGTAAGTGTGAAGAAGATACAGATGTATGTACACTAGGTTACATCCTATTTCAGTCATTTATACTCTACATATATTCGAGCTTGTGAACAATACATTGTATAGAACGCCGTGTCACGAAGTTCACTTTCTATGGACAAAAAGGGGAACAAAACGGCTCCAGGACTTTTGTTAGACAGCCATTTCTTAGACGGACACTTCTTAGACGGACATTTCTTAGACACGGACACTTCTTAGACAGCCATTACTTAGACGGACACTTCTTAGACACGGACACTTCTTAGACAGGGACATTCTTAGACACCCATTAAAAATGTACTCACAATTAAAATAGGCCCTCGGGTTCCGCCGAACACAATCGGGTGTTTTGGGTTACAAATTCCCCGCCAATGGGCCCTCAGGTTCCGCCGAAAACAATCGGGGTGTTTTGGGGTTACAAATCTCCCGCCAATGGGCCATCGGGTTCCGCCGAACACAATTGGGCTGTTTTGGGGTAACAAATCCCCCGCCAATGGCCCTCGGGTTCTGCCGAAAACAATCATAGTGTTTCGGGGTTACAAATCCTCCGCCAATGGGCCCTCAGGTTCCGCCAAACACAAACGGGCTGTTGTCGAGTTACAAATCCCATAAGAAATGTCTCATAACATACCGCCAATGAACCCTTAGATTTTTATCTTGCGACTATGAGTGTTTTAAACAAGCTCCAAACAAAATATCGGGATATGCCAAGTGTATATACAACATATTGAGTTTTAAACATAATCCCACGTCAATTTCCCTAATTATACCTAATTCAAACCCACCGCTTAAAGAATCTGGGGTCTTATCTGTGTTATACATTATTTGGGTCTTTTTAAGTATGGATGAATGATCAGTTGGATTTTATTTCCATGGGTAATTAATTTTTAGCCGTTAATTATTAATAATTGTGACTGAGGAATCAAAAATTCTAATTGTGCAATTGATGCTGCTGGCATTCATTTATGTTGAACTTTTTTGCGAATATGTTTTTTACTGCACTACCACAAACAAGAGTATAATTGCCTAGCATAGCCTAAAAATATAGTTTTCGTTTTCTTGGTTCTTTAAAATGGCTTTACGCTTGCCTTTTCATGAGGAATGAATGAATATATTTTGTTTGTCACACATAACTTTATTTTATACATTATACATTGTAAGTAATACGTTCAAGGCGTCCATTGGCGGAGGGTTTGTAACCCAAAAACAGCTCGATTGTGTTTGGCGGAATCCGAGCGCCCATTGGCAGGGAACTTGTAACCCGAAAATAGAATAATTTGTTCGGCGGGACGCGAGGGCCCATTGGCGGGGGATTTGTAACCCAAAAACACCCCGATTGGGTTTGGCGGAATCCAAGGGCCCATTGGAGGGGGATTTGTAACCCCAAAACACCCCGATTGTGTTCGGCGGAACCTGAGGGCCCATTGGCGGTGGATTTGTAACCCCAAAACACCCCGATTAGGTTTGGCGGAACCCAAGGGCCCATTGGCGGTGGATTTGTAACCCAAAACACCCCGATTAGGTTTGGCGGAACCCAAGGGCCCATTGGCGGGGGATTTGTAACCCCAAAACACCCTGATTGTGTTCGGCAGAACCTGAGGGCCCATTGGCGGTGGATTTGAAACCCCAAAACACCCCGATTGTGTTCGGCGGAACATGAGGGCCCATTGGCGGTGGATTTGTAACCCCAAAACACCCCGGTTGTGTTCGGCGGAACATGAGGGCCCATTGGCGGTGGATTTGTAGCCCCAAAACACCCCGATTGGGTTAGACAGAACCCAAGGGCCCATTGGCGGGGGATTTGTAACCCCAAAACACCCCGATTGTGTTCGGCAGAACCCGAGGGCACATTGGCAGTGGGTTTGTAACCCCAAAACACCCCGAATAGGTTTGGTGGAACCCAGGGCCCGTTGGCGGGGGATTTTTAACCCCAAACACCCCGATTGTGTTTGGCGGAACCCGAGGGCCCATTGGTGGAGGATTTGTAATTCCGAAACACCATGATTGTTTTCGGCAGAACCCGAGTGTCTATTTTAATTGTGAGTACATTTTTAATGGGTGTCTAAGAAATGTCCTGTCTAAGAAGTGTCCGTGTCTATTAAGTGTCCGTCTAAGAAATGGTTGTCTAAGAAGTGTCCGGGTCTAAGAAATGTCGTCTAAGAAGTGTCCGTCTAAGAATGGGCTGTCTAACAAAAGTCCGGTTCCCAACAAAACGTTCATAAGTCTCCAAAAAAAATTATCCGGGTCTAACAAAGAAGGTAAAATTGTTATGATGTTTTTCGAGTACTCTGGACGAAATTCACCTTTAGAGATAAATCAAATGATTTAAAAGCAAATGAATAACCATCAAATGTTGACATACGAATGTTTTTAAGATTTAAGATCCAAACATAGTTTGTGGATATAATAATATGAATAATAAATTAAAACCAGTTGACGATCTGGCATATGGTGTCGAGGAGTAAACATCTATTCACAGTGGATAATATCAGCCTTAAAAACACAATTTTTATCAATAGGAACATTTTTTAATATTGATTTAATTTATCAGAGAATTTTTGAGCCATTTTGACAGCCCTAGAGAACACTATATATATATATATACATATATGCTGGACTTAAATAAAAATATGTAATCCAATAAAGTAATAACTAGTATTATTTTGTCCAGCCATAAAAGTTTCTATTTAAAATCTTTCTAAAAAATAATTCATTAAAATAAATTAAAAATTAAAATAGACCTTCTGAAGAGTTGTGTACAAACAATACATAAATGAACATTAGAGTTCAAGATTATTATAGAAGTTATTGATGAAGTAACCTAAGAATAAGATATGAAGTTCAACTTGAAATAGGTGAGGTCTCCAGAGGAAGGTCTTTTGGAGGGTTTTTTTTATTACTCAAAAGCAAGGTCCCTATTTATATCATAAATTATATTTCTATCAGTTGCGCCGGAACTGAGGGCACACCTTTTACTCTTATTTCCCATAATTTTATTTAAGCCATATCCAAGGTATCTAATACATAACTAATAGTATAAACAAGTTTCACTCTTCACTTAGCTCATTCGTTAGGTAAAATACAGAAAGGAGATATAAAGAGAAAGACTGTTAAATCAACAATGTGATGCTCCAAACACATCTCCGGTCACATTTAACACCACCTTTGAAGAGGTCAATAAAACGGCCAATATTGACGTAGAACAGCTATGTTCGCACGCTAACGCACTTCTCGAGAATCACCGCAACACTGGAAAACTCCAGAGGATTACTAAAGGAACCATTTCTTTGAGGTTGTCGATCTGCTCACCTCTGAGCTGACTCGTAGGTTCAACCACCCCACTTAGAATATCTGCTGATGAGCATGGTGGAGTTGCTCTTCACAGCAACTAATAACCCCCTGGATCAGCAGCCTCTGCAAAAGTCGGCTGATATGTACACTCTTGATGTAGGCTGGAACGGCCACACACCCAGGAGCCAATGCTCCTACCTACTTGTCAGGCACATTACAGCTCCTCAGAAAAACTCATCAGTCCAGCGACAAAGATGATCACACTTCCAAATAATAAATACATATTTTCAATACGAAAAGACCCGTTTTCTTTAAACAAAATAAGTTCCAGATATTGATAAAAAATATATGACAAAAAAATTTTTTTGGATGGAGTTATAGCCATTCAAATAATCAAACAAAGAGTTAATCATATTAATGTTAGTATAAGTACAATAGATTATAAAAAACATAATTACTTCTCCATGGTCATTATCACAGGCTTCCACTATTCATCATAAATAATGGTTTGGTCCCATATGGAATCTCTACATTAATCAAGTCGTTTTTATTGAACCATCCTTGACTTACATTTACATTACTTCGAGGGCAAGTTAATTATAAAATATACATAGAATGAATTTCAATGATTTTAGTACAACATATAATTTCAATAGTCTTAAAAATTTCATTATAAAGTATTATATTATAATGATGATTTAAGTTATTTATATAAAGTCAGGTGAGCAAAAACAATTTTCAATAGATAATGAATGGGTTTTAGTTCTCTGGCCAAAATTGTGATAATTGTTGTATTCTTAATCTGAAAAGTACCTATATATATATATATATATACGAGGTAGACAAAAAGTATCCGACTTTTGGTTTTATTGGTCAAACGAACACAGCTATGGGGGGCGTCGGATTTTATTTCTTTAAAATGTCAGAAAAAGTCGAACAGCAAAAATTGATGAATGGAACCAAAACTAATATTCACATCGTCTACAAGTTCTCTGATCGTGATTCGGCGGTTCAGCATCACCAGGTTCCTCACTTGATCAATGATGACATCGTTTTTTCGATGTTGAGGGCCTCCCTGAGCGTGGTTTCACTTTCAACTGACAAGCGGCCATCTTGAAGCGGTTGTACCACCCTCTTTATCTGTGTGGTGCCCATCGCTTCTTTCCAAAACACTTTTTTAATCTGCGAATTGTTTCCACTTGCGAATCACCAAGATTAAAACAAAATTTTATGCAATAACGACGTTCGACTTTTTCTGACATTTTAAAGGAAATAAAATCCGACCACGACACTCACTTGCACCTGTTCAATCATGAAGGCCTGACGCCGACTGACTTGTATTGGAGCTGTAGAAAAAAATGAGCATGCGCAGTAGTCATGCTCCCAACCACACAGCAAGTCCCGCCCCCATAGCTGTGTTCGTTGACCAATAAAACCAAAAGTCGGATACTTTTGATTATACCTCGTATATATTATATATAGATATATATATATATATATAAAGATTATATATATATATATATATATATATATATATATATATATGTATATATATATATATTTATATATATATAATATAATATATATATATATATATAATATATATATATATAATATATATATATATATATCTATATATATATATATATATATATATATATATATACACTAAAATTTTAATAATACTGAAAAAAAAAAATAACTAACATTTTATGAACATTGCCTATGCAAACTTTTTCACTCAATATGTCCACCAGTAGCTTCAATTACAGCCAACACACGACGTCGGAAGGCCTTGCAGGAGTTGATGATGAAGTCCTTTACAATTTGTTTCCTCTCAGTCTCGATGGCAGCGTTCAAGGAGTCCACATTTGGGACGAGAGGCTCGTATCCTTCTCTACAGTTCCCTCACACAGCGTTTGTCCAGAGGGTTAAGATCTGGGGAGGAGAAGGTCACATCTCCATTGACCAGAAATTGGCCATGTTGATGGCGCAGAACTCTTCGAAGCTTTATGAGGGGAGCACCATCCTTGGTCCACACGTAGTCGCCCTCTAGATAATTATCTTTCACCATGGCAAGATGGTTGTACTGAGCACCTTGAAGTAGGCATTTCTGGTCGATTTTATTCCTGGCCTTGAAGAAAGAAGGGAGACATTTCATGCCATCAGACAGCCACGACGCTGAAGACCATGGTATGGGTAGGAGGTTTGTGCGGTACATCCCTTTAACTTATTCTGTTTTCCCAAGCAAGCGATCGTTCATACGGTTGTAGACCTGATAAACAATGAAATAATCTTTGCTACCTTGATTCCAGTATCCAGCAGATCTGAGCAGCGCTGTCTTTTTTGCATTGCTCAGTCATGGTTATAGAAATATTTATAGTTGAAAAAATATGTACAATAATCAGACAAACCAGTTTGGTCTAAAAAATGAAAAGAAGTACTCTAATTACCTGTCCACGTTTTGCTTACAAATCTTGTATATATATTTATAATATATATATATATTACATATATATATATATACAAAATATATATATGTATTACCAGAAAAATTCCTTTGAAAAGACCAGTCTTAGAGCCAGGGTATGTAAAAAACCCAAAATTTTGAAAACCCACGGTAACCCGGTTTTTTTAACCGGTTTTTTTTCAAAATATTGGGTTTTTTACATACCCTGCATAGAGCTGATTATAGAGAAGTGGCAGCGTTGTGTCTGATACTGCTTGGACAAACCCTCCTCGAGGCATCCATTGGTCCAAATAAGGCGCTGTTCATCAATCACGTTGGATGACAAGGAATATTTACTGAATGAAGATGTATATGGTCTTGAAAAATTGCAGTATTCCGTCTTCAAATACGTCCAACTAAAGAGATTAAACAAATCTTGGCCTTCTTCTACAGTAGCTACTGGATAACTCTAAGTCAGCAGCTGATGCTCCAATAACGCTTAGTAGCAACTTCTGTTTCAATAAGCTAAAGAACCACTGTTGGTACCTCACTCTGGAAACAGTAGTATTTGTATTGTTTAGCTCACGTAAGTATGACCAAGACTGCTAAAGAAAAAGTTATCAAAAACAGAGAAGCATGAGAGCAACAGAAAAGGAAAACCAGTGTTTGGCGACATTACTCAGACAACAACCTCCTTAGACCTTATCGGACCTGGATCGCACTTTTTATTTGATGCTGCTTTGGGATTGAAATTGTTATGGGCTAACAACTCCTGCCGATACTTGGGAACATTAATCCGCATACCTAAAAGCGATGGATTTTTAAGATGAGTGAAAGTGATGAATGATGAATGGAAAATAGGTAGAATTTGGTTTTTCCCCTTTGTAATCTTGAAATATATTTTTACGACGTAAAAACGGTCCTATAAACATATGACCGATATTAGGAAAATAGGTCTCCGACACACATGCAATTTTGTCACAAAGAAAACATAATTAACTGCATAAGTGGACTTTAAGGGAATCATTAGTAACAGGGGGTAAATGCCCGGGGGCGATTGTCGAAGGGTGATTATCTGGGGGTGGTAGTCCTAAATGGCTGTGGATGATTTTAATACCGACTTGACATAGAAAGAGAAAAAAACTGTTAATTTTGAATTATAATGTTCATTTATGTTTTGTTTTTACGTAACTGTCTTAAGATTGTGTTTTTTTCCCCCTATTTTCTAGTGTATTCTTATATTTTTACACTGTATAGATTTTGCTAATAAATAAAACATCTTAACCAAAAAAAAAAAAAAAATGAAAACATAGAGGACATCTCTCTGGCCTCTCTTTTATTATAGTATTAAACATCACAAACCTCTCCCTTTTCATAACAAAGCTGTTATTATTATCTCCGCCGAAGGGGGTATTGTTTTCACTGGCGTTTGTTTGTTGGTTTGTTTGTTTGTTGGTTTGTCAGCAGGATAACTCAAAAAGTACCGAACGGATTCGGATGAAACTTTGTGGAGTTGTTAGAAGTGCCAAAGGAACAAGTGATTAAATTTTGGCATCTCTGAGTGCAGAATTAAGATGCAAAATGAGCTAAATACTAATAACTATTTCAAGTTAGCCTACTCTGCAATAGATGTCGCTGTGCTGTGAAATGGGGTGCAGGGAGCGTCTTTCCTCTCGGAATTTCCGTCGAGGGGAAACCCTCCCCCGTCCCTCTACGCCGCCCCAGTCGTGAAAAATCCGCCTCAGAAGGCTCATAAGGACCCGTGACGGCGGAGGTTTGCACTCTCTGAGTGTATATATGCCTCTAGTTATTATTGCGTTACATTAAACAACTTGAGTTATTAACTCTAGAGGAGGAACTTGATACGGAGTTCCCCCCTGTGTCCGGAGTCACTTATTCGACAGGATTCCTGGACGAGAGGAACTCCATCGTCTCTTGTCAGACTTGTTCTTATGGTAAGTAGTTCAATGCCTCCCTCGTCACGGAAGGCTCTCTAGGCTTCCTCTCAAAGCTTATTAATTCTCTAGCATTTTCTGGCCGATTTGACGACGAAAGTGAAGGAGGAAGACAGTAAGACCGCCCCTCATAATTCATCTAAAAGATAAAAGAAACAACACATCAAAATGTATTGAATTTTTTGTAATAAAAGTTAAAATAATAAATAATTAGTAAAAAATCTGTTATGAAAAAGGGAGAGGTTTGTGATGTTTAATACTATAATAAAAGAGAGGCCAGAGAGATGTCTCTAGTTTTCAGTTTTTTTTCTCTTTCTATGTCAAGTCGGTATTAAAATCATCCACAGCCCCTAAACTCATAGACTATAACAGTAAACCTTTCAAGTCATTTTACTGTGTTGTACTCTTAGGCATAATAAAACTACGAACGCGTTAAGACATACATAACTATATTCTCAAAGGTCATTACTGCTACAAAAGTATATATACAAACCATAGAGATATAAAAAGAAATAAGGAAAGCTTATTTCCTTCAATTAGCAGAGAAACATCGTTCAGCTGTATTCTGGACACAAGACGTATTTCTCTGAAGAATCCATAGAGATATAAATTATAGAGTGCCTATTTCCTTCAATTAGCAGAGAAACATCGTTCAGCTGTATTCTGGACACAATGACGTATTTCTCTGAAGAATCCATAGAGATATAAATATATAGAGTGCCTATTCCTTCAATTAGCAGAGAAACATCGTTCAGCTGATTCTGGACACAATGACGTATTTCTCTGAAGAATCCATAGAGATATAAATATAAATAGAGCCTATTTCCTTCAATTAGCAGAGAAACATCGTTCAGCTGTATTCGGGACACAATGACGTATTTCTCTGAAGAATCCAATAAACTCTCTATGTCTTATATTTCTATGATACAAACTCCCTCCTAGTGATGAGACGGTCCAGAGTTATGAACCGGTCCAGGTTATGATTCAAAATCTTTCTACATTTACTAATCTTCATAATTATTTTTATCGCTCATATTATATTAATTAAAGGACAACTTTATTGTATGAATCATATATTTCAAAATGATATTTCAATATAGTTTCCCTTCCTTGCTTAAAAGAGCCTTGACATAAACCAGACATTAGGAGGAGATAGTAGTAGGTACGTGCGTAAATTAGGTTTATGTAAATAAAGTCGGTCACACTCTTCAAACAAGTGACTCTGAAACTGATGTGCAATGATGATATTGTGATGGTTGTATGTAGTTATGGCAATTCATTTTTTTATGTGAGAACCTCCTTTATGAATGATTTTAATAAACAATACGGTGCTCCCTTATTAAAACATACGGGATTTATATAAAGGAATATCTATAACATATATCAATCTGTGCATTCTTTTTCTTGGACTTGATTGTTTGAGGAAAAGGAGACTAAAAAACATTAAGAACTAAGAATGTATTCTTTTAATAACAAAGTATATTTTTTCATCCATGCCATTCTCTATTTTTTAAATATACCGTCCTAATAGTGCCTGGATAACATCTGAACTATAACTTTGAAAATAGAAAAAAAGTAAAAAAATATATTATTTGATTTTTTGTGATATTTTTCAAAACTTTTATGTTCATATGCCTTCATTGATTACATAAATTATAATATACAGGGTGATTCACTTAAATTGAGACTCACATATTACAAACTACAATCTTGTATAAATTTTACTCAAATAACTTTTAAACAAAAATGATAGCACAATGTGTAATTTACAAAATGTATTTCGTTAAATTTTCACATATCCTTCTTTGGCCTTCACTACAGCTTTGAACCTCCTCACGGTGGAGGCAACACAGGCAGGAATCTCTTCCTCAGACAAAGAGGCCCAGGCCTGAATCAGCTTATTTTTTAGAATATCCACCATGGCCAGGACTTGCTACACACCCTTGTCTCCAGAATGGACAATATTCCAAAGTCCATTGGGTTCAGATTGGGGAGGAGGGAGGCCACAAGTCTTTGTACCAAAAGTCTGCAAACATATCAGTGCAGAAGCTTTGGACCAATTTGCTGGTATTGGATGGAGCTCCATCTTGTTGGAACAGTAAAAGAGCCGTAGGATACTCTCTTTGTACCCATGGACGACCTCCTCTGAAAGAAGATGCAGGTATACCGCCTGGTCGATCTTCACGCCCTCCTCGACAAAGATAATTGGACCTTCTTCCCGTCAGACGTCACTCCCGCCCAGACCATGACTGAGGGTGGCTTTTGCCTTCTGAAGAGAGTCCTCAGCTGCACGGGGATGTCTTCCTTTTTTCTAGATAAACCCGGTCATTCTGACTGTTTTGGGTGGCCTGGACCGTGAAAATCTTTGTCTGAGGAAGAGATTCCTGCCTGTGTTGCCTCCACCATGAGGAGGTTAAAAGCTGTAGGGAAGTCCAAAGGAGGATATGTGGAAATTTATTGAAATACATTTTGTAAATTACACATTGTGCTATATCTTTGTTTTAAAAATATTTGTGTAAAATTTAATACAAAGATTGTAGTTGTAATATGTGAGTCTCAATTTAAGTGAATCACCCTGTAGATACGTATTATTGTAATGTAATAAGAGAATCAAATATATAATCTAATTATTTTATTGAACTATATTTTTGTACTATTTAATAAACTTTGAAGAAAAAAATCTGTTCTTTTTGACATATTTCAATGAATTAATATTAATATTTTTTTTTTTTTGCCTATATGGTTCGATAGAATTGCATCCGATAGGATATAAATAAGCATTATAGCGTTAAAATTAGTCTTATCTTTTTATATTTCATAACTTTCATGTTAATATGCCTTCATTGATTTACATCAATTACAATACAGATACGTATTAAAGCAATATAATTCGTCAATGAAATATAGAATCTAATTATTACCTCCGCCGAAGGAGGTATTGTTTTCACTGGCGTTGGTTTGTTGGTTGGTTTGTTTGTTTGTTTGTCAGTATGATAACTCAAAAAGTGCGGAAGGGATTCGGATGAAACTTTGTGGAGTTGTTGAAAATGTCAAAAGGAACAAGTGATTAAATTTTGGCATCTCTGAGTGCTTCTTTAAGATGCAAAATGAGCTAAATACTAATAAATATTTCAAGTTAGCCTACTCTGCCAATAGATGTCGCTGTGCTGTGCTCTCAAAGAGGAGAGCACAGCACAGCGACATCTATTGGCAAATGACAAAAAGACCAAGTGATTCATTTGGTGGGGATCGGCGGAGGTTTTCACTCTCTGAGTCCTCTAGTTTTATTATGTTATATATTTTTTTGTACTATTTAACAATCTTTGAAGAAAAAAAATTCAGTTCTTTTTTGATATATTTCAATGAATTCTTTGGAAAGATACACGAGAGTTGACTGATGAGTTCCTTCAACACCCTATACTCTCATGAAATAGTAATCACTACTTGATTTATAAAAACCAGTGCCCGGAAGAAATAGCCAAACAAATCGATTTCTATAGGGTCACAGAGTTACGAAAGAGAAAAATAAATTATAATTAGAAGATGAATTTAAAAATAAATGCCTTATTAATTTTAAAATGTTTTGGGAAGGTTTCGGTGGCCGGCATAATTGATTTTTGATTTCTCTATAACAAGTCATTGTAAAGAATACTTAGATATACTTATATTATAAATGTATTTAATTACAAAATATTGTTAAATGATCAATAATGCTAGATAAAATTAAATTTCTCCACTATGATATTTTCGGCATTTTATTACATTATTACATTTTTTAAATATCATCCAAATAAAATAGTGATTTCAATATTTTTTCATTAAAATCCTATTGTCTACGATTAACCCGTTGATGTATGTAAATGTCGCAGTAGACATGGAGATCCAGTAGAGTCGTTGACTCTTCTGGTAGAGATCACAATCGTATCCTCTCCTAGGAGAGACTACGATCGTTATCTATATCAGAAGAATCAACAACAACCCTGCTAGAAGAAATTACAATCCATATCTCTTATAGGAATATGGAGATGTTATGTCGATGTTATTCCACCTATTTTTATCATAGCTGATTTCTTCTCAGATGAGTACCTAATTATCATTATATAGGTCAGTGATATAGTTACAATGTTAGTATCACATTTGCTTCCTTGAACACAAAAATGAAATCATTTACACTAAAACATAGAATATAAATTGCAAATGAAGTAAGTAGTTTGTAGAACATCATAAAATATCATCTCCATATTGAAGTCGTCATCTCTCCTAGAAGAGATAAGAATCGTAATCTCTACCAGGAGAGCCAACGATTCTACTGTATCTTTTACAATTTAAGATTGCTATTTTAGATTATGGATTAGGCGCATAAATATAGTCATGGTCCCATAGATAACTCTCATCAAGTCAGTAATGCTTGCAAATTATTTCCTTATTGTTTCAACCATGATTTAGTGGATTAAAAGGCCGTTTTTCTTTTCACTTGAGGTAAGGAAACTGTTGTTATCATTAATTCAACAATTTCCAATTTCTTTTCCTTTGATTTCATGGTCAATTCTAATCTTGATATGAAGCTTTGAGTATCAATTTGTTAAAAATAACACTTATTTTAAGATCAACTATATGTGATCAAATAAATAGTAATAAACATTACAACCTGTTATTTTTATGTCATATATTTCAGTCATAATACAAACAGTACAACAATATACAATTACTAATTAATATTCGATAATATAAAATAAAAACATAAAAGTAATTATTTTATGTTAAGATATAGTTAATATAACAAACATGGAAGGATCTCAATGTGAGATATATGATTTTTTTCTTTAATTTAATATTGAAAAATTACTCAGAGTTATCATCTTCTTCTTCTACTTTTGATTCCTCTTCAGTTTTGTCCGTTTCAGAGGCGCCATCCTCGGCTTCTACATCAAACAAATCCTCCAGAGTGATGTCCTGGTCGCTGAAAGCTCGGCCTGCAAAAGAGGCCTTGTTGCTCACAAGACCCTTCATGTAGGAAGGCAAGTCTCCAATGGCATTTGGAATGTTAAACATGACCTTGCGAAGGTTTTTGAGATCGCTGAGAATCGTTTTCATGGGATTGGCGATTTTGGGGAAAGGCTTTTTCGAGGGTCGTCGCTTGGGCTTCCCTGGACGATGAGAGCGGGCCGGTTTTTTTATGATGTGGAGCTGGGGTGGTAACTGGCCCCGGGCGAACGGCGTAGTTCTTCACCATGAGGGGAACGTGAATGCTTCCAGGTTTCGTTCGGTTACTCTTGAACTTATCTTGGTCGATTTCCATCCGGATAAAGTCCTTACCATAAGGATTCTTAAGGTACTGGGAGACAAAGTCTGCCGTGGTTGGCACTGGGGGTGGAGGCTCCTTCACGTTCTTTGGATATTGAGGATGGGGCGACTTCATGTGGGGAAGGTCTCTAAAGACAGTGCCTACTTCCAGGGGCCGATCCGGAAGGGATCCAGGTTCCAAAGTGATTTGATTCTTGCCAAACACATCGTCCGGTCTGAAATACTCATGGGTTGACTTATCTACCTCAAAGTTGTTGTTGGACTTGTGATCGAAGGATCCTTCAAATTCTTGGAAGTCTGGGAATTTGGAGAATGTGGGGACATACTCTGGGGAAGGGGTTGTGATACTTGGCTTAAAGACCGTGAAGGGAGGGTTGGACTTGACGTGGAAGTCATTGAGGTAAGGGGCAGATATATCTTCTTCAAGCTGATGCTCACTAAAATGATCGTCGTTCTTGGGAAGAACGGAATCGAACATGGTTTCCTCTTGATTTTTTTCATGGTTCAATTTGCTGATGAGGCCTTCCATATCGTATTGATCAAAGTCCCCATTATCGTCATAATAATCTTCCTCATCATTAATTTCTTCATCTTCTTCGTACGTTGAGGATGATAGAAGTGGACGATCATCGTGACCGTAGTTGGACAAGTTAATGGCTTGGAACTTGGACTTCACACTCTCGGGTTCATTTGTTTCAAAGGGATGCACTTTAAAGGGGTTGACAATAACGTCCTCTGGACCTAATTGGTAGCTCTTATCGTGTATGACCTTAGGGTTTGGCGCCTCAGGGATGTAATAAGGCTTGCTTTCATGCTGCAGCTCCTTCATGCCGGACATGAATGAACTTCCATCGTAGGAGAAGGGATCCTTTAGCTCCACGTCGTGTTTGAAGGAGGCAGGAGGGCTTGTGGAGACTCAGGGAGGGCGCTCTTTTTCTTTCCAAAGACAGTGAATGGAGTGGAGTCTCGAACTTGATAGTTGTGACCTGCTTGGGGTTGATAAGGGATCTTTTTCGTGGTTCTATATCTGTATGAAGTCGTTGGGCGAACGGTGAAGGGAGTACTTTGATGGTAGGCGTAGGCATAGTAAGGTGTGGTCCTCTGAACACCCTTATAAACTGGCCGTGTTGGCCTAACTGTGAATGGTACCTCTTTGGGCATATAATGGTAGGGATCATGAGGCCGTCGAGGAGGCCGGTCATACTCTGTCTCTTGTCTCAGTTCTTCCTCTTTGAAACCCTGTGTTGGTGTTTTGAAGTTCATGAATGATGCAGGTTTGGTAGGCTTTGTCGTGGGAATCGTTTTCATGACTCCTCCTCCACCTGTGATTATTTTCATGAGTGAGTTCATTCCTAGGTCCGCGAGTTGGCTATTTAGGCTTTGAGATGGGGTTGAGGGCCGCACGGTGAATGCTGTGGTTCTCGTTGGTTCTTGTCTTTGCTTTTGCTTCATGCGCATGACCATCATTTCAAAGGCACTCATGGTGCTGCTGGAATCCCTTGGGTTTGCTGTCGTGGGACGAACTGTGAAGACAGTGGAGGACTCTGGAAGAAAGGTTGTGGTGGTGCTTCGGGCTGTGGAGGATGCCATGGTTGTGGTCGTTTGTGCTGTGGTTCGAGGAGGAAGTGTAGACGTGGGGCGAACTGTGAATGCTGTAGGTTTTGATGGGGAGTTATCTTTTTCTTTCATTCGGAGGAGCATGATCTCAAATGGACTCATGGTCTTTGGAGCCTCTGAGGAAGTGGACATGGGACGAAAGGTTGGACGAACTGTGAAAGCCGTGGCGCGGCTTGATGACATAGTGACTGGGGACTGAGTTGTTGTTGAGCTCTTTAAACTGATCATAAGCATGTCCAATGGAAGGGGATAGGGTGTAGTATGCTTGACGACAAAGGGCTTCATAGGTCGATGATTCAAGGGGGCTCTGGAGGGAGGGATTACTGGTTTATCCGTGGACTTCATCATCTGATTGTGTTCATGGATTTTCTTTATTTCCTTCATCATAAGGTCATAGGGATCAGAGGAGTCCTTCTTGGCCTCATCCTCTTCATTCTCAAAAGTCGATGGAGGACTATTTGGGGGAAGGCCGTTGATGACTTTTTTACTCTGAGTCTTCATAAAATCCTGAAGTTCCTGCAGGGACATATCTTTGAATTCTGGCATGGGGTCCTTATTCACTGGTTTCATGAGGGAGGGTCGCTTCTTTTTAACTTTTCGTATTTGTGAGCGGTAAATGGTTTTGTAGCCATTGTTTTCAGGTTCGTCTTTCTCCGATGCCTGTTCTTCGTCCTTGATCCGCGAGGCGTTAACTCTTCTATAGCCGTACTTGAGATGAGGAGGAGCGGCTGTTGAGGTTGTATAGAATGGGCCTGGGGTGGGTCTACATTTGGAGGGATCCCGGCAAATGTAGACAAAAGGCTCTGGAGAGTAGTCCGAGGGAACTGGGAGGTCAGGGAGGGTGGTCTCGTTCTCGGAGGAGGAAGAGAATCTCCAGCGGTAGGGGTCTCGAGGGACGTCATCTATGAGAGCAGAGGACTGGGGTCCGGCATCTTCCTTCTCATCTAATGAGTTTTCATATAAGGAGGAATCTTCAGAAGTGTTTGGGAGCATTCTTCTCTGAACAGGTGGACCATTGAGTTTGATGAGGTGATGGATGAGTGAGGATGAGGAGAGAAGTTGATCGGAAAGGAGGGAAAAGGGTCCACTAAGCCCTCGATCATGTGAGCGTCTATAAAGATAAAAATATAATAGTATAAAAACTATCATTGGCTGCAAAGGCGAATACACCAATTTTGTGCACTTATCTGATTTGGGAATCTCCAAACACTAAGCCTTAACAAGTAACCAACATGCTATACTAATGACACATTAAAATGAATGGTTGTGGCTTGATAAACTAAAAACTAAGTGAGAGCTTGAGTTCTTTTTAATTTTGCACTCAACACGTACTAAATCCGAGGATAAGCCGTCCAACCGCCTTGGATTCTATAAAGATCTGAATATGAAAGTGTTTTACTTATAGGAACTTTTTCCTTAAATGTATATCAAGGAAGTCCTAAATACTGGACAAGGGCGGTCAATTGTCCGGCCTCCCTTTCAATAAGGGGCCTTCTTACTTATTTTTTCTCATTATTATAATAATCAGTATGTGTTTTAGGGGGTCCAAAAAATACATTACCTCAATATCCAAGTACTGCTCCATAGGTGATGACTATGGATAAAAAAGATTGTTCTCGGAAACTCACCTACATGATTTTTCATTTGTCGACACATTTTTCTTTCTATGTCTACGTTTGATAGATTTTCATACGTCCAATAGCCAAAGTAATGAACAAACACAATAAACATTTATTATTTCCTCCAGAGTGAGGAGTTGCTTTATTCAATTCATATTGCAAGGTAATATTGTATTCAAAGGATTCCCAAATGGCATGGTTTGAGGTCCATGATGATATTCAATTATTATTATAAGGACTAATTTCTTCTCTCTGAATAACTGATGTTCACTCTTCAACAGCTGTGAGTAGTAAAGAGATGCTTTATTCCATAACTGCCAACTGCTTTTGTATGATTTCATCTCCTTTTCTGTCAACCAATCACGTAAAAAAATCATCTTTTTCAGTCCTGTGCAACTCACTTGCGGATTTGAAGCTGCATTTGTATATATTTTTAATTGAATTCAATATAAGATTTATCAAGGAGCTCCATGCGTACTCGAAACTCCATCAATAAATGAAATATAGTATATAAAGGATATTTAACAACTTCCTATCTTTATCCTATATTAATTGAACATTTCATATATGACATTACCATAATTATAGGGATTTATCTGTTACTTGATTAATAAGGGTTTACCAGATTCGAAATGGAGTACTTGTGCTAGGTCTGAAATGTATTGGAGCATCACTATACTAATGCATGGTTAGGAGGGAAACTTTCAAGGAGGCATATGGGAGAGGAGGAACAGGCAAATCATCTATGCAAAGAGAGGGAAAACGGAATCACTCAAAGCATTTTCTTTTTTGTACATACAATTATTTAGTCTCCTTTATTATTGTATTTATTTAGGAAGTCGGGATTTCATAATCCTTAATTATGTCCATATGCTACAAAAGATTAATAATTACTATCATTTCTGCGGTTATTCCAATAAAAAGGCGGCAAATGTTCCAAGTTTTTTTGTCTGTCCTAATGCAGGAGTAGTCTCATCTCTAAACTGATGGCCAGTCCTTCCACAGACTCTAAAATAATGCTTTATATATAAGCAAAGAAAATGCTTTATATATGTATATATATATATATATATATATAATAGGTGTAGTAAAAAGAAATCCATAATTTTTACAATAAATTGAAGGTTTTGTTTAGCATAGTTAGAATGATCTGATTTAGGTCAAATATGCACCGTTTTGTTTGATAACTGTTGCCATTTTGAAGATAATTTCATAATGTCTCTCTCATAGAAACCCTCGTCCTTATTGGCAGAAAAGTGGGACAGTCGATTTTCACAAACTTCTCTTGAGGATAATTTTTCACCAACAAAATCATTCACCATAGACAGGAACAGTAGTAATCACTTGGTGCCAGGTCTGGACTATAAGGTGGATGCATAAGAACCTCCCAACCAAGCTCCTGGTGCTTGTGGCGAGTCACTAACGATGTGTGTGGCATTGCATTGTCCTGATGGAACACAGTTTCTCTCCTATTGACCAAAGCTGGCCGCTTCTGAGCGATTGCTTCCTTCAAACTGTCCAATTGTTGACAGTACATGTCCGAATTAAGAGTGTGACCGTAGGGAAGCAGCTCATAGTAATGATTCCGTGCCAATCCCACCAAAATCACTGCAAAACCTTCCTGACCGCCATCCTGGTTTGGACGTTTTCGCTTGACGTTGTCGTAAGTGATCCACTTTTCATCACCAGTAACCATCTGCTTCAGAAATGGATCGATTTGTTGCAATTCAGCAGTGATTCGCAGATGAAAATTCGGTCCATGAGGTTTTTTGTTTAGCTCGTGTAGCACCCATACAATGCTTACAAACGGTTGTTTAGCGGCAATCGAATTTTCGACAATTGACAATTGGCCTACCAGAGCGCGGTGCATCTTTAACATCAAAGTTACCAGAACGGAATATATCATTCACAAGACTACCAGACAACTTTGAACCATACACTATTGTAGAGTTTAAAACTATCATGATATAAGTACAATTTGCTAAACGAGGAGGCTTATACACCTAAAAATCAATTGTATAAGCCCACCATTCTTCGGTTTGTCAATAACATCAAATAAACTAATTATTTGAATTATTAAATCCAGTAGATTTAGTACATAATCTGGCATTTTCTTATTGATGATATATGTACTCACTCTAAATTAAAATTTACAATAAAAAAATTAAATTTAAAAGCTTATACGGTGAACTGTATGAGCATTAAATTAGGTAAGTCCGACATTAAAAAGCTGAGAACACTGAATTCATCGACTCTAAGTAGTTGAGGCTATTTTTATTTCAAAGTCGTTGCTGTCATTATCGCAAATATAATATAGAATGTACCATATCATAATATACATATTAATATTTAAATTAAAAATGTATTTTTGACTACATTCACTGACAAAAAAAAATTCACAATAGTCATCCAAATTCGTTTTCAAGTCCTTCTCAGAATATATAATATTTAAATGTCTTTTTTAAATAAACAACGACCTTCAGAGAAAAATAAGATCTACTACATATCTGGTATTATGTTTAAATCAACACAAAGGTGAACCCTAATAATCAGTCAAGTCCAAAACAAAAATCAAATAGTATATTTGTGAAGCAGCCATTTCTTTTTTGTTCCGTACAATTTTGAATTCCCAATATATATATATATATATATATATATATATATATATATACATGATCCCCGCTGGCGACATTAAAGCCATTTGATATCGATTGCTCTGTATTACTCCCTTTTGTATTGAGAGAATGATTTTATTTAGATTTATATAGATGACTTAATTGCAATACGATCTGCTCCAAAAAGTATTTTCAAATAAGAACTACTTAAAGTCAACCAAAACTCAACATAACAATGAAGTAATCTTGAAATTGATCTACTCAAATAATTTCTAAATGTATCTTTTTTATATATATATATATATATATATATATATATATATATATATATATATATATATATATATATATATATATATATGCATATATTCTGTTTCGTGAATTTTTTCTTTTTGTTTTATTTTTATATGATAAACAACAACCCCATCTTAATGTATCCATTAAAATTAAACAGTTAATGGATTAAATAAAAGTTTTGTCGCAATAAAACTACATCAATATTTTAGTTAAAAAAGTAATGCCTAACTAATATCATAGAAATTATTCAAGGGTTAAATGTTTTTTTAATAACTATTTTTTAATAAATGTTTTATTTTAGATAATGCGCAATGTTTTAAATATTGTTTGAACTGCTATATTTAGATATTTGGTTTCATAACTACCATGTTTATAACATTTATTTTTTTGTATAGTTTCTTCTAAAAATATAGTTCTAGAAAAAAATTGATACATAGAGATTAAGAAGGATTTAATTTTGAAAATGCAGTAGGAATTAAACATTTGCTTAACGATGACTTGGGATAATTTATTTGCTTCGATTGTCAAAAACAAGAGCTCTGTGTTCAACATAAAAATCTCGTCATCCTCATCATTAACATAATGAAAATGGGCATTCTATCCCCCCCTCCCCAATAGGTTCAATCTACTATATGACTGCACTATTAACTCTATAAAAGATGACATTAGTATTATTTTTCGCGAATAAATATAATTACTCCGCCGAAGGAGGTATTGTTTCACTGGCGTTTGTTGGTTGTTGGTTTGTCAGGGGATAATCCAAAAGTACTGAAGGTTTGGATGAAATTTTGTGGAGTTGTTGGAAGTGCGAACTAGGAAGAAAGTGATGAAATTTTGGCATCTCTGAGTGCAGAATTAAGGCGCCAAATGAGTAAATACATACTAAATTGCCAAAGTTAGCTACTCTGCCAATAGATGGTTTTGCTGTGAAAATGGGTGCCGGGAGCGTCTTCCCTCGGATTTCGTATAGGGGAACCTCCCCAGTCTCTCTACGCCTCCAGTCGTGAAAAATCCGCCTCGGAAGGCTCATGACGGCGGAGGTTTGCCTCTATGGAGTTATATATGCCTCTAGTTTTATATGTGGCTATTTGATCGATACATTTTTGAGCTGTAATAATAGAATGAACTTGTTTGACTGTACTCGTGTCATAAGTAGTGTAACTAACATTAGTATATGTGCAACTATCCATAAGAGGTGTTTTTGCCTATATGTTCGATAGACTTACATCCAATTGGATATAAATAAGCATTAAAGCGTTAAATTAGCTCTAGAACCTAGGATCTTATCAATGACGTAGACCAAAATACCTTCTCTCGGGACTCAAACCTGCACCCCAAACATTGAGAGTTGAACATACCTTAACGCAGTGAGCTATTGCACTCTCTTGAGTCTTTTCATATTTAATTTCTACATTATTTTTAAGGTGCATTTATTATACTTGTATTGCACAAGGAAATAAGAGTTACTCCCTTAAAAAACATGACTTCATTTTATTATCGTAATGCCAAGGAATGTGTTATATTGATCGAATAGAATATTGTTTAGCTTACTAATAGAATGTATTTGAATAGAATATTCTCAAATGATTATGTTACATTATTATATAGAGTCTCATTTTTGGTATATGACGAATCCATTCAAACGTTTTCTAGTAAGGATACCTTGAGGGAAATTTAACACAAAATATTTATATTCTAAATATCTATATCTTATTGATTTATTTATATGATTGGAAAGATGTATTTATATATATATATATAAATATTAGGACCTTAAAATAATTGCGTTTTTCATAAAATACAAAATGTTTGTTTAATTTCCGCTATATATATATATATATAGATATAATATTATATATTGAGGCCAATATATGGTTTAATTGCTTTAAAATATTATAAATTATGGCCATACTGATTGATTTACAATTGTGTACTTGGGAGCTTTCAATGTTTTGTGCGCAGTTTTCATAGCGTTTCATGAAGTGCTATTCAATTTTTTGCTTTTATGAACGACTCTGGATCTTAGACTTGGAACACAATCCTGAATTTTGTGTTTGATGGGTGATTGCTTAAAAATATTCAACTTCGTTGAGAGTGTCATTGAGTACTAAAATGGTGGATGGGGCTCATATTTTGCTTCTTGCTTACCCTCTTGGTATTTATAACATTAACATAATCCCATTCTTAGCTCATCGTTCATAGAAAGGTTATGGAAGCGGCATTTACTTCTTGTGTTTGATTCAGTAGTCGGGAAATTTTGATTCAAATGCTCAATAATGAAATAAGTGCGTGAAATGATAAATTATATTGAAAATACTTTTTATTTCAAATATATGAAACTTTGAATAAACATTTAAATTTCAAGATAAACATTTTGGGTAACGGTGGATCAATATTGCACTCATGCATCATCCTTTAGTGTCTAAATGATTATATGCAAGGTATCCATAATACCGTGACCGTTTATTTCATGTTTTCATTAATCCTTAGATGCATAAGTGGGTCAAAAATGATCCGGGGAGGTTGTTTTCTTGAAATATCTTCGTAATGAAAAATTGTTATTATTTTATATTCCAGGTATTCCTCAAAAAACATGTTTTTCATATAATGCCATTTACATTTTTAACTTACCTTTTATACATTTTAAGAAATTGTAGTTTTTGTATTACAGGTAGTTTGTCTGAACTGCAATCAGTGATGAGACAAGACACATTTTTCTATTGCTGTTCTGGGTAATTTTCTTTTTCAAAATGTTAAAAAGTGAAAAATAAAGATATTTCAAACATGAAATCATTCTTGTGTGGTCCTAAATATAATACTAAATATTATACAAGTGATTATTCTTAACCAAAATCACAAAAATGACATTAAAACACATTGATTCTAACATGGGTCATTTTTGACCCACTTATGGAAGAGTGTAGGGTCCAGTCACTCATGCATCTAAGGGTTAATAGTGAAACGTCAGTAATGGTATTATTATTATTGTTGACGTATCAAAAATAAATAGTAGCAAAGGATGTTTGATGACGAGAGCGGTTAAGAAGCACTTTAAGAAGTCTTCCCGATTGCAGGTTTGATGTTATTGAAAGTGAAAAGTTAGGTCTCTTACATTTTTTTTTCAATATACCTTGATTAAATGGAAATACGGAAAATAACAATTTTATCAGGACGCAAATGAATCCATCGAATCTAGTACCAATTCAGTAAAAGTACCATTACAGACTTAAGAGCTTTGTATAGACTTTACAACTTAAGGCAAAAATAGTTATATACACCATAAAGTAAAAATATTCCTTTTTGCTTGATTTGTTAAAATAAAATACGAGTAATGAGTATTTTCATCTAAAGTATATATAGAAATATCATTTATAAATTATTACTTTTCCCGCGTAAAATAACAAAACATGGCGCAAAAATAAAATGACTTGTTTTTCTCATTATGAAGCAAGAAAATAGTCAAAATATTTTACTCTTCATTTGAATGTTTGCAACGTGTTAGTCAAAATACATTTTACTGGAATTAAAATAAAGCGTAAAGAAATTAAATCAGTCATTAATAAGAATGTATTTATATATACAAAATATGTATTTATACATATGAAATATGAGATTTGCTTAAGAATGTTTTGAAATGTTATGAAATGTTTTATATTAAAATAATTCTCTACGGACGAATATAAAATTAAAGACTTTAAGAGTATGACAAAGTAAAATTCATATATACAATAAATTCAAAAAATTATCATGTTCAATTACATAATTAAATTTCTTATTTATATCAAATAAATGGAATTTAAACGAGCTATATGGTATATTTTAAATTATTAAATGCCTTTTAATATCTTTTTGAGCTATGGCGTAGATGGGATTAATTTTATATGTTCTCTTGCGAGGGATCAACAACTGGAACTCACCCGATATTTTGTCTTAAAAATACATCATTTCAAAAATACACAAACTTAACATTAACTCTCAAGGGAAGAATTAAAAGCTTGAAGAACATGATAAGGTAAAGATCATAAATGCAATAAAATCAAGAAAAGGTTGGATTAAATCATTATAATTTAAATCAGAATTGATGCTATTTGGGTTTAAAAAAAATGTAAAATTCATTTTAAAATATTGTTGACTATATGGTGTAGATGGATGGGATTCTTTATATGTTCTCCTGCAAGGAATCTACAGCCGAAATCGATCATTGATATTCCTTGCAGATCTGGAATGATCGATTCTAGTTGTAGACTCCTCGCAGGAGTAAATATAAAGAAGTCCTGCAAAGAATCTACAACTGGAATCCTGCAAGGACTTCTTCATATGTACTCCTGTGAGGAATTTACAACTGGAATCGATATTTGGTACTCCTGCGAGGAATCTACAACTGGAATAGATCATTGGTACTCCTGCAAGGAATATCAATGCTTGAGATTCCAGTAGTAGATGCCTCGCAGAAGTACGTATAAAGAAGTCCTGCGAGGAATCTACAACTAGAATCGATCATTGGTATTTGATAAATGTATAATACAGTTTTTATGACTTTTATTTATGTATTTAAACATATAAAGTGTTGAATTATTCGACACAAAATATATACAATTTCCGTGCAAGGTTGACAATTAGTTTATATGAAAGTTATTGATTAATAAAGTTGTAAAAGATCCTTGGTGGCAAAATAAACACACATACATAGTTAAATTATGAAAATTAACAAAGTTTATGAATTCATATAATATGATATTAATATCATAGCTAAATATTTGCATTAATCTGAATCCACACATACAAATACATATTTGATATTAATATAATACTATTTTTTTGAGAAATTAGCATGCCATCGGCATATTTGTATATTTTTATTATATTAGTTGATACAGTTTTCAAATTATTGCAAATGGACGACGACCAATAGTTTGTTTAATTAAGAGTGAAGTTTGTTATCCTTCCGTCATTTTTTTACTTGTAGATCTATAGTTGAATTAGTTGGGCATTTTATTTCAATGTTATTAGCGTTGGTGTCTTAATTTTTTGTCAAAAGGAATCAGTTTATTTTTAACAAAACTTATCAACCAATTTTGTAGTCGTTATGCTTAATTATCAATTTGACTAATAAAAATCCCATTGAAGTATTAGGTGAAAAAACCGTTGAAATTTTAAAAAATCCCAGTTTTATAATGGTTTATAAAATATTTTGTTTATTTTTTTAAACTGTAGCGTCAATTACTTACACAATAACAAAACAGTACTTCTATAATTAAAAGTTTGGAAATAATAAGGCAATTATAGGATTGAAGATAAAGTACTGATTGATTATATAGTTGAAAATTGTTCTTCCGTATTCTGGAAAACTATTCAGCCGCCTATGGATTAAGTAAAACTGATCATCGTACACCTCAACTGATTGAATATGAGTTCACTTATTGTATGTAATAATCTGACTATTTTAATATGTTTGTACTCCATGAGTCAGTGGGGTTTTTTACGAAGTAAAAGAACTCACGCTGTTCGTCGAGAAGTTTCCTGCTCTTGTTCGATCCCAGCGACGAAGGCACCCAGGCAGTAACAAAGACATATTAACTTAGACAGAGACTTCAAATACCCCATGATGCAGTAGGGCTCTCTGAAAAAGAACTGATGGTTTTGCTTGATAAGTCGGCTTCACGATACCTTTTTCATGTACTTGGAGGGATCTGTGAAAGAAAGAGAGAGAGAGAGACACAGAAGGACTCACCCGTTGGATACTCCTCCTCCTACAGCTAGAGGTGCTTTATTTTTTCGGCTTCTTCCTGAAGTTGTGTAAGAGTTTGAAACTAAATGTGTGTAGTATATTCCTCTGACCACAGGAAAGAATGAAAGTGAAAGAAGACGTGAAAGACAGTGTATACGGAAATGGAATTAAATATAATCATAATTCTTGAATAATACCCTAACATATGGAGCATCACTCAACTTGATTTCTCAAAGGGGCCTGAAAGAACTCTAAGAAAGTCACAAATATATGTGACCACTGCCTAAAAATAAACAGAAGGAGATGGATATACAATATTATTTAACTGTCCATGAACTCCTTCATTAATAATAATCGATGAATGTATTTATTTAATGACTATGGTCCGTACGTTAAGTTTCTTTAATAAAAAAGTGCAAATGACGGCATTGTATGATATTTTTTTGGAGATTTAAAAAAATAGTAACCTGGTATAATCACTTGTTCTTAGGTGTTGTTTTTTTTCGTTATGAATTTTTTCTTTTACATAACTCTCTGACCATAAAAATACGCTCAAAAGAAGGTAAAAATTGTTGCCAACAGAAAATTGATGTTTATTGTTGATTTACAGGAACTGTCATAAAAGTATTCTTAGCTCTGACATATGAATTAATTGTTATTAAAGTCAAATAATTATTCAGATAAAATATACTTTCTTGCCACTTAATTAAAGTTTTAAAATAGTGATATTTGGGGTATTTTCCCAAAATGACTTTTCATAACTTTAACTTCTCGTGTATGTTTGTATGCATAAAAAAATAAAAACTATTTTGGATTTCCTGAGATCTTACCTATCATTTTCGTCTACTTATTGTCTGAAGCATTGCAATTGAAAAAATGAGAGGCGATTGAAAGGCAAAAAAAATGCTCTCTACGCTGCTCTCTCAATCAAAATCCCGGATGTAGGAGCGCCAACGTGGAAGTGGGCTGGCGATATAATTAAATATGTCCCTGAAAGATCAAAGCTCTACATCAGCACCATCAAAAGGATTTTAAGAAGACATCGTGCTTTTTTAAACCAAACCAATAAATGATTTGTCCTTTTATATAAGGTTATTCTTCAGGGCAGTAAATATGAACTACAATGTTCATTTATGTATTTTCGCAACTGCCCTGAATAGTTTTACTCTGTTTCTGTATAATAATTTTAGTGTATTTTATTTTACACTGTATAAAATTTTGCAGTCAACCGAATAAAATGTTTTTAACCGAAAAAAAAAAAATGCTACATAACTTTTGGGTTCCTTGAGGAAACTCTTGCCGTTATTCGATTTCGTTCAAACTTTCTATGCACTAAGGTAAAGTCATATATATATATATATATATATGGGTCATTCCCAAAAAAATTACTTCAATGAAATTTTGGGTTCATGGATTCAAATGAAATTTACACCATATAATGATTAAGTCTTTTTCATTATATGTCTTAAGTTTCAGTTCGAAATTTGTTGTCTGAGCAAAGTTACATGCCTCTTAAATTTGGGTTTTTTTCCCGGCCAAAATCCCAGCCTTATTTTTTTATTGGAAATTTTCGAGTTCCTTATGGAGTTTTTGATAAACTTAATAA
>CP045890.1:11192624-11246369 GCA_013387185.1 Caligus rogercresseyi
CTTCTTCGTGTGCGAAAATTGCATGTTTTGTCTGCCTAAAAATTTTTCACTACTTTTACTGGTTCAGGATCCAAGAGAGGAGTTTTAACTTTTATTACAAAAAAAATACCTTTTTATATTGTACAAAAGCTTACTCAGGAATTAGTGACTGGCACAAACTTCGTTTATCTTCAAATGGTTTTATATTTTATTTAATTAACACGTATGGGCCCAATGAACGATCCTCCTCATTCTTCCAAGCAATTATTAACTCTCAGCATGAGAATAATATACCCATTCTTATGATTGGAGACATGAATGTTGATTTAGAAAATTCATTCAATGTTTTCCCTAATAGCCGAATGTTAAGAAAAGTTATTCTTCATTTTAATTTGATTAATGTAATGAATACATTTAGTTCTTCGGGCACTTTTTCTTGGTCTCAAGGAAACAAAAAGTCCAAGTTGGACTTTGCTTTAGCTTCTCCCTTCTTTGCTTCAAGAATTAAGAATGCTTGTTATCGTCCTGAACCGTCATCCGATCACAAAATTTTAGATTTAGAGCTCATTTGTAACGTTCGTTCTAAGGCGTTCAAGGTCCCGGGATGGGTAGTTGAGGATGATAATTACATTTTAAAGTTAAGAGAAAAATTAGATGTAAGTTTTAAGAATTCGTTATCGGCCTATCAAGCTTCAGTTTTATTGCATAAAATTATTTTAAAAACAACAACCGATTTTAAAATAAAAAAATACAGAGATTAAGCATCATCAAAGCCAATTAGAAAAAGTGTTAAATAAAGACTCTCTGTTTGTTCGCACATGCATGAATGATGCTGTGAACACTTTTCGTTTGGCAGAGGTTGCTGAGGCGGAAATGGAAGCAAAAATTGTCCGTGAGCAAGACCCTATGCATAGGATCCGTAATCTTTCAAGAGGCGAAAGAGTCAAGGCTCAAACAGTTGAAAAAATCATTGACGGAGAGAAAATTCTCTCCAAAGGTCATGAATACTACGTTTCTTCCATTATCGTTTCCAAACAATCGTCGGGGAAAGAGAAGGCCATTTTCCAAGGCCTAAGAAATTTCCATGTATCGTAGAACCAATATTTACATCAAAAAGTATTTCGGAATACATTAGAAAAAAATTGAAAATTAACAAGGCTTGTGGTCCTGACGGCATCCTTGGGAAAGTTTATGTTAAAGTCACAGATCAAATAACACCCTTTCTCTTGAAAGTGGGGAATTATATGGAAGCTAAAGGGAAAATGCCTAGTACTTTAACTAAGGGAAGAATAGTTTTAATACCAAAAAAAGGGAATGGAACGGATTTCAACCATTGGAGGCCGATCACCATATTGAATGAATCTTATCGTATACTTTCTGGAGTCCTGGCTCAACAAATGGGAGTCATTCTAAATAAGAAAATTGGCCCTCACCAGAAAGGATTCCTTAGAGGACGTCAAATACATGATATTTCGTATAATATACAAGCCTCTATTGACACTATCAAGGTAAATAAAAAATTTGGTGCAATAATTGCCATTGATTTTTCAAAAGCTTTTGATTCGATTAGTCACAGGCAAATTCTAAGATCTGTTAAAAGATTTCTTCCAAGACGGTTCTTTAATCCTGTCCGTTCCCTTCTATTTAACGGATCATCCACTATCTCATTAAACGGTCATGAAAGTGAGCGAATAATTTTGGGGAAAAGCTGCAGGCAAGGGTGTCCATCCGCTCCTCTCCTTTTTATTGCTGCCATTGAAGAACTTGCGCTAAGTATTATTAAGAAATACGGGGGATTTGGCGTGGATTTTAAGGGTACTCGCCATATAATTGATCTTTACGCTGACGATGTCACGCTAACTATTCAAGCAAACTCAAAGGCACAGATTATCAAAAGAGTACAAATTTTATTAAATTACTTCAAAAAGTTTGAAAAAATATCAGGTCTATCCTTAAACTTGAATAAAACTACCATTCTGCCTCTAGGCCTATGGAATCCAGTAAATGGTACTAATATCAACTCCTGTAAGGTCAGTTCATCAATTGAGGTCTTAGGAATAGTCTGGTGCCGGGATGGCATTCATGAAAGAAACTGGTCCGAAGTCAATAATACTATATTGCAAAAAGCACAAATGTGGAGGAACTTCCGTCTTCAAAAAAGAATAGACATGTATAACACAAAGGTTATTCCAATGTTAGTATACAAAGCTTCTTCATCTCCTGTGATAGCAGAGAAGGTAATTCTTCATGAAGCAAAGTGGTTGAGCGCTATGTTCCATCAAAGATATTTGTCAACAATAAAAAGAAAAAGAAACCATCTCGGTGGTGGTATTGTTCAGCTAGCAACTGTTGTTCCTAAGATATATACTAAAATGTTCGTCAATATTGCATCCATGCCATCCCTTGAGTGGAGAAGATGTGTCACTCACACAGATTTATACTCGTGGCTCCTTTTTGGCACTGAGCTTACAATAATATAACCTCTGACATCTCTTTGGTGTGGGGATGTGCACAAAGAATTCTTTGGAAAAATATCCTCAGTTCGATAATTCTTCGACTGTGGATATAATTAGGCAGAATTATGCGAAGAAATATTTTTTCAGGAACCTGGGAAGTCCAGAGGACCTTGAGGAATTCGCCATTAGAAAGGGAACTCTTACTCTTCATGACCTTGGCCAAGATGGCTCTTTCAAGGATGGTAGATTCTTGTATCCCCTGCATAGATCTGCGCTCAAATATCATGTGCTGAAACCCTGGTATTTGAAATTGAATGGCCAGGATCGTTTGGGTTTGAGGGAGAGTAAAGATATCTGTCGTGAATTTCTCAGGCTTCTTGACCTTCCGGGTTCATGGGAAAAGCGGATAAAAGATTCCCTAGCAGAAATAATTGATGGAAACCACTTCACGGCGCAATTATTGATTTCGGCCAATATTATTCGATTTTATCGCCCATGTAAAGATTGTGGCACTATTTATAACTCGATTTTACACGCTTTCGTTGAGTGTCGTTCAGTGAATATTATAAAACGCTTTGTTAAACTTAATGTGAGAGGTCTGGACAAAGAAGAAGCGGATAAATATTTGAAGGCGTCCGTTCTATTTGGAATAAGTGGCGGCAAAATACTGTCTTCTCGAACCAAGGCAATAAATAATGCACTTCTGGGTGCAAAATCGCTGGTTTCAAAAAGGTTGGCAGATTACCAGCCTCTTCAGCCTTCAAATTTGAAGGCAATATTCCTGGCAGCTGCGGCGAGATATGGTTCCCTGGACCTTAGGATCCCATCTACAAAGGATGATTCTTGGACTTATGGAGCCCAAGAAATCCGATATTTCCCTTCCCGTTCTCCTCTCTACAAGGACATCATCAAAAAACTTTTTAAAAAATTCAAGGATTTTAAATAATTAATGTTTTAATACGTATATTGGAATTTTTATAATGTTTTGTCAGTTTTAATTACAGTTTTTTTTAAATAATTGTGTGTTCATTTGTGATGCTTAAATTTTAAACTATAATGTTTATTCATGATTTAATTCGCATTAGCATCACTTTATATATATTTCTTTTGTTTTATATATATTTATATGAACTGTGTCAATAAAAAAAAAAATCTTTAAGTGACGTAAACAGATTAGAAAAATTAGAATATGGTCTCCATTACTTTTAAAGACTTAGTAATTAAATACATATTTAATTAGTAAAAGGTAGGAACTAATATGGGATCGTTAGTTTATATATAAGAGTTATATTTCTTTGATAATATAGCATTTATTATAATAAATGCTATATTTTGCAAACGATAACTCTTTGGAAAACTAATTTGGAAGATAAATTTTTAAATTGGAGTATATCCACAACAAAAGCATGGTATCCACTACTCAAAAAACCTAGTAATCAGATAGACATTAATTATAAAAATAGAACTAACATATACTTTGTTTTGTATATAAAATTATATTTTTGTGATAATAAACACTATGTTTATTGAAAATCATAACTCTGTAAGAAAACTAATTTCTTGTCTTTGAAAGCTAAATTTGTCAATTGAGTATACCCTCAAGAGCTATTGGATAAACCTTACATTGCTAAAAATAAGACTAACGATTATTGTGACGATCCACATTATATTTTTGAAATATACCAATACAAAAAATAATTAATTGTCTATGCAAGCTAAGTTTGTAAAATGAGTATGCCCTCAGGAGTTATTAAAAAACAAAAATATACCTAAAATAACTAAAAAATGTAGTTTACTGTTATGATTTATAAACATATACAATATTTACTTTAGAGACAAAGTTAGTTATTGATGTCACTTCTCCTTTAAGGTACTATATAATTAAATATTCCGTTTGTACCATTAAAGCATAATAACATAAATGCCTCAAAAAATATGACGAAATTAATTAATACAAGACTCCAAGGCAGTGCGATAGCCGTGTGCGTTAAGGCGTGTGTAACTCTCAATGTCTGGGGCGCAGGTTCGATTCCGGAAAGGGGATGGTCATTTTTGTAGGCTACCTCATTGATAAGATCCAAGGTTCGATAGACTAATTTTAATTTTATCCAGTTGGATGCAATTCTATCGAACCAATTAGGCAAAAAAAAGAAGAAAAGGAATGAATAACTTCTCGCTCAGTCGCTAAATGACTTATTTCAAACAATACTTCATCTCTGATGCCACGGTTAATAGATTCATAGATTGTAATCGTAAAACAAAGGGTTGAAGTCCATATATTAAAAAGAAACTCATTTTCTTAGACATGTTATAATGATATACATTGCATATAAATAAGTTGTACATACTTTTTGGCAACGAAATATAATTTTTAAATGACCCTTTTATTTGTCGATTAGAAGTCAAATTTGTATTAAAAAAGGTCGCCAGCAATTATATTTTTTTCAAATAAATAGTTGGATCCTTTTGAAAAACTATGTTCAGGTCCTCGGTTTTTAAATTTATAATCTTTGATCGTACAGTTTATTTAGTTATTTAGCGATTTATCTACCAGTAAAAACTTCCTTCTTATCCATCATCCCATTGAGCCATGTCCGATATATATTATAAATTAGTTAACTGTAATTTAATCGTGCGTACATTCCTCGTGGACCCGAGCCTAGGTGTACAAAACTCTTACCCCGCGTGTCTTTTCTCCCTAAAAAGTGTTGGCGGTAGATTAAAACCCCATGGGACCTCCAACTGAGCCTGCAAGATTAGGTCTACAAATTAAAAAAAAATAGCGCGGAAAATGCTTCACTACAAAAAAAAGCTTGGCGCCAAAAATGTCCCCGAGAAAAAGGCGAAGGAGAAAAATGCTTCTCTACAAAAAAGCTTCGTGACAAAATACCCACGAGAAAAAGAAAAACGAGGAAATTGATTAACTATTAAAAAAGCAAGTGAGGTAAATACCTACAACAAAAAAAAACAGACATAAAAAGGTCCACAAGGAATTTACGCGCCATAAAATTACTGGACACCATTATAAAAAATCTAGTACTTGGAAAGAATAATTCATAATAAGGTGAGATTCTAAAGTTTTATAATATTTGATATGTATTTTTAGTTATTTCAAATAATGTACATAAAAATTTATTAAAGTAATAATTAATTTGTCACATGTCGGTACCATCAAAATGTAAGGAATCCAAGAGCCAAGTCCTTAATATTATTATGGAGCCATTCGACATTTACATGTTCATTTTCCTAAGAGATCAATTCGATTGAATAAGAGGAATATCACTGCATCATTGTGGCAGTTATCGCAGGTGCTTGGACGAGAAAGCAATATCTATATCCACAGTGGAAGAAGGTCATAGCCTTCTATTTTTACTTCTTGGTTTCCTTGGTTACTATTGCTCACTTAATATGTACGCATATGTTTACGTGAAGGAAAAGGCTATTAGTTTTATAGATTTTATTGATATTACGACCATCATTTAAACCATTAATTAAAATCAATAATTAACACATTAAGAAAGACATAGAAAATATTACTTTACAAGGTGAAGTGAATTTAAGTCTAGACGGCTTCTTCATAGGAGCTTTGAAGGCCGCCTTTATCTTAATCACAGATAATTATTTAGTAGTGTATGAAATACCTCAATATCGTATTAGGATAATGAAAGGGGAATGCTTCAGTATGGATACTCCATTTTGAACAGAAAGCAGTGATTCAGTTTATTTAATTGTATTAAAATAGTTAACTATGTATTTTAGCTTAGACCTTAAAGCCGGGATGATTATAGCCATAATCGGTTTTATTTAAATAACCCATCAAAGTCGTATTTTCTGTGTCAAAGAAAATAAATCAGCTTTAAATGTGCTATTGAGTGTGTAGTTGTAATTTTATAAATGTAATCACACTGGAAGGAGACAATTACATTAGTAAAGTGATGAGATATTTTTTACTGTAATAATGGTTCAATTGATTCCATCCATGAATATATGTGTAGGAGTTATGGACAGAGTTGGGGAGCAGTGAGGGAAAATATACCCTCTGACATCGGTAGTCTTAGCAAGGAGTTTCCCATCGGTTTTGCTTGATCGGCGGATTTATGATAAATGGAATGCTACCGTATCGGTAGATTTCAAAACTTCGATATATATATATATATATGTATATATGTATATTTTATATATATGAATATGTATATATATATATATACATATACATATATATATATATATATATATGGAGAAATAAAGGTTTTGTATAAGATAAAACATATTTCCGTTCACTTTTCAATCAACAGCTATAATCGATACAAATAATGCAATGGCTAATTTTATGGTTTTAAAAGATAAAACTGAAAAACTTATCAGTAGGAGAAACCTACTATCAGTAGTTCTGATCTATCGAAATACGGAAAGTTATTTGTAGCTCTGATTATGACATTAAGATTAATCCATAAATAGCCTTGCTTCAGATCTAAGCCAGGTCTGATATCATATATTACAATTGTGATTTAAATATGAACCATTATTGATTATTTAGTACATGATTTGTGCATATACTATATATTACTACTGTACTCAAAAAAAACTATTTTACGAAAGTCATATGGATTCAAGTTTAATTGACTATTATTAATTTTTATTGATGTGTCCTTCTAGCTAGACACAATATGTCCGTTATTTATACAGAGCTCCAAGAAGAAAAAGAAACCTTGCCAAGGGGCTTGGCCCACCATTGGAATCTCAAAAAGAAAAAAAACACCAAGGATACAGAATATTGATTGCAATGTTGTGTTTTTTGAGTTTTAATGACAGGTGAATTATTATTATGCTCTATATGTTATGGAAAAAGCAGTTCTTTCAAAGAATATTTGCATATTAATATTTCCTTCTCATAATTGGTGAGGAAGGATGTAGCCATGAGGGCTGTTGCAAGCAGATGATCCTTCTTCCATATGCTTTAGTTTTCAAGAAGACCCTAAGGATACTTTATTCATAAACTGTTTAAATAGGTTATTTCATTTTTAAATACTAGGTATGTATATAATGACGACCTCTTGTGGTTATTATTAAAATGCTTAAATCATATATTTTATGTTCAAAGACATGTTCAGACAATTTGAAAGGATTTTCTCTCTGACCGTCTGAGTACAAACATAGACAATAAGATACTCACTCATCTTCAAACAATAATAATGATAAAATCGATAATGTTGCATCCAGTTTCATCGTTTTATGATCATGATTAACAGAGGGGCCACAATGAATACATAAAATCATTCAACCCATTGGTCGTCTCATGTATTATATGGGTATATATCAGGGTATGTAAAAAACCCAAATTTTTGAAAAAACCCGGGTTTTACCGTGGGTTTTTTCAAAATTCGGTATTTCATTACACCATTAATTAGCTATTAGTTAATTAATGATGTAATGAAAAACCCGAATTTCGAAAAACCTCGGTAAAACCCGGGTTTTTAACCCGGGTTTTTCAAAATTTTAGGTTTTTTACATACCCTGGTATATATATAAATGAATAATAATTTCAAGTTTGTATATTTCTACTTTCCGTATTGAAATAAGTATTTTTTAAGCTATGATAATTGACGCTTGGATTCCATTTCAAGAATCCTCGTTTGTAAGATAAAAATACAATACATAAAATCGTTGAAGAAAACATCATTAGTTCGATGGTTCGGAATTTCGTTTTTAGTTCGAGAATACTCAAATCCGGAAATAATATTTTTTGCATCTTTTTAATAAGACTTGATCATTATGTGCAACTAGACAGAGTAGTATAATCTATACCAATAGAATAATAATTCCGTTCATTCTTTTCTCTGTATCCCTGAAACGATTCATTAGATCTTGACAAAATTATGGTGGATCAACTGGCCATCATCAAGTATCATATATCTTCTTCCTGCAGGTCAAAGGGATTAAAACCCGTCTGCCCGATAGAGATATAAGAGGGCTTATTGGATTCTTCAGAGGAATACATTTTTGTGCCCAATATGAACAAATATTTCTATCTCTATGATCAGCTTACGATGACGTAGTACAAATTACTTTTTATATTGGGCACAGGTGACAGCTGAACGACGATGTTTCTCTGCTATTGAAGGGAATAAGCTCTCTATATCTTTACTTCTCTATGGTCTGCCCACAGAAATCATCGTTCTTATTAGTACCTTTTAAGCTGCAAGAATATTTTCTTGCTGCTATAAATATGTGTTTAATTATAGAAATAAATTATTTGATCCCAAGCCACGTTTGCTTTCACATATCTCTTCATTTCGGTCCTCCTTCATCCGCAATAAGAAAAATCACTATAAAAAATGAGGACTTTTGCTAGACTAATCTGATCCCTCAAGCCAGGGCATGATCCTTTTTATATTTTATTCATATTATCTTATATGACATTTCTATATTACATATCTTATTTCTATTCTATAAAAACTACATTTTTAGTTGCCAATGAAAACTTAAAAAACGATTTATTTCTATGCAAATGGATGCAGCTCAACTGAACTGACAAAAAAACATCTGTTAATAAATACAATATCGTCAAAAATGCATAGGTCAATTGTTATTTGTTTAGCCCAATAGTTTAATTATCAAACATATACAAGGATACAATCATACAGTAAAATTTTCGAAAGTGTGAAACGTCCATTATAAATCAAAGTTTTCACTTAAGTTTTATCCTATATTCAAGCACGATATCCTAAAGTTTGTGAGACATATGATTACTTTCTTCTCTATACAGAATAATGACTTATCTTGGCTAAACCCTACGTGCTTAAAAAATATTCCACGTATATGTATCTTTTGTGATACAAACACTCACAGATGAAATCAATATTCTTTATTTTAACTCTATATTGAGATATCCCGCCAAAATATTTGAAATAACAAAAAAATGTTGAAGGAATTAGACTATTCTTGTTTATTTCTATAAGTTTATGTTATTCGTTGATGTGATGTTTTTATACATTTAAACTTAAAATTTCATGTTAAAAACTACCCGCCAAAACTACTAGAAATAACAAATATGGCGGATTAACAAAAAACTTCCTTTTAATTTACATTTTTGGAGGATAAGGAAATTGTCATATAAACAATATAATATTTTAATCTATACTTGCTATAAACATTATTCCTAGATCACCCATAGAAATTATTTAAATTACAATTATGGCGGGTTCTTCCATAGGATACATATATTGTCAGGCATGAATATTTTTTGTTGCTATAAATTATATTCCGCAAGAAACTGCTAAGCATTAAATCACAAGCATGGCGGATACCAAATAACTTCCTTCCTTTTTATTTACATAAATATGTATTCAGTCTGAACGATTCTTTTATATAATTGAATCAATAATAAACCTCATTTGGAGAAATACTAACATACACCTAATTTTGAGAGATACTGACATTAACTTAATTTTGAGAGATCCCGTCAGAACTATTTTAAATAACGAATACGGCAGACGCTCAGGCGTTACAAAAAATATTATTTTTGTTGTTGTAATGAATACCCTTTCATTGAGAGTAATTATTCCGAAGTTACGAAAGGATACTTTAAATATATATGAAATGTGTAATGTATACAATCACAGATGTCTATTTCAGGAATAAAAGAAATAGTTTAAAAATATTACAAATAGACAAATGTTTAACATTATTGACTCATGTATTTTTAATATCTTTAATGTTTCCTCTCAAGAGGCTTTATATGGAACGTAATGATTATGAAAATGTTTTAATAGCATTATCAATAATTAGCAATGTTGTTTGTTTAGTTTACATAGAGACCTAAGAAGTATATATCTAAATTATTTTGTAGTTCAGTGTGAGGATGCCATGAATCAAAAGCCTGTTCTTTGCATCATTTTCTTAACTGAAAGAGAAATATTTTATTGATTCTTTTTAAAGAGCTTCATTTTTCGGTAATAACATACCAATTTTTAGTTTCAAATTAATAAAATACTAACTCATATAAACGTATCTGAAAACTGTTAAATCATTCATTAAAAAACTCCCACTATCCGAAGGTATAGAATACACGGTATCAGACTTGTTGATGTTCGTAAAAAATTGTCGTTCGTTTATCGTTCACCAAAAGTTATCGTTCGTCGTAGTAGTAGTAGTAGTAGTAATGATATATTTCAGGGAACCTAAAACTCAAGAACAAAGCTTCGTCTGTAAAAATTCCTAGCTCCATTGTCGAGCTACTAATAAACATAAAAAAAAGAACACAGCAATAAAATTTTAAATAAATAATAAATACTTTAAATGAATAAACAATCCCGGACGAGATTTAAAATTCGACTAGGAATCAGCTCCACGAGCCCACCTTCCTAATGTTTTTGCATGTTGCCGTGCTTCCACTAAAGTTTGTGCGTCGCGAAGGTCCGGTGATGAACTCCAGGCATCTGCCATGTTCTTGGCGGCCACACTCCGCGACGTTGAGGCTTTCTTTAGATTGAGAGCTGCCCCTCTCGTTCTTTCGTCGTGACCGACGAGCAGTTCGGCGAGTGGGAAGGTGGGGTCATTGGAGACCTTCCAGACTGCCATTGCCGATTGGGAGGTGACAACCTCGTTCACTGTTGGGAGGCCGCAACGGTCCAAGAGGTCCGACGCCCTGATCCGATCGCTTCGCCGCACTCCATTCAACGTTCGAGCCAGGTCGTTGAGGATGACCTGAACCGCAGCGTTGTCTCCCGCACCGGGTTCGCGCCTGCTCTGGTCTTGATAACCCTGGGAACGCCGGGTGACCCACGCGCAGACATTGAGCTTTCCAATAACGAGTGCTCTTGCAATCTCGTTAAGGAGCTTGCCTCTTGGGAGGACGGACGCAAGCCTGCGGATTGCACCGGTTCTCCTCCTAAGCTCGTTCAGCACGTTGGCATGGTGAGTGCCGAACGCCCCATTTCTGTCGATCTCGACCCCTAGCAATCCCAGCGTGCCAATGGTTTGCGGATTCTTAAGGTGCAGAATTTGAGTTTTTTCGACATTCAAATGGAGTGCGTTGTCCCTGGAGTACTCAACCATGTCTTCCTCTAGAGCCCTGGTGGCAGCCTTCACGTCGTCCCACGTGGTAGCCTCGACGGTAACCGAGGTGTCGTCCGCGTAGAAGAAGACTCCAAGCCCGGCCAAGTTTGAAGCGGTCCTGCAGACTTTTTCCGGCAGGTCGGCTGTGAGGAGGATGAAGAGAAGAGGTCCGAGGCAGGATCCCTGTGGAACTCCGAACTTGACTTCGACAGGCTTTGACAATGCACCGTTCCAGCACACCCGTTGGGTCCTACCCTTCATGTAGGACCCGATTAAAGTGTGTGCCCCTATCTCCATCCACTGAAGTTTGTCAAGGAGGGCTGATGTTTATCGTTAATTTTAAATTTAATCGTTCGTCATTTGTCACTCTGAAAAAATCTTTGTCTTTTTTTGACACCAAAAACGAACGACGAACGATAGGAATTTTTTGTTGTCGTTCGTCAAAATTTTTGTCGTTCATCGTTCCCGAACGACAAATGATTACAAATGAACGACAAATCAACAAATCTGCGAGGTATATTTATTTCATATTTGCATGGATAGTTACCATAGGGATATAAAAATATAGAGAGCTTATTGAACTCGTCAGAGAAATACGTCATTGTGTCAAGAATATAGCTGAACGACGATGTTCTCTGCTATTTGAGGGAAGAGAAATACGTCATTATGTTATGCTTATATCTCTATGATCAGCTTACGATGACGTAGTATCAATTACTTTGTGTATAGTGGACACACAGAAACAAAAGAACGCTGTTTCTCTGCTATTGCAGGGAATCAGCTCTCTATATCTTATATCTCTATGATAGTTACACGTCAGAAATCTTATTATCGTTTGGAATTCATCAAAAATATATTGTTATGTTATTCTTACCACTTGCCGGTGGGTTTTAATGACGTCAAACCGGCCAGTGAAAAGTAAGATCTTCTGTCAATATGAACACACCATGTATTTCAATATATCTTGCCACTATCGAAGTCATTACATTCATTTTTGATAGTGGAGAGGCCAGTGCGGATGACAGAAAAGATGCAAACGAGATATGAGTGGATTTCGTTAACCCTCTTGCTGAGATTGTATCGGATCAAGGAGTAAGAGCGAAAATTCATGTCTCCATTTGCAGTGGATATATATAAATGATGCGATTGTCAACTATTTATATTTCTTTTGTGATCCCATTCAACTTCTACAAGCAAAAATATGAGATTTCGTTTGAATTTGTTTACTTTCCATTCTTTGTGATATATATACAGTTACACATATATAACTAGAGAAATGTATACACTCAGAGAGTGTAAACCTCCGCCGTCACGGTGTCGTTATGAGCCTTCCGAGGTGGATTTTTCACGACTGGGGTGGCGTAGAGGGACGGGGGAGGGTTTCACTCGACGGAAATTTCGAGAGGAAGACGCTCCCGGCACCCAATTTCACAGTACACCGACATCTATTGGCAGAGTAGGCTAACTTGAAATATTTATTAGTATTTAGCTCATTTTGTATCTTAATTCAGCACTCAGAGATACCAAAATTTAATCACTTGTTCCTTTTGGCATTTCCAACAATTCCACAAAGTTTCATCCGAATTCGTTCCATACTTTTTGAGTTATACTGCTGGCAAACAAACCAACCAACAAACCAACGCCAGTGAAAACTAGAGGCATGTATACACTCAGAGAGTGTGTACCTCCGCCGATCCCCACAACATTCCCATTCAAACATTCTCCCTTTCACACACCCGATTTTCTATCTCTAATCATTGTTTCCTCTCTGTTAGCTCATTTGCATATTAAAAAGCACTCAGAGACGGGAAGAGGAAGAAGTTTAAGCTACATCACTGGGTTAACATAGTCCTGAGCTGATATATGAACAATAATACGTCAATGAATATTTTTTTAGCGTTTGTTCTTTCCTACTCCCTGAATAAAGACCCCATTTCATTAGTATTTTGCTCATTTTGCATATTAAAAAGCACTTAGAGATGCCAAAATTTAATCACTTGTTCCTTTTGGCAATTCCAACAACTCCACAAAGTTTCATTCGAATCCGTTCAGTACTTTTTGAGTTATACTGCTGACAAACAAACCAACAAACGCCAGTGAAAACAATACCTCCTTCGGCGGAGGTAATACATCTTTATCAGAAGACACAGTTTCTCACACGCCTGCTCTTAATGCAATAGCAATGGGTTTGACTAAATATCGTTTGATATTTCAACAACAGTTGTTCAGCTATGGACTCCATGCATCCTGAAGGTTGACCCAGACTGATTTGATGCAAAAAGAACATGGTTTGCATAATACAATCAAAGCCAGTGGTTTCTGCCATAACTTTTTTTGAACTTGCAATAATGAGAAATGATAAAATAGCGATCCGATCAAAATAGCGATCATAAATTCTTTGCGATATAGCGATATAACGATCAGGGATTTTTCCGATCAGCGATCCGATCAATTTAATTGCGATCAACAAAAAAATTACCTATGTAATACTAATTCTAAGTTAAAATTTAAATGTATATACAGTCAAACCTTTATAATATTCATCTTTATATGGCAATGGAAGGATTGTTTCCCATAGCCTATGAGTTCCAAAATAACGACTTCTCCATAGGTGCATGTCTGTATATTTTAGGACAAAATATCAGAATGATTGTTTCTCATAGCCTATGAGCTCCAACACTCTTGCTCCACAATTGACATATGTCTGCATATTTTAAGACAGGAGATGCCAGAAAAAAGTGTTTCCCATAGCCTATGAGCTCCAAAACAATGACTTCTAAATAGTCGCCTGTCTGTATATTTTAGGACAAAAATATATCAGGATAGCACACACTGGCTTTTTCCATGAGTATTAGTCTGTATTTTGTGTTTTCTAAACAATATTAGTTGTTGGAATGGATTTTGGTCAATGTGACAGCTAGTTAAGTTTTAAGAAATGTAGGGTTTGTCACAAAAATCCTTATTACAAACATTTTTCTTTTTTGTTATTTTATACAAATTGATCGGATCGCTATTTTTTGTGATTTCTTACGATCAAAAGATATAAAGATCAGGACCTTTTGCGATACTCCGATCAGCGATCAAATATCGCTACAGGGCTCTCAAGTTTTGAATTGAGTTCAAAGTGAGTCTGTAACGTCCACCATTTTGAAGAAATTTGCGGGAAAACTATATATTACTAAATTTTTTAAATTTGACCTCGTTGCGCGACCTCGTAATGTTGACCGATTTTGTTTGAACTTTGTATGTCGTCTTCTTTTATCACAAGAAACAGAAAATCCACAATGTTGCTAACATTTCAAACATTTGAAAAATAAGAACAACCCTAATATATACAGGGTGCGTCAACATAACTCCTTTTTTCAGAAGGGAAGAAAACAAGATGTATAAATCAGAAAGGTTTTAATTTTGTTTCATGATTTTAGTACATATTTAAAGTTTTGTTTCACATAGTTTTTGAAATCATATCAGATAGGTGACGTCCCCCATTGTCCATACACTGTATATACCGATTTCGGGTGTTTGCCATGGCCATCACCGTGTATCAGCGGGTATATTGTCAATTTGTTCTCTGATGTGGCCTTCAAGTCTGGTAGGCTTCTCGGACGGTTGACATAAACACGGGATTTCAAATGTCCCCACAAATAAAATCACAACTGGACAAATCGGGGGAACGGGCTGGCTACTCCAAATCGCCCTTATTGAAATGAGGCTCTCCGGAAAATGTTCCCTCAAAACAGCCATCGATGCCCTTGGAAGTGTGAGCCTTTGCTCCATCCTGCGAAACGAAATCTCCCTTGGTCCATCGTTAATGCGTGGAAGAAAAAACTCCTCCAACCTGTGACATACCACTCTGAATTCACTGTCACTCTTGCTAATTTTCTTCAAAAACCCAAGGACCAACAATTCCAGTGGAGGAAATTGCAACCACACTGTGAAATAGGTGAATGAAAAAGGTCTTTCATGTAATTCCGAGAATGCAACATCAGAGAAGAAATTGCCAATGTACCGCTGATACGCTGGTGAGGGTCATGGCAAACACCCGAAATCGGTATATACAGTGTATGGACAATGGGGGGCCGTCACCTAGCTGATATTATTTTCAAAACTATATATAATATTAACATATCTATCTATATATGGTTATATACACTTTTCTTTTAAACATTCAATAGATGATATTCTGGTTCTCCAGGGTTTAAATAATCGTCAGGAAAAATATAATAAATTGGGACCCTGGAATGCCTACCACATGGGCCGGCGGCGCAAATGAAAAGGTGCGTTTTTATATGAGTTTCTAAAAGAATATATATTATGCAAAAAATATTTTATTCAACCAATATATATATAATTTAAAGTTTACTTTGTAACCGCCTTCATATTTGTGAGATACGTATGTTGTAAGAGAGCTATGTACGTCGTATTACATGTATTCCAACATTGCAAAGGGAGAAAAATTAAATCAAAATTTACCTTTTTCTGAAATTATAATTGGAGAGTATGGGAGGCTATTTTCGACAACATATTAAAAGTCCAAACAACGACATTTTTAGCAACGTACAGGATAATTGGAATACATTGGATAAAGCAACCCCAAAATTTTAGGTGAAGTGGAGCAAGAATGGAACGAAATAAGGCAAATACAATTGCTATGGAAAAAATCCTAGGAAGACCAGTCCCATATATAGAGAACTTTTTGATACTCGAGGCATCTATTGGACCAAACTAGGCGTTGTTCATCAAGCACGTGGATAGCGAGGAATATTTACTGAATGAGATGTATTTGTTCTTATAAAACTGCAGTAATCCATCTACAAAACTAAAGAGATGAAACAAATTCTCAGTCTTGTTCTACAATAGCTATGGATAACCTCTACGTCAGCAGCTGTGCTCCAATTAAGGATTCTTCATCTTATCAAAAACATGCTTCAATATTTTCGTCAAACACAGTGAGGTGCCAACTTCTGTTTCAATAAATTAAAGAGCCACCGTTGGTACTTGACCCTGGAAACAATGGTATTTGTATTGTTTAGCTCACGCGAAAGTATGACCAGATCGCTAAAAAAAAGTCGCAGTAAAGTGATCAAAAACAGGGAAGTCTGAGAGCTACAGAAAAGGGAAAACAGGTTTTCCGACATTACTCAGACAACAACCTCCTTAGACCTTATAGGACCTGGATCGCACTTTTTATTTAATGTTGGGATTGAATTGTTATTGGCTAACACTCCTGTTCGAGACTGGGGTACATTACTTCCCTTACATAAAAGGCGCAGAAATTTTAAAATCAGTAAAGTGACGAATGTTGTAGCTGAAAAGAGGAGTAAAAGTGACTTTGCTACAAAGATAGTGATGAAGAGCAAAGACATCATTATTACGAGTTGTCGAATACAACAGGCAAATTCAAACAATCTTAGGAAATCTACAATGAATCAATGACAAATATATATGTATTTATATAAAAATTAGAACATTGGTTTTCAGTGAATTATTTTTATTTTGCATTCGTATGTGTATATTTAGAACTTTTGTAGGGATAGAATAAAATTTGTCAATTAAGTATTCTTATTCTATTTCGTAAAATAAAAAATACATCCAAGAATGTGAATGAAAGAACCAGAAAATAATTACTGCAGGGCACTCTACATAAGATATTCCAGGGGCCCAAATTTAAAAATGTTTTTCCTGACGATTATTTAGCTTTGGAGACCAGAAAATCATTTATTTGAATGTTTTTAAAGAAAGAGTTAAGGAGGTACCATATTGAAAAATAAATATGAGTACCACCATATTAAAATAATTCCCTCTTGATAGTCGTTTGTGTTATTGTCCAAGCTGTTATATATATGTTGCAGTTCAGATGCTGAACGTTTAGCCGACACCCGCTTTATTAAAACGAGTCCATTTCCATGTTGCTTATTTTCAGTAAAGCGTTAAAGTAAAGTAGCGCATGCAAGAAAAAGTAAACAAAAAATGGGCCAAAATTTGGTTATTTTCTTTAACATTAGATGTCATTAGTCAATGAAATTACGTCACAATCCTATTTAAAACCGGTTTAAAGGGATTAATTTGATGATTTGAATATATCAAATCACTACAACATTGTGCGAGATATTGTCGAGTCTCCAAATATAAATAACAAAAGGACTTTGTTATTATTTCAAAGAGCTCTAGCATCAAAGCGCCCCTTACGGACTAAGAAGAACTAAAATTTTGGCCAATTCCTTTTGGGAAAAAGGAAGAATTTTATGTTATGCATGCGCTACTTTACTTTAACTTTAATTTTCAGGTCATCTACATACATGTGACATAGGAGCTTAACGAAACGAAGGAATATAATAATAATAATGTAGACAACATCGGTAATCTAACAATTGATATAGACGTATGTATTACTTATATCCCATGAAACCAGGAGGGAGAGAGAAGATACACAACTTTATAATTATAAACAAAATTAATTCATTATCACGAATAAACCTAAATTATAAACAAAACATCACGAAAAATATAGGGATTGCTGATCTATCTTATAATAAACACAAATCATGATTGGGGAGGAGAGTCTCTGTTGTTAAAGGATACTAGGGCTGCTGCTGCTGCTTGCTTGGCGGATGTGGTGAGTTGGCTCCCCCCTTGAGTGATCTTCGCGGGGTGTGTCCATTCACTTCAGAGGAGGCTCTTGACCCACGGGTCCCAGGGGTCCGGTTGCCCTCATGGAACTGGAGCTCGCCCGGGAAACGCTCGTAGTAGTCCTTCAAAAAACTCTGAATCGACGATGAACTGTAGTGACAGTCCTCACTTCCACAGTGACACGTAAAGGCCCGGTGCTTGATCACCCAAAACTTTTCACCGTAGTCGAATCTGAAATTATAATAAATCCAGTCTTAATACAATGTGTATAAGAAAAAAAACCTATAAAATTGACATACAACAACAAGTATCAGTGAGTTCATGATTAGTTCAATTAAAAGCAATCCATTCGGCCATCGAGTTTCCATCAAGGAGGATCATTGTTGGATCCTCAACTTGAGAAACGTCAGAAGGTCAAATGAAATACTGCAATTATCATCTTCGCCTTTGACGCATCATGGAAATACAAAAGGTACTTAAAAAATATAGGATATTTTACTTACTTTCTGTCAAATTTATTTTCATTTAGATTTTAAGAAATTACAATGAACGGTCGTACTTCCCAAGTGAATCCAAGTATAAAATTATCAACTACATTTTAAATATTTGTACACGAGCTACAATTTTCCAGTAAAAGTCAGAATGCTAGGATAGTGAGTAAGCTCGCCCGCAAAAACTACAATAAAAATGGTACCCCTGATTTTATTATTGAAGTTATAAAATTAATATTCAAAGATAACTATAGGGATAAAGAAAAGATTTTCTTCATAAATTCGTCAATAAACATGTTTTTTTTCTTCATTTGATAGCACTGTTTTGTTTTTCGTCTTTTTCTACGTACGATAGCAAGAATGATGATTTTATTGTCGACAGCTATAATCAAACCAAATAAACATTGTTTTTTTTTTGCATTGAGAATGAGCAGTTCCTTTATCCAATTAATAGATAATATGAGTCCATTCAAAGGGTTCGACATGAATGAGAAGGGGTTGCTAGTAGTGTTGTGTCGGACCCAATTTATTCGGTCTGTTCCAGTCCAGTCTTAGGACGGGTCCTTGAGATTGTCTTTTGCCAGTCCTTTATTTTTCATAAAATGTTGAAAGAGTATTTATTTAATACGTTCTTACTGCTAATATTATATGTATATATTCTATTATACTGAGCGTTAATTCAATAGCAACAAAAAGGGTAATAATATTATATTAGACCATCTGGAAACATTTTTTATCATAATATCGGCTTTTCAGTGTACCCATCGTCGGTCATTACACATTAAATGTTTCTGTAAAAAAAAAAAAAAAAATTCTTCCGTTTAAACCACTATAAGTTATTTTAAATATTAAAACATCGCATATTTATTGTTGTAATAATAACCAATATTTAATACTTATTAATAACATAAGTAAAAAATGTTATATTTGTCATCAGCTCATTGAAGATGTTACTTTCTTTATATAAGGATTGTTCCTTTTCATAGCATTAAGAGATGTTAACAACATGACGTAGGCTACGACGTAAAAAACACATTTTTCCTTTTCTAAGGACCGACAAAAAGGACTGGACCGAACCGCACTGGACTGCAGTCCTCGGGTCCTTGATAAGGACCGACACAACATTAGTTACTAGTACTTTTAAGGATTCTAATCTCTGAATTCCTTAACAGCAGCGAGTGAAGAGATACTTAATTAAATATTGCCAACTGCTTTATTATTTATCATTCCATCTCCTTTTCTTTCAATAATCACACCTCAAATACCATCATCACCTTTTCTCTATTTCTAAAGATAAATGAGTGCATTTTAAGACGATTTTGTCAGCAACAACAAAAAAAAACAGTATAAGAAAGGCTACTTATGAGAAATGCACCGACCTGCAAACAAATGGCACCCTTGATTTCATTTCTGATCCTGAAATGGAAATTGAAAGAAAGAACAGCCAAGCAAGGTTTATAAATAAATATAGCTAGGAAGTAGCAACAGATATATAAAGGACACTAATATGAAGTGATATTTTTTTTGCAAAGAAATAAACACCACAAAAAATATTAGGCTTACCAACTACAAAATGAGTGTCAGGGAGATATTTTTATTCTGAGAGGATCAAAACATATTAGACTTATATATTTGTTACCTCCTAACATAATTAAGTTACTCATTATGTGTTTATATCATTAGTATAACTTTATCACATTTTTTTCATAATTATATATATATATATATATGAAATGTTATCCCATGGATATTGATTCTACAATAACAGTTTTTCTGTTTGATAGCAATTTAATTTTTATTGACAGAAAGCGAATAAGATCCCCTATATTTTTTTTATAAATATGCATTAAACTAGAAGTCCCTCTACTTACCCAAGCTCGGTTCCTTTGGGGATGTCTCGATTGGCAAAGAGTGCGATATGAGGGAATCTTAGGTCTTGATGATCTGAGAAGACTTTAACAGGGGTCAAACTTGGGTTGCAGGAGTGATGATGAAGCGAGCAATGTTCCCGAAGCGATTCGCGTCGATACAGTACGTTTCTCCTTCCTATGAAAGAGATAATTCATTTTAATTAAGAATAATTCATAGAAAAGAACCAAATAAATTGAATTATATTGTGGGAAACTCTATTTTAAATCAAAACGAAGATTCAAATATTTTCACATAAATTGTCATATTTTAATATCTATATAATTTTTTATATAAATAAATACTGTGACTCGTCAGTTAGAAATGGAGACAAAAAAAAAATTTGCTTCATTCTATAAAAAATACAGTCTAACAATTTCGGGACAGCTACAAGCCCCATTTAAAAAAATATATAAACACCTAGGACGTCTAATTTGACGGTTAAGCGTTGCACTTGTTTCAAGAGATCCCTTACCCGGTAGTCCAGGTCGAAAAGGTATGAGTCCTCTCGTGTGTCTGCCTCGGAGTCTGAAATGATTTCTCCCACGTATTCACAGACAAACGTTCCTTGGCAATGTCCTTGAGGGCTCGTACACCCATCCCATGTTTTCCGTTCGAAATACAATCATTCGAGAGGTGACCCCGTGCTGGATAACGCGGTTGTGGCACGTGGACACGTTGCAATTGCAGAGATCGTTGCACTCGAATATCATGGGAGGGTCCTTGTAGTCAAAACTGGACTTGAGCTTCCCTTCCAGGTCGTACCAGGATTTTACACTCAGCTTGGAGCAGTTACAAGACTCCTCTGATGAACACACATCCTCGCATTTACAATGCTTAAAAAGAAATGAAATAATAACATTAAAATACACTAAATATTATAATGCATCAATTTTTATAAACCCGACACTGTTGGTCTTAGCAGCTATCATTTAGTTTTTTAGCACTCATGATATCTTGTAAGTTGAAATTGGTGTTTACAACTATTCTCTATATATTTGATGTAATGAATATTTTTCCAAAATATTTCTAACCTCATTATGTTCCTAGGATCGTGGAACATACTGTGACAAAAAATTGTCTCTTTGAAATCTTAATAAATATTTAAAAAATGCAATACCTCAAATTTATTGTACAATTATGATATAATGCTGTTGTTGTATAGAAGTTTTCTTTTGTGATAAGATTTCTGTTGGTTCATCGGCGGAACACAGTTTGATGTATCAAAGTGGATGAATAAAGATACGCCCCGCTTGGTCAAGTTTTCATTTGACCCGAAAGAACAAGTCATAACCTCACCTGTAGGGAAGCATGGTTTCTATCGACGGGAATGGCGGATGTGACGACGTTGTTTCGTACGTAGACGTAGTCCTTGGGCGGCCCTTCTTCGTCCACGGCGTTGATGCACTGTATGGGACAGTTTTCCTTGCCCTTGATCACGTCGTTGGTCACGATGCGCTCATGGACGTGGACTTGTTGTTGGTCATCATGGCATCCAACTTGGTGCTCAGCTTCATGATCGTGGCGCACTTGGCATCCTTAGTCATGCAGTCTACGGGGAGCTGACCTACGCGGTTTGTTAAATTGGTCTTTGCTCCTCGCATGAGGAGAAGGACGGCACTCTCGTAGTGGTCCTGACGAAGGGCTATGTGGCTGGAAGAAAAAAGAGTTAAAATAGTGTTAAAGCGAACAAAAAAATGAAATGCATTTCTCCCCTTCTTCGAAACTTTAATCAAGGTTTCGTATAAAAATAAAAAACATGGCTAAAATATGACTTATAACAACAGAAAAAAAACCTTAGGAAACAAAATATAAAAATATAACTGCGAATATTACTTAGAACATAAAAAGTTCGCTGTTCTATACCTTAGAATGAACAGATTTTTGTTGATTTGAATTATAGATATAAATCTATAGGGATTAAAGGAAGGAAAATATCGAAGGATAAGAATAAATCAGAGCTTTTTAATACTTAAAGAGAGTTCAAATGGCTGCCCCACTTGATGATGAAGCAGTAGTCTTGGGAATAGAAAAAAATCAACAATAAATATCCAGTGACGTCATTTTAAATCATACTTCCCTTAACATGACGTCAATGGGCATGACTATTTTTTTGTAATTTTCCCCTTTTCCTTAATACTCGGTGCTAAGAGTGCCTTAGAGTAGGAGAGTCTGGACGAAAGACTGATGAGTCATAACATAAAGCTGACAAAAACCCATAACAAACAAATTTAATATTATAAATTAAGAGGTGTTTGGATTAAATAGAAAATTTAATGTTATTATTATAAATCAAAGGGGATATATTTTATAACAAAAAGATGGCAATTGAGTTGAATTTGCTATGAATTGCATTATTTTTATTATTTTGCCACTATTTTGAGCAGAAATAGGATTTATATGTTGAATAACAATACTATTGCATTTCTAATTCTATTCGTAATTCAATCACGAAACCTTTTGATTTTATATCTCTAGGATCAGTCATCAAAATAGGTTTCTTGTAATACTTTACCCAGAATAAGAGCAACAAATGATCGTTACGGAGTCCTATCAGTTTCAAGATTAGAATGAGAATATTGGCAGTAGCCTCATTCTACTCTTGAATTGTGCGATGTACGATAGGATGGCCTTTAGACATAAGTTTTCTCCGATGGCATTATGTGGGATGCTTCCAATGTTTTTTTACTCCGGAAAGATCATTTGTTGCTCTTATTCTGGGTAAAGTTTTAAGAAAAACCTATTTTGATGACTGATCCTTGAGATATAAAATATAAAAACAAAAAGATTTCGTGATTGATGAAGGGCTGCCCAAATTACGAATAAAATTAGAATTGCAATAATATTGTTATTCAACATATAAATCATATTTCTGATCAAAATAGTGGCAAAATCATAAAATAATGCAATTCATAGCAAATTCAACTCAATTGCCATCTTTTTGTTATAAAATATATCCCTTTGATTTTATAATAATAACATTAAATTTTCTATTTAATCCAAACACCTCTTAATTTATAATATTAAATTTGTTTGTTATGGGTTTTTGTCAGCTTATGTTATGACTTATCAGTCTTTCGTCCAGACTCTCCTACTCTAAGGCACTGGGTGCTAAGACTTTGAAGGGATAATAATAATCACTCCTTCCTCCTCTTATTTGTCTCATCAGCTGCTGAGTCGGACAGTGATCTTCTCTTTTTATTTATTCAGTCTATTGTGCATCCCCAGTTATAAGTCAGTGGATGAGCCAATAAATGGCATATTTTAAGAAATCGATAGCTTGAGTCGTCTTCATACTTACATTGGAGCATCTCCGTTAGTATTCCTAGCATCCACATCACAGCCGTAGTCCATGAGGACCTCACAAATGGTTTTGGAACCAGAGAGGGAGGCCCAATGAAGGGCAATGTTGCCTTCAGCGTCCACGATGAGAGGATTTGATCCTCTCAGAAGTAAATACCTGGAGGGAGAGGAGGAAAATTATAGTTACCCATTAATTCTTCTAAGGAACAAAAAAAGACGATCAATGGATTAAAAAGTCCTTAACATATGCTGATAAATAATAAAAATAGATGTTGAATACTAAAATGTTGCTTAGTTGTTTTTTTTGCCACTAGGGTTATAAGGAATTGAATAAGACTCTTGGATGTATGTCTTAAAGAGAAAAAATAATACAAAACACTTTCACACAATTAAATTGGGTTACATTACCTGAAATTGGAGCTGATGCAAGATAGTCATCATTACATTTTAGTATTTTAATCATTCAAATAATATATAATGGAAGAATCCCTTCTGCATTATTGTAATAAATATATCAAGTATTTTTTTTTTTGTGAAATAAGATGTACATTTATATACTAAATAATCTACATTGATGATTGAATATAATAATATTGTCAGGAGAGGGTAACACTGACTAAAATGGTTTTTTTTTGTTTGAGGGTAGGGTCAACTAGAGTATGAACACAGACAGTCTTTGATCCAGGGTAAAATCGAATTAATGAAGCAGGGCCATATCTATAAGATACAAAAACCACATGTATAATGTTCTACGGCTTATATTAACATGTGTAAAGCTAAGCCCTATGATTGCTTTGTCTTGATACTTAATGAATGTTCATGTTTATGGAGGAGTTGACCTTCTATCAGATATAACCACTTTTATCATGTTCTACGGCTCATATTAGAATATGTAAAAACAACTCCTATGATGATTGCTTTGTCTTGATACTTTAAGATTGTTCATGTTTATTTGATGACTCACTTGATAACTTTTTCGTGTTTGTTTTCGCAAGCCCAGACAAGGGGTGTCCATCCCCATCATCCTGGAGATTAAGAAAGTTCCTAGGTATGTTATGGTGAGCAAGAATGATTTTGACGCAGTCCAAGTGTCCGTTTTGTGCTGCTAAGTGTAGACAGGTCATTCCGTCCTCCCCCCGAAGACCCATGTCGGCCCCAGCCTGAAGGAGGTAGCGAACGACCTCCATACGACCCTTGATGGATGCCAAGTGAATCGGCGTGTTACCAGAGTCGTCAAAGGAGTCCAGCTCCGTTCCGGATTGAGTAAATATGTGGCAGTTCAAGACATGACCCTCAGAAGCCGAGAGGTGAAGCGGAGATCCGTTCTTGAACTCCGAGAACTTTTGATTAGGAGAATAGCCCTGAGAGAGAAGCTGGAGGATCTTGACGGCGTCGCCGGACTTGGTGGGAAAGTACATGTTGCGAGTTAAGTGTCTGTAAAATAAAGAAGGATATAGTTACATAAATAATATACTATTAAAATATAGTAAAAAAATAAGTAAACATTTATCAAAGAAGCTTTAAAAAAGAATATAAATGGAAGAGTTTTGCTTGCTCCATTATAAATAAATTCCATTTGCTCGGTGGAACACTATTCTACATACTCACAATTTATAAAGTAGAAGGATACTTTTTTAGTTCTTCTAAATTTGAAATAATAAGCAAATAGATGCAATCAAACTCAATAGGCACAAAAAAGTGGAAGTCGGAGAAATATAATGACTCCATTTAATGTTTTAGAGAATGTCAATATGGTCCAAGGCACTTAATGGTGCCTTGGACCATATTGACATATTTATGTATAGAACAAAAAAAAATATATTCAGTAGATCAAGAAATTGCAGTCATGTAGCGGATTGACCTGCTTACTAACAGCGCTAATGTCACATATTATTATACTCGACACGCCGCCATACTTCACCTACAAAATACGATGATGAAACGTTGTTTTTCTAATTTAACTTTGTTATTCTGGTAGAACAGGTTTACATAGATATTTACTAGTTTTATCCATGGATATATAAACTGCTAGTAAAAAGGAAACCACTGAAGCTTGATACACTTGACATGTTCATAAAGAAAATTTAAGGAACAATATTGAAGATAATAATGAAAACTAAGTATGAACCGATTTTTATAAGAATATAAAATATTATATATATATAATAAAGCATTCATAAGCTTGGCTTATGATTAAGTTTTGCGTATGTTTTTCATTGTTTTGATCCTCTTTGATTTTCTTTAGGAACATGATATCTGTCAAAGCCATATCCATAAACTAATGTAATAACACATTACTGCGTTCAAATAAGTTTCTAATGTTTCTAATATAAAATATAATATGGGCGGCGCCTAAGGAAAGTATTAAAAAAATCCTTCTTACTTTGGTGGAGCCTTGTCTTCAAGCTCATTAAGTACTTTCTGGAGGACGGAGTTATTGAGGCCCAGGGGTAGTCCATGGGAAGAAATCACTTTTCCGTTGGGCATTTTGTACTGGATGACTTCCTCGGAATCTTCGTTCTCGGAGTCTTTTTCTTTCTTCATGGTCGGAAAAGACATTTTGGAGACGCTTCTAAGGAGCTGGAGGGGTGCTCTGTCCATCTTGAGGGTCATTTGAACGACGGCCGGGGTCTCCTTGGAGCCACAGTGACAACAAATCTTGACCTTGGCCTTATTGTAGCAGCTCTGATGGAATACGTGTGGAACGTAGTTCTTGTTGGGACGGCAGAGATAAAACATACCCTAAAACAAGAGAGGTTTATGAGGAGTTACTCAGCAGATATAATAAGGATATCTAATCTCTAGATTCATTATTTCAAATTGAGACTCTATTATATATAACTAGGAGCGCATTTTTTTTCTACACCAAATTTTATTTGGTCACAAACGATACGAAAAAGGATCTAAAATAGTATCCAAAATGAAGATAGACAACAATAAGTAGGCTTTATGGTGAGCATACAAAAAAGTCTTGACTAACGAAGCTGTCTCAAATAAGAAACTCAACAATTATACATTTCCCCCGATTATAAACATTTTATTTGTTAATCTGCGAAAAATTTATTCAGTGTAAAAATAAAATACAGGAACCAAAGTAAAACCATTCAGGGTAGTTGCGAAGAAACATAAATGCACATTCTAGTTCACATTTCCTCTACTGAATATTTATTTTTTGCCTATATGGTTGGATATAAATGAGCATTATAGCATTATAATTAGTCTATCAAACCTAGGATCTTATCAATGAGGTAGACCAAAAAAGACCATCCCCTCTCGGGATTCGAACCTGCGCCCCCTCAACATGACAGTTGAACGCACCTTAACGATTATATAATTTCTTCTTAAGATTTATAATTATTTCTGTGTATAATAATTTGATTCAACTGTAATTAAGATAAGCAGTCATAGATACGATTCTGTCGGATCACATTTTAAGTGGGATTATATAAGACTTAATATTTTACTTCAAAAAGTCTATAAAAGCCTTCATGTCTTAAAAAAATAGAACATAAAGAAACAATACTTAGTCATATATATAGGTATGTATGATACTTTTTGAGGCAAATCTTATTCAGAGGTGCAATTAATTGGTTTTTAAACATTAGCATTAGATAATGATATCATTAGTTTAAATATACATAGGAGTAGCTATTTTCTATTAACTAACTGAATAATAATAAAAACTGAAGGAATAAATTTATACGAAATCAGCATACCATTCAACAAATTATGTAAAATTATTAGTGCTGAGAGTTATATTTAGAAAATATATAATTTTGAAGCCCCTAAATCAATTTTTGATATCACTTAAAAATAATTTGAATTCATGATGGAAAGAATTAAGATGGAAAAAGGAATAATAAATCTATGAATAATAAAATTACGTATTATTGCAGGACTAAGTTTTAGTGACAATTTTATGTGTTACGCGTTAGACACACTAGTGGATTATCCCGAACAACGTCAGGTATAGATTGACTTGTGCAATATATATTATGCTAAAACTTTTCATGTATATATTTTTGTTGGTTGCTAAAGAGTCTTATATATGTTGGTATATTTATAATGATCAAATTAATAGACTTACATGTGAGCAGAATTCTCCACAGAATCCACAGGCTTGATGCGCTCGCAGCCTCTCAGTATGAATTTCGCAAAAGACTTTCCTTGGTAGTTTGCCGTCGGGTCGGAGTTGGTTGTAGCTTTGAACAGGGTTCTTGCAGCCCACGCGGCTTCCGCCTACGGACTCAATGGCCCGGCAGAGCGTGCTGCTGTTCCGCCGAAGGAGAAGATCTTCTATGCTCTTCTCGCATTCGCAAATGTAGCTGGCCTGTAAATTAGGATCCAAGGTGCCTTTAACTGCTCTAGTGACCCTTTTCTCGTTAGTAATAATATTAGAACCATCACCACCCAGCGGGAAGCTCTCCCCTTCCGCCGCCTAAATAAAAGCATAACAGTTTGAAAGAAGCCAGGAGAAGTCAAAGGGAAGTTAATTGCTTGATTTCATAGCACCCTTTCAAAAGTATTGTTTTAATGACATAATGAATCGGAAAATAAAACTACTACCCTTGCGACAGTGGAGTATAGAAATACTATTATTATTATTATATGACTTTTTCCTAGAACGTGATGAAATCAAAGGAGCGTCGTGCATAGTTATGATAATAAAAGTTGGCATTATGAAATTAGGAATCATTAATAAAAATGGTATCGACTGAGAGTCTAATCACTTAGACAAACAAAAATATCAATTGCTTTTGATCCCTTCATGATTCCCGTTTCTTTTCCTTCGACCGCTCATTTTCTCGAAATAAGTCCCAGAGTGAGTGGGATCTATTATATACATAGAGGGTATCTCATCAAAAATAATCTATCCTTACCACCACCTTGCTCATCATCATCTCGTCTTCTTCATCCTTTTGATCCTCCTCATCCGATGCACTCAGGGATACACTTCCGGAAGAGCAGCCCGAGGGAGGAAGGAGCTCTCCTCCTCCTCCTTGGCTAGGGCGTGCAGCAGGGGGTAAAGGAAAGTATTGTCCCACCTTGGGGGAGTAGGTCCGGGTCTTCTTTGAGACGCCATTGCTATGGAGAGGAGCCTCGTCATTCAATGATCGTTTCCTAAATAATAAATAAGAGAGTGCGACAGCTCAGTATACGTAAAGGCGTCTTGGTCAAACTCATTCAATATCCGATCTACTATTTTACACGCTAGATTGCTTATATATACACACAAATGCCGCAATTCTATCGAACCCAATAGGAAAAATTAATAAGGGATAAATAAATATCCTTTTTACCTTTCTACATGATTTTATAGAAAAATACATATTTTACAAAAAAAATATGAATTATTTGCTCAATAACTATTTATTGGCTCCATAAAATCTTATTAAATGATATGAATGATCCTTTTCTCTTAAGAATTTTAATTTTTTAAATAGCATTAAGGTTGAACAAATGCTCCCAATAAAAATGGTTTATTTTAATAAATTGGAAGACTAAAAGTGCAATACTATATTTAATGCTCATTTATACCTTTTATAATTATGAGTGTCATCTGTGCCATGTTATTAAGGACAGAAACAAGAAATATTAACATATAAAAACCATTTTGTTTATTATGATCTTAACAGAAACAAGTCATCTTCCTTTTGATAAGCAATATATTATGGTCTGTTTGGTGGTTAAAATCGTGATGGGTCACAAGATGTAATGACGCTTATTTTTAGTTCTGGGCAAGTATCTCCCAAGTGGTAGTAATGGATTATAGCACTTGATTCCTTAGCGTAGGTATACAATTTACTAGATATAAGCTATGATATGTTGTTTTTTAGACATATGATAGCTGATGCAAAGTATATCTTGATGTATATAACACTCACTGTGAATGTCCTGTCCCAAAGCTTTTCCGGGCCTTGGGTCCAGATATTATTTTATTATTCTTGGTTTCTTCAGCCACTGAGCTCTTTGAGTCTGTGGAGTCCTTTCTTTGTATACCAAGATATGTGAGAACGTCGTGTTCATTGGTCAAGTCCCGATCTGAGCGTATGGAGGAGGAATCGTCATCATCTGCAAGAAGGATAATAAGAGTAAGTACTCCACCTTGAGGATGATGGCAATCTTACCTTTGTATAAGGAGTGGAGGGAGTTAAAATAGTTTTTCTTCTTTTCTTAATGCTCCCGTCAAAGCGATAGTTGATGCCCTTGAAGGGCTTCTTCTTCTTTTTCCGAATCCCTTGAGAACGGCTGAGGTGTAGCTTTTTCGAAAAGGCTGATGAATGGGAGCCCCAGAGCTTTTGACACTCTTTTTAACGAAGCCCTTCCCATCTGCACGCCGCACAAAGCGGAACTTGGTGGCACCCTTATCTTCCTCCTGATCAACAACACTACTACTAGCCTTATCCTCATTCCCTGGAGGAAGAAGAGTATCTGGGCTTTTACGCAGCCTGGACTTGATGAGCGGGGAGTGCGGAGGGTCCTTGGACGGAGGATCATCATGCTTCGGAACATCTTCCTCCTCCTTCTTCTTCTCCTCTGTCTGATGATTCTGCTTGGAAACATCTTCCTCCTTCTTCTTCTCCTCTGTCTGATGATTCTGCTTGGGAACATCTTCCTCCTTCTTCTTCTCCTCTGTCTGATGATTCTGCTTGGGAGTGGGTAAATCCTCCTCGATTGGAGGCAGGGTTGTTCTTGCTTATTAGACGACGGACCATTTTCGCGTTTTGTCTGTTCCGGCGGTGGGACTCGATTTTTCATGAGAGGTGGCCGACCTCGAAGACGCACATTGACGGGTCGAAATCCAGGACGCATCATGGGGGGTGGAGGCCGACTCGGATGTCCCATGGAGATACGTTCTTAATCCCAGGGACACCCGGATGGAAGACAGGGCTGCTCCGAATCATGGCTTGGCTGCTGGTTCTTGGAGAAGGCACTCGGGGTCCTCCGCGGGGTGAGAACCGATGGCCGTTCCCCACCTTTTTGGCCACGTTCATCATGCCCAGAATGGGATTGTTGGAACTGCTGCCATATGAATGGCCATGAACAGGACGGATGTTGGAGGGGATACCGGCAAACTGTAGGCGAGGGGGCGGAGGTAGGAATCCTGCAGAGGCTCGTAGGAGCGGAGGGGGCCGGATTTGTACAGGTCGGAGTCCCTTGGGGACAATACCCGCCAAGTCACTTCGGGGCTTGAAGATCTGTGGGGAGCTGCTGTTGTGTATCTTGGTGATGGAAATTTGTGCGGGGAGCTCTCCGTTGTTGTAGCGGGGCTCGTTGTTAAGGTAGACCTCTCCAGGCTCCTCGCGCATGGTCACAGAGGGCTCGAGAAGCATGGGGGATGAGGTGTCCATGGAGGAAGACATTACATATATGATTGCTTATGCGTCTATGTAGTTTATTCTAATAAAATCCCGCTATTTTGCGTGTACATCACCTATGAATAATAATAATAATAAATGTAATCAGATCTAAAGCCATCATCTATTGCCTTTCAAAAAAATAGAAGGCCTAATTATTATTATTGCAAGGAGAGGAGGGGGAGGCAGAAAAAAGAGAATACAAGCAATGCTTTAATATTTTTATATGAGAAAGGCGGCAGTCATTATTCCCCCTTTTTCTCTCTATAATGTTGCTTTTGGAATGAATAAAAAGGCGTAGGATCAATTATGCAAGTTCAAGGTCTAGAAGGTTGTTTTGTTGTATTTATTTTGCGCCAAAGGATTTTTGATGAATCAAGAGGATCTTATGGTTGAGAATTGGTTCTTCCCTGAAGATTCACTCATAGGCTACTACAAGCAAACGAAAATCCTTAATGATACTCAAAGTGTACAAGAATTACACGTGCAATATACATAAAGTTTGCTGCCTGATATTATCCGTTGAAACCTTGAATGAAAGAAAATAGCATTACGGGACACATTTGATTACATTTTATTAGTAGGTCTTGTTCTTAACATTATAAAAGACAAATTTATATTATTGTTTTAAACATGTGAGATTTCGACATATATTTGAGCATAAACCCGTATTTAAGAGTGTTTCAAAGATTGGTTTAAAAAGTAAAATTTATGATGGTATGTATTGCCTTTGAAGGTTAATATATTATGTCTACAATATTAATTTTGTAATAGGATGTGGCTATAATAGAATATAAGGAGATATTTATATTGAATTCCCAAGTATTAACAAATTGTTTTAATACTAAAAAGACTTTTGCCTGATATTAATTGAGTATTATTTTAAAGTGTTTTAATGAATCTTATATATATATACATATATATAGTCTGGTAGCGTGGATGGTTATCCTTCTTTATAGAAAATTAATTTGTTATCAAAGTTGAATTGATCAAAGACTCGTATTCAATCTACTGTGTCCTCATGTCATCATCCAATTAGATCAATTCATGTGCCTGAATGCATCAACGCATTGTTGAGTGTTTGATAAATGATATTTCATGGAGGCATGGATTCTCTTGGTAGGTCCCCATGAAGATATCCCATGAAAGGTCAAGGAGTCCTTTAAAACGTCCTATGATGAACTCCAATTGTATGTACCCCCATCGTCTATTGTTAAGTCTAGATACCCCCAGTCAATTCATAGCAATTCAAACCGGCATTGTTGGAATGTCTCTTGCTTTCTTTTCTTTCAGAGTCTGTGTCTGTGGCATCTTTCCCCTTTGTTGAGGTTGGAAGTCTCTCCGGATCACTCCTCCTCACACAAAGGAAAGAGATTGAAAAAAGCAGCATTTCAAGGAATGAGAGCTTCAAAAAAGCGTGCTTTGCCAGGAGAATGTGAAGAGTAACTCTGAGAGATCTCTTTCCAAAGCCACACTTGATTCCATTCCACGGAGATGAAATGACGACTCCTCCTCCTCCTCCCAATACCGGCTTTTCAACCAACTTACAATTCACAAAGCAAGATCCTCCAAGGCACAAAGGAGACGAAGAAAAGAGAGTAAGTACACAAGTAAGGGCTCCGAGTTCCGGCAATCTCCCAAGGGCACACAAATGGAATCACGCCGTTCGCTCAACGAATCCAAATCCCAATCATAATAACAATAGTACTACGGACAACAAGCAGATTTTTCACGTCCCAAAGAAATGAAAATACTACAACAACATCAACATTCAAAAGAACTGCAGCACACAACCTTAGAAGAATAACCGGGCCGGCCTGCCTGCCCATCTGCCCTCGCATGCCCATCCCAAAGCCGCCTAGGTAAAGCACTTAAAAGGAAGACAAAAAAATCTCTCCCGCTATATTCTTCCCCTCTCCCTCTCTTTCAACTGTTGCTCTCTGTATTTCTCTCTACCTTTATGTCTCTCTCTTTCTTGTATCAAAGACATGATGAAAGAAAAAATAATTATGACTCCTCTACCTGGGAAATCTTCAAATTTATTTAAAAATGAAGAAGGAATTTCTCTCTGCGTCCCTCGCTTTTACACTTTCTCTTAATATGTATGTAGGATTATGTGTCTTTCCACATATATATTATTATTGCATGAACCCCATTGAGCGAAGTTGACCGTTTTGAAGAATAGAAAAAGAGATTAGAAAGGAGTGAAAGAAGAATAAGAAAAGCCACGAACTGTGGAAATGAACGAAAGGGGTTATTTCGGGGTTTTTTCAATGCTCCAATTTAACAAATTTATTAAATATAATTGTATATATGGACATATTTAAAGCCTGTTTATTGAGTATTGAATATATAAATGTCCATATTATCATATTCATTGCCGAATTTACGCTTTATTTTTAGGAGAACACTTTTTTTCCTTTCTCTGAATAATATGCGCTTCAAAAATTATCATGGACGTGGAACTCCCTATATTTAACTATATTTCTATGTAGAATATAATGCCTTCTCAATATAGTAGCATGCAAAAAGCCTCAAAAATGTATTGTGATACACGCATACAGGAACGGAGTGGAATAATTTATCCACCGGGACAATTATGCCCTCGCCGGCCTTATACAGGCCCCAATACAGGGCTCTCAAGTCTCACGCATTTGGCGTGTGACACAGGCATTTCCACCCGCTTACACGCCACACATTGTATTTCTCACGCAATTAAATTATCACGGTTCGTTCGTTGAAATTATTTTCTAAAAAAAACGTCATCACTTTTTTGGAAATTATTTTCTAAAAAAACGTCATCACTACTTTTTTAAATATTTGAACGCTGGTTAAATCTCACTCTGAACTCACTTCAAAACTTGAGAGCCCTGCTAATATGCCATTGGGAGGCTGTCAACGGCCGTTCATGTTCCTTGAGGCCAGTGGCCCACCGGGAATAGTCCCGGTACTTCCGCTGGCCACTCCGCCCCTGCATGCATATGACAACTTGGGAAGCATGAAAATATACCATTTTTAGATGATGATAATAATACAGGCGTGTGAGCGTTCAGCTTTTTTTTCTGTTCAGTGTTCCGTTCAATGTTTTTGCGTTCAGCGTTCAAATATTAAAAAAAAATAAAATGTGTTATTTTCAAAAATGAAAGTACTATTTAAGGTTTTTATAATAAAAATGAGCCCGAACCGACTTTCAAATGATATAAATTTGTTGACCGGATCTAACCCAGGGGTTCCCAACCTGGGTCCGCAGAACGTCTATATTCACAACATAAGAGGGTCGCCAGACTGGAGATTTTTCTATAGGGGTCGCCGAAGAAAAAAGGTTTGGAACCCCTGATCAAACCCCAGCTTGTATATAATTTTTCCTGACACGTAACAAAATTATCATTATATTAGTTGTTTTCCATACAGAAAAGACAAACAGTCACCATGAAAAAAACTTAACTATTATAATCCTAATAAAAACAATTTCAGATCGAACATATTTGAAAAAAGTGTCGTGATGACCAGACTCGCTTATTTTCGAATAACGTAGTCCGAGTTCGATATTAAGAATCTGCAAAATATTATTTTAAACCTTAGATGTATGAGTAACTGGATCCCTACTTTCTTCCGTATTGGATCCATTACATTTTAAATTATAATCATATTTAAGGTGTAATAAATAGCTTTTTTGTATCAATTAACTTCACTTACCAGTTGAAGATGACTTGTTCGCTTCAGAGTAAAATAGTACATTTAAGTTTAGTAAACCTTTGGATGATAAATCCAAAAATGACCTTGGTTGCATTCTATCAATTCAGAATTCAGTACAATCTGAGTTTACATTATGAATTGATAGAATGCAACCAAGGTCATTTTTGGATTTATCATTCAAAGGTTACTAAACTTAAAATACTATTTTACTCTGAAGCGAACAAGTCATCGAGTGAAGTTAATTGATACAAAAAAGCTATGAAATATGCTATCATTACACACTCCATTTTTTTCTTTGTTTTTACTGAAAACTTTGTTTTATTAAAAAACATCAAACATACGTTTGGTAGTAAATTAAATTTCCTTTAAATTAATAATTATTATTGAAGTCTGTAACGTCCACCATTTTGAAGAAATTTGCGGAAAACTATATTTTTACTAAATTTTTAAAACTTTGACCTCGTTGCGCGACCTCGTAATGTTGACCGATTTTGTTCCAACTTTGTATGTCGTCTTCTTTTATCACCAAGAAACAGAAAATCCACAATGTTGCTAACATTTCAAACATTTGAAAAATAAGAACAACCCTATATATATATATATATATATATATATATATATATATATATATATATATATATATATATATATATATATATATATATATATATATATATATATATATATATATATATATATATATATATATATATATATATATATATATATATATATTAAAATTCTAATCGCAAAATATAAAGTCAATTTCAATAGACAAACACTCTAGTTGTTAAAAAAGAAATATTTTTTTTTCGAAAAAAACAATGCGGTAAAAATGGTTAAAAATTCACAGTGACAATAAAAATGAAAATGTAAATTAATGACACAAATGTCTTCTGATAAAACCTCTATAAATTCGTAAGAGTTTTTTTGAGTTATCCTGCTGACAAACAAACCAACTTAAAATTTAAAATCTTCTTTACAAACTTAGAAGCACTAAAACCCCCCTATCAAAAATGTTTTTAATTTTGTGAATAGATTATTGATGAACTCTAGTTTTAGATGTTAAAATGTCACAATTTATTTTCATGTATCTCAGATTTGGATGTAACGTTAATATCATATTAGTTTAAAATAAATGTTGTACGGGTGTACAAAAAAAAACCAACGCCAGTGAAAACAATACCTCCTTCGGCGGAGGTAAAAAAGGATTGACCATTAGAATTACCGGGTGGCTCCTGCTGTTTTGTATAGATCTACAGCCGTTTCTTGGATCGCGGAGAAGGCACTACAGGAGGAAAGCATCTGGCTAAATAATCTCTTAGGAAACATATCGCTTCTAGCCCGGCCTATAATTGGATTATGTTAAGGACAGACGCAACATATGAATTCCTAGAAGATTTTTCCACCTCATTAGCTGTGATTCAAAGAATATATGGAGAGGAAAATCAAGTTTTTATAATTCCTCAACTATTGACATTATTTGTCAAAATAGAGAAATAAAGTTCTTTTAAGAATCTAGACGACCCGAAAAATTTGGAAAGGATAGCCTTATCCTCCAATATCCTCACAATACATGATCTCACGAATGACTCTATCTTCAAGTCCGGAAAATTTGTATTTAAACTTCAAAGGGTGGCAAAAGAGCACATAGTCCCCGTTCCGTGGCATTTAAGAATGCGTTTCTCCCCTGATACGAAAGCGGAGTCAGAAAGAATTGTCGACAAATACTTAAAGAATGGGATTTGAAGATATCGTGGAGAAGTAGAATTCTGAGTTCAATTTCCAAATTTAGCCATGAAAAACGCTTCTCTGCCAATTACAAATATCCACGGGTTGTATTTCCTTCAACGCTCCATGTAAAGACTTTGGCAAAATTTATAACCCAATTATTCATGCCTTTTTGCAATGTCATGTTCTTACAATCAAGGGACTTTATCAGCCTCAACATTCAAAACTATTCCCCCATTCTTCTTTTCGGTCTCACATCTTACCTGCGATCTGCGTCGGAGAAAACCAGAGCAATAGAGTTTGCTCTATCAAGCTCTAGAAGTTACGTAGCAGAGCACTTATTTTGGGGAAAACTGTCGAAACGGAGGAATTAAGATCTATTCAAATTTCTGCTACTGCTCGTTATTCTGCACTAGATATCAAGATTCCACGACGTACTGATTCCCAGTAGAGGTTCGCTACTTTCCCTCATTCTCGGTCAAAACAGTGAATGATCTTAAAAAACTCTTACGAATTTATAGAGGTTTTATCAGAAGACATTTGTGTCATTAATTTACCATTTTCATTTTTATTCTCACTGTGAATTTTTTTACCGTTTTTACCGCATTGTTTTTTACGGAAAAAAAATATCTTTTTTAACAACTAGAATGTTTGTCTATTGAAATTGACTTTTATATTTTGCGATTTAATTTTAAACTAGAATGTATATATATATATATTATTTTATATAACTTCACAAAATAGAATAAGGTTTAATAAAATTAAGTTTTGTTTAGAAAATTATATATATATAGAACGGACGAACGTCAACAAAAAATACTTTGGTCCGTCCGTCCGTTCATTACCTCCGCCGAAGGAGGTATTGTTTTCACTGGCGTTGGGTTTTTGTTTGTTTGTTTGTCAGAAGGATAACTCAAAAAAGTACTGAACGGATTCGAATGAAACTTTGTGGAGTTGTTGTAAATGCGAAAAGGAACAAGTGATTAAATTTTGGTATCTCTAAGTGCTTTTTTAATATGCAAAATGAGCAAAATACTACTACTAATAATAATGAAATGGGGTCTCTATTCAGGGAGTAGGAAAGAACAAACGCTAAAAAAATATTCATTGACGTATTATTGTTCATTTATCAGCTAAGGACTATGTTAACCCAGTGACGTAGCTTAAACTTCTTCCGCTTCCATCTCTGAGTGCTTTTTTAATATGCAAAATGAGCTAACAGAGAGGAAACAATGATTAGAGATAGAAAATCGGGCGTGTGAAAGGGAGAATGTTTGAATAGGAATGTTGTGGGGATCGGCGGAGGTACACACTCTCTGAGTGTATATATGCCTCTAGTTTTCACTGGTGTTGGTTTGTTAGTTTGTTGGTTTGTTTGTCAGCAGGATAACTCAAAAAGTACGGAACGGATTCGGATGAAACTTAGTGGAGTTGATGGAAATGCCAAAAGGAACAAGTGATTAAATTTTGGCACCTCTGAGTGCAGAATTAAGATGCAAAATGAGCTAAATACTAATAAATATTTCAAGTTTTCCTACTCTGCCAATAGATGTCGCTATGCTGTGAAATCGGGTGCCGGAGCGTCTTCCTCTCGGAATTTCCGTCGAGGGGAACCCTCCCCCGTCCCTCTACGCCGCCCCAGTCGTGAAAAATCCGCCTTGGAAGGCTCATAAGGACCCCGTGACGGCGGAGGTTTGCACTCTCTGAGTGTATATATGCCTATAGTTGTAGATTGAACTTCCTCCAATGAAGAATTTTCCCGTCCACAAAGTTTTATAACTTACTTTCTTTGCGAAAAGAGTGGATATTTTTTTAAGAAGTTCTATCAATGTTTCTTATGTCACTCCAGAAAAAAGTGAAGACGTTTTTTTTAAGAAGTTAAATCAATGTATCTTATGTCACTCCAGTCACTCCATTATGGTCCTATATATTTTCCTCTCCGTCTTTTTTTCATTTTTTAACATTTTTGGAAAAGCTCTAGGGAGCCACTAGGGTAGCTCTGAAGAGCCGAGGGCTGCCGACCCCTGGCCTATGGGAATGTTCAAAGAATTGATCTTACATTCCTCAGAGTACTTTGGTTGATACCTTCTCGACCATCCTGGCGCCTTAAAAAGTTTCTTGCTATATCGAGGAGAAGCCAAAATAATAAATTATCATCTATAGTCATGAAACAACCACATACAATTGTGACATGCGAGTATAAAATGTTTACCAAGCTATGTTATTAGTTACTAAGAAGCGTATAGGGACTAACCTTGTAAATATATTTTTGTTTACTCGTAGACTGTTATTTGTGCTCCATGACAAATTAATACTGTTCCCAGTCCTCGCATCCGATTCCTAAGATTTTAACTCTCGAGTCCTCCTATCCGAGTCCTAATATTTAAGTTATCAAGTCCACGAATCCGAGTCCATCAAAATGAGCAAATCCATGATTCCGAGTCCACAGCCCAGATGAATATCCCGTAGTCAGACTTAATCTCAACTTATTTCAACAATAGTTTCATACCTAAATACTAAATAAGTTGTTTATTTTGTAATAAGAATGAATGAATAAAAATGTCATTCAATTGTGTGTAAATTTTTGTCAATTGGGGTAAAATAAAAAAAGTGCTTTACTATTCTATACAGAGTTCTTGGGAGAGTAGTTTATAAGTTCTTATCACAATATTTTCATCCCTGGTTTATATCCCAGAAAAAAATACTTAATCAAAACTACATTGAAATGCTTGGAAAAATTGAACGCTGAACGCAAAACTCTTTTTTTTGCGTTTCAATGTTCAGTGTTGAAAAAAAAGTTGCGTTCCATTCACAAGCCTGTAATAATATGAATTCCTCTTACAAATTGATAAATCATAAATTATGATTCATAATGGTACTATTAACCCTTTACACGCAGCTCCGTGAATTGTTATCCGATTTTCTTCAAATTTGAAACATAATCATCTTTTTACCTTATTTGAATGTACCCCAAACGAAATTTAGCTGATTGAATTCTAAGTTATGTTTTTAGTATGTTCCCAAAATGGGAACGTTGGCGCTTCTAGTACTACAATTTTGTACATATTATTATTATTATTCTTTATTTCCTTTATTTATATCATTTTCAACATTTTTCATCGAAAATGGAACTTTTAATTGTTCTAATAAAGATGACTAAATGCCTTATGCAATCTTTTAATACACTTTGTATATTAAATTATAGTATTGTTTAAGATAGAAGACACATCTTTCTTGAGTACATGATAACAAATATGATTTATTCGGTCAAGCCTTATATCTCTGGCGGGCTGAAAAGTACGTCCTCCAAGAGTCAGTAGATCATTTTGACGATGTATCAGAGTAAATATCCTTCCTATTTGCAGATGGCTCATTTTATCGTTTTGGTTGGCCAATGAATAACACTTAAATACTCCCATAATCGAGGAATAATCACCTTTGTTCTGAAGTTATTAGGTAGGTCAATAATTAAAAAAGAATATTGTTTCACAAGTGAATGGCACAAAATACTCATTTCATCTTCGAGTATTGACTTCCATGTAATTAATGCATATGGTCCCATATCAAATGTTCTCCCTTTTATCAAGCCATTATTAATTTTCACAAAGAAGATTTTTTACCCTTAATTTTATTAGGTGATTGGAATGTTGATTTGGAAATAGTCCAAAGTATCCAAATTCAGTTTTAAACTCATTTATGATCTTAAACTAATTGATACCATGAAAATGCTCAACCCGAATCGAGATATGGTTCTTGGAAGATTGGTCTTAATTCTTCTCCCATTGACCATATTTTATATATTCGTGTCTTTTATCTACTGTTAATAAGGCTTTTTATAAGTTTGAATCATCGTCAGACCATAAAATTATGGAACTGGAATTCTTAGATGTCCATACAAAGAAGAATTTTAGAATTCCGAAATGGATTTTAGATTCGGAAGATTTTAAAACGATTTTAAAGCGAAATTTAAAAAATCTTATAATCCGCATGTTTCTTGTCAAAACAATATATTTTATTTTTATTAAGGTTGTACGTGATACAACCTTGTCTTTTTTGAAAGGAAAAGGGAAATGGAAAGGCACCTTCAGGAAAAAATAGAAAAAATAGCCAATAAAGATTCTGTCTTTGTCCAAAATCTAGCTACGGAAACCCAAAATATGTTTCGTATTTCAGAAATCGCAGAGGAGGAAAAGGCAAGAAAAGTTAAGTTGGAATCTAGTGCTGCAATTTTTTTAGGCAAAACTATTCTAACAAAGAAATTATGCACAAAAAGTTACAAAAATTATTGTTGGAAAAGATACAATAACAGACTCACAGTCTATTTTAAATATTTTCCATAACCATTTTCAAGAAGTGGTTGGTGGAACTGGAGAAAATTCCCCACGAGCAAAAAAAAAAAATAAGAATAGCACTGTTTACTCACATGAAGTTATTTTTGACTATTTAACAAAAAATCTAAAATGATAAATCTTCTGGTCCAGACTGTATACAAGGAAAAGTGTTTACTTTGTGTCTTGAAGAGGTCATACCTTACCTACTAAGCTTCGGATCATATATGGAAAGGAAAGGAAGGCTTCCCTCATCTTTAACATGTGGACGGATATCCCTTATTCCAAAAAAAGGAAATGGAACTAAAATTAATCATTGGAGACCATTAACGATTTTAAATGAATCTTACAGAATTTTAGCTGGCGTTTTATCTAGACAAATAGAACCAATTTTAAACAAAAAGGTGGGACCAGAACAAAAAGGTTTTCTTAAGGGAAGAAACATTTAGACATTTCTCGAAATATTCAAGCATGCATTGAATCCGTGAGAGAGAGGAAAACTTTTGGGGCATTGATTGCAGTCGATTATAAAAAAGCATTTGACACGATTTCTCATACATTCATTTTAAAGTATTAAAAAGTATTTACCTCGTCGTTTTTTTAACCCTATATGATCACTTCTCTTTAATGGTACGTCTGTTGTATCCATAAATGGAATACATAGTGAGTCCATCAGATTAGGGAGAAGTTGCAGACAAGGCTGCCCTGTTTCACCTCTTTTGTTTGTTACTGGAATGGATGTCATGTCTAGTATTTTACAACGAAAATATAATGGTTTTGGGATAAGACTTGGGACAAAAAAACATATATTGGATCTATACGCGGACGATTTGACCCTTTTTGTAGAAGCCCACTCAGAAGCTCAGTTGACAAAGCGAATTGATATACTCTTCTCCTTTTTGAAAAAATTTGCTGTTAGGTCTGGGTTATATGTAAATCAAGAAAAAACTTCAATTGTTCCCTTAGGCCTATGGAAACCATCTAGTTTGCTAACGTCGGAGGGTGTAAAATGAAAGACAGAGCTAATATATTGGGGATATAATGGACCTCACACGGACCCGGCCCTTCCAATTGGTTGAATTTAAACCATATGGCAAGGAAATACTGTTTCGAATAGAGGTCTCGCAATATTCTCAAGAGAATCAATATGTATAATAATATGCTTGTCTCTCGGGTAATTTATGTGGCTACTGCAGTTCCTTCTGTAGCAGAAAAGGCCATAGCAGAAGAAGATGTCTGGTTAGGGATTTTTTTCCATGGTAGATATATCTCCGCAGTTAAAAGGCCTCGAAAGCAGTTAGGAGGAGGGATTTCACTCCTGGGAAATATTCTTCCAAAGATATATATAGTAAAATTCTTGTGGATCTCAACCAGAACCTTTTTTTGGAGTGGACTATATAACCCATTCTTCAATATATATTTTGCTCATGCTTGGATCGTTACTTTCCAACCCGACCATAAAGGAGAAATCCTATGAATGGTCTGCAGTTCAAAGAGTTTTGTGGTCAGGGAATCCCATTTACGACTACAATAGTACAATTGATATTATAGTCCGAAACCGCCATAAGAGTCATTTTTTTGTTAATCTCCCTTGTCCGGAAGAACTTGAGTTTCTTGCTCTTTCTGAAAATTGCATTACTGTGCACGACCTAAAGCCAAAGTCCGTCTTCGATAGTGGGAGGTTCTTTTTTCCTCTGAGAAGAACAGCTAAAAGTCGCTTACCACTCTTGCCATGGTATTTGAAATTCAAAGATAGGGATTTAAACAATGAGGTTGCAAATAACCTCTGTGAAAAGTTTTTGCGACTCCTAAACCTTTCTTCTATTTGGAAGAATCGAATAATGCGTTCGACTTCTGGACATTTTTATCATAAGACTTTTACTGTTCAATTTCAGATCTCCAATGACCTAATCTTTTACAACCACCATTGTAAAGATTGCGGTGAGCTCTACCCCGAAACTCTACACACCTTCTTCGATTGTCCGGTTCTAAGTATTGTAAAGAATTTCTTACAATTGAACATAAAAGCCACGTCTCCGACCGATCTAAGGGCAACAATGCTATTCGGAGTCGATACCGACCAAAATATCGAAGCTGACGAAGTCAAATCCATAAATATTACTCTTCGAGGTATAAAAGCGTACATCGCCAGAGCATTAACGGGTGGGACTCAATTAGAAACGTCAAGCATCCGAGCAATAATGATAGCTACATCAGCGAGATATTCGACATTCTCAGTCAAGATTCCAAAGATATTTGGACAGGAATGGGACTTCGCGGGAAATCTTATGAATTTTTCCCTTCCAGTTCCGTGCGACATTTGAAAACATTGAACTTTATAATACAACAGTATGATAAATTCACCCCAAGAAACTCTTAAACCTCTTTTTACAAAATATGTTTTTATTATGTTAGATAATTGTTTTACTTTTATAGTCCACCCTGATATGAGGGGCTTGTTTTTTATAAAATAGGGTGTGCTTTTTAACCATTCAATCTCTTTGTTTTTTAAGTAAGAGAGTAAAGAAATATTTGGAGACTTATTAGAAAGACTGGTTTATATGTGTTGTATATGTATTTTTAAATTTTAAAGAAAATTGTTTTATCCCACCCTTTGTCGCAAATTATAATATAGTGTATCTTTGTTCTTTTTATAATTGAGTTGATAGGTCTTTAAGGGGCATTTAATTTTTAACTACAATATTAATTTATGCTTTTCATAATACAATTTGTCCTTTGAACCTTTATAAATAATTTATATATAACTTTGTATATAATTTATGAAATAAATAAGGACCTTGCTTTTGAGAAAAAAAAATCGATAAATTGAGTGCAATAATAAAAATATTCCACCACCATTTTTTGAGCCGATATAGGATGATATTAGATGGTCGCAATATGTACTCCTCATTTCAGAAATATACACTCTAATTGTCTTCCTTGTTTCGTGTTTCCCGGATTAAATATCGAAATTCTATGGATATCCATCGGAGCTTCACATCATCCCAATCTTATAGCCGAATCTTACTGACTTGTTCCTCATATAATGTTTTGCACCTATTTATCCATGATATGGGATCATGTATTATCCACACTAAGTCTTTCGTAAGCCCCATCACACTGGAAACATTTTCTTTAAGCATGTTGTATAAGGATAGGATTTCAAAACTTTAGGTTTGTCTAATTGGGAGTTGCCATACATTTGTCAATATCTCCAGTTAATTCACCAAGATTGGAGTCTTGGTGCAGATATTCGTCGTCAATTTCTTCGTCACTAGGTATATCCCGCCCACTATTCGTTGGATATAGAACCACAAACTCGATTTCCTTACTTTTGGTGTCTTCGATCTCACAACTGAGGAAATCATGGGGGATATTTTGTTAGATTCTCTTAATCATTTGACTCATAAAATTAATTGAAATAAATTATGAATAATAATAAACTTACTAGTCACCTCTATCCTCCATTATAAAGAATATTATAACAAACATCTGTATTTTATAGTTGATAATTATGTATGTACATACCAACGTACGTAAATCGAATGAAAGGAAACAAAGAATTATACGCAAAAACGTAGAACATGAAAATGAGTACCAATAGGCGCCAACGATTTTGGTCTACTAGAATATTGATAATATTAAAAAAATGTTCGATATAAATCTTTAGTATATTGGCTTATCAAAATAGTTATGAATTGTAATAATATCAGTTTTTAATCCCTATTTTTCTTATTACTTAAAGATAAGTCAAAACGTAATAAATTCGGGGTTCTCAAAGCCCTCAAACAAGTAGTAAAATCGATTTTTTTTTTTACAAATATTCCATTTTGTTTTTAAACTTTATAATAAAAATGCATTCAATTGTTTTTATTGAAATGACGCGATGCAGAACACTTGAAAAGTAGGTTTCCCCAAGGGAAACGTTGGCGTGTAAACGGTTACAACGAGCATGCTAGGAAGTATCTCTCAATAACTATTTAATGAAGCAAGTCATAAGGACTTTCTAGCAATGAATTGTTTATGTATTAGATTATTCGATTCTTATAAAAAACATATATTCTTTCAGGTTCTAAAGCAGCTAGTTTATTGTTTATACAGTTTATTTCATGGCATAGCTATTCTTGAAGTCATACTATATATCACCACATAAACACCTTTAATCAACAATAAAAACGAAAATGTACATTATTAAGGAAGATAATTACATGACGCTCCCTGTTGAAAAGTTAACTATTTTAGGTTGGGTCCTATGTGGAGTAGATGGCATTTCTCACAGTATTACCGTACATAATAGATTTCCGTTCACGCTGGAATTGTAATAAAATTAAAAGGTATGATTCAATTTATTTAAATTTTGGGACCGTGAGAATGTTATAAACTATAATGTTTATTTAATGTTTTTATACGCATTTGGTTTGTGGGTTTTATGTAAATGTAAATGTCTAATTTTAGTTTATTTAACTAATAACCGAACTGGTTAATTTAAAAAAAGATTGTTGATAAATTCCAAAGAACCTATGACGGCTGAGCTTTATCTCACTGGAGCTCAAGCTGATTGCACATGCAAAGAACTGCCTTTTTGAAATAAAATTATTAAGTGGTTTATAAAATGCAATGAATCGTCATTGATCTTAGAGATAGAGTTTATCGAAGCTTTATTCGCGGATCCCTCAACGACGCATTCATTTTGATGAGGCCAACTTGTGTCTCAGTGGGACACGACGTCTTCACCCGACCTACTAGCTTCTCCATAAGCTCCAATGTGATTTCCCCCAGGTCCCTTTTATTGCACTAACTGCCACCCGCGACGCCCCGTGTCCGCACGGAATTCACATGCATAAGAAGACATGCTAAACAAGGAATATTAATAAGTCTACTATCGTTCGTCAGATAAGGTCATGCCACCACTCTCAGCACATACCGCCACATAGTCATCTCTAATATGGGATATTTCATTTTGACCTCTCAGGACTCCTACTCGATCGCCTAAACCGTCGTTATACTGTAAAGACATTTTAACGATTAGTAGAACTTCATCTCTTCTTCAGGACGTGTTTGTACTACAAGGAAAAATTGATGATTCTATCTATGCGTACTTATCTAAAAATTTTTTTGGCGATGCTATGATTGCATTTTAATTCTTGATATATATTCTTGACAGGGCGTCACGAACTTTCCACGCCTCACCAACCTTGGTATATTTTGTTATGATTCACAAAGAGATATAATAAGATCCACAGCTTCTCCTCCTTCCACAGACAGAATTGCCTATGAAGATCAACGAGAGAATCCCTCCAAACCTCAGCTGCCGCTTCCCGTGACTGCTACCGTTAAATGGCTATGAGCGCCTTGCTCTAAGGGTGAAATCCTGATAATGTCATATGAAAAGCTTCGAGACAAGACTACGAGAGAGACTTATCCCAATGTGCCAGTGCTTTTTGGACCAACGGTTGAATTATACACTGCATTTCTAAATAGCGAAGAATACTCTTGGTATTTTCCTTATTTTAGCTCAAGCATCGCGTCTATTGGTGGATGGATGGATGTCTAAGTCAAGTAAGAGCTTCTAACTATTCATCAAAACTAAAAGTACAATTTTTTAAATCTAAAGCAATTTAAAATATGAATGTTATATATATATATATATATATATATATATATAGATATAATATATCTATATAGATCTATATATAGTTATCTTGCCCGTGTTCCACTTTTTTCCCCTTCCGTTCAATTTTTCCCGTTCATCGTTCCGTTCATTACTTCCTTCCTCGGAACGTCGTTCATTTTGCGTTCTGTCCAAAATTGGATTTCAAAAAATTCTCATAAAAGGCTCTTTACTTTCATGCATCCTCGTATTATCGGGTATAAAATTTTAAACCAGGCCCTTATAGTTTTCGGCTTGAAATTAGTTACCGCAATTAGATTCCACAAAACTTACAAACTTCGATAATATATTTAGATATAAAATATTGAACCCGAGGCTCGCCCGAAAATTTACATATTTTTTTACCCCGACCCAAAATTGTGCCAATATGAAAGTCAACCTGTAAAAATTATATTGCTATAATTATGAAAAGTTTATTTATTTACATCTTAAGCATAACATTTTTCTATAAATTACAATATTTATTTGCTAATAGAGGAGTTGTTTTTCGAAATTTTCATCTCCTATCTTTTGCCTTGTCCTTCGCAATAAAATTTAGATTGGAAGTAGAGTCTCTCCGAACTGGTTTTGCGATGTCTAAAAACCTACTTTGAACTCAGGAAGATATGCTGAAGCAATTAGCTCCAAATCTTCGTTTGATCCCAAAAGAGAGTGCATCAATTAACACCCTACACCTGGACGCAGCTTCCCTCTCCTTAGTTTGGAGGTCAAAACGATAATTATCGAAAGGGATTACGAATGAAATAAATAAGTTCTGTTAGTAACTAAACAATTAAATTTAGTGACCGACAACAACCTGAAAAAAATGTTAATACATACTAAAATCGAGGTTGGGTGATTTCCTCTTGAATATTATTTGAACGGAACGCAAAAAGACAAATTTTAGCGTTCCGTTCAATTTTTTTCCGTTCCGCAGAACGCCGTTCAATTATACGTTCCGTTCAAAACTCTGTATATATATATATATATATATACATATATATATATATTTATATATATATATTATATATCTATATATATATATATCTATATTATATATATATATATATATATAGATATATATATATATATATATATATATATATTATACTATAGGATATATATATTTTAGTATATATATATCAGAGTTGCAAACTAGCGAATGTAAATCGGTATTCGATACTACCGACGATAGATTTCAAATATCGAACCGATTATACAATATTCGGTAGAACTACCGAATACCGTACCGATTGACAATCGATATAGAGAGCTTATTCCCTCAATAGCAGAGAACATCGTTCAACTTTCGCTTAGCACCAAGCGCTCCCTAGTGTGAAGAACTTGAACTTCGCAAAATAAATACAACTCATAGTATTATAGAGCAGATACATAAATAGACATTCAATACAAGCTTATGTTATGCATTGAATACTAGAGTACCTGAAAGTACATTTATTATCGGACAATAATAGACAGTAAATGAAAAAAAGTCTATAGCCTTCGATTTCCTAAAAAATCCAAGTACATATATATTTATATAAGATTAGTATGTATTAAATTTCAAATAATCTTTAATATTATAACAAATGTTTGTATTTAATTGTCCTTTGTTATAAACTGTCCGATATTAAATGCATATGAAGAAGTAAAAGCAGATACATAAATAAATTTCTCTCTCTTTCTAATCTACTGCACCGATATCAAGTGATAATGTAGATATATAAAAAATATACCGAATACCGATATCGATCGTAGAAGGTATATACCGAATATCGAACCGGTGGTAGATTTTCTACCGAATCCCAGCTCATATATCTACATATATGGATATATATATATAATATTAATCATAACAATTTTATTTTTATGATAAGATTTTTACTGTATCACAATACCAAGCCAATAAATAAGTTAAATAAATATTAACTAAACATTAATATGTTGAGGTATCATTGTACAATTTAAATAGTATCGTAGCTATACGTAGCTTTTATTCTGTTATTGACTTTGTTTTTAGTAATAAAAAAGCATATTCCATCATCTGTTTTAATTAAATGATGTTAAGGTAGTGATAAAACAGGAAAGGGAAAATTGTAGCTTCCAAGTGAAGGCCATGAACGTTGATTAACATAGCAATAAATTGACAGTTTTATATTATTTTTTTTTTAGCTAAATGAGTCATTTTCACTTCAATAATTCATAATTCAACGATCAAACAAGTAGCTATTATATTTACAAAAATGATCAAACAAGTATTTAATAAAATGAATAACGAGTGTGATATATATTTTAATACTTTTTATTTATCGCCAATAGTAAATATAATATTATTTAGAAACGATCCATTGTTTAACATTAAAAAAAACAAGTAATTCAAGATTATATGTTTTCATTGTGAAATAGACTGAAATTAAAGAAATTTTACTATTCAAATAAAATTTCATATCTGACGATCTTTGTTTCTCTGAAACTACACTGCCTCATTAAACTTCCAGTTTTGGAGGTGCCATGATTTCAAATCGGAGGATCTTGAGGAGGTTACAGCGGGGCTGGCGTTACGTTTGGGCGGCTCCGGTTCAGCTTGAGGTTGAGCAAGACTTTTTCAACCATGGAAAGATATCATTCGCCAATAAAAAGGCAAACAGTTTTTTTTTCTTCGTAACAAATCACAGTTATAGGTAACGCAACCTAATGATGTATTATTTATATATTTTGATCAATACTTGTTAAGACTAAATTTATATTTTCTTTACTTTCATCCCAGATATCGAAATTAATAAAAACTCTTCTGAAATGCATTGACATATACCAAAATATATACAATTGATTATAGTCAATAGACTCGAAAGAAAAAATATAGCCGCTTAAATAGAACACTAAAAAGGATTTTTTTTTAAATATGAGCCTATTTTTTCGAATAGTACGAAAGATATTGAAATTATAAAAACTGATTTGAAATGCATTGACATACTAGAAAAATAAATAGTACTGACATTTGTAGTTATTCTTACTTTGCACGAAGATAATGGGCATGAACCATTAGAAATGATGAAAATTGTAAATTTCACAAATATCCTTATCCTGGACACAAAAGGCAAATTAGAAATGATTAAAAGTATTTTTTCATGTTTTCTGGACATAGGCAAATAGGAAATTACAGTTTCACACTCAAGGACAAAAACTTTGTGACACGGTGTTATCAATGTCCGAGGCCCAGAGCGCAGAAAGAATGAGTGAAGGCAAAGAAGAAGAGATCTGCTAGTAAGATTTTTCCAAAATTTTCGGTGGATGAGACTGAGGTAGTAAGACGTGATTTGGTTTTTGGAGTTAATCGGAAAATTCGTTTTTCCATAGGTTTACTTAATTTTTTTTCTATCCCTGTCTTTCCCCCCAAATTTAAGTTTTGTGGAAAATAACATTTTTTATAACGCAACATCGCGCTAATCAAATTTTAATAATGTTTAGAGATGGAGAGTGAGTTAAATATCCAGCCTAAGGAATACAAAATGAAAAATGTAATGAAGACCCAATGATAACTTTTTAAGAAACTGATTTTCATATGAAAAGTCACATGCAATGACATCACTGAATTATTCGTTTGACTTCTTCTTTTTACGATGTTTAAATACTCAGCCGTAAGGAATACCAAACGGAAAAAATGGTAATGAAGAGCTATGACAACTTTTAAGGAACTGGTTTTAATATGAAAAGTCACATGCAATGATTTCACTGAAATTATCGTGTGGTTTCTTCTTTGTGAGATGTTTAAATACCGCCGTAAGGAACAAAAACAAAAATGCAATGAAGACCTAATGACAACTGTTGAAGGAACTTATTTTAATATGAAAAAGTCACATGCGATGACATCATTGAAATTATTCGTGTGATTTCTTCTTTTAAGATGTCTAAATACCTACCAATAAATAATACAAAACGGAAAAAAAGGGTAATGAAAACCCAATGACGACTTTTAAGGAACTGATTTTATAAAAAATCACATGCGAGGACATCACTAAATTATTCGTGTGATTTTTTTCCATTCCAGACTATTGTCCAGTTGGAAAATCCCGGGCAGCGCCGGTGACATTCGCTTGTATAATATATAACACACTAAAACATAGACAAACGGAATCATCATCTCCTAATAAACAATGACTCTTATCTGTCCAAGCATTTATATACTTTCCCAATATTTGTGTCCCTGCATCATCCAAGACTATTGATTAAACAATCAATATATTCACGTGTGAACTATTGTGCATATCCATGTTTATGAGGTGCTTTTGTTCATATGAAGATTGTGTGCACGTTTATAGTTAGTGGTGTTGTTCATAAAGTGACGTTATGATCAGGTATAACGTTCTCACAGCTTTGCAAAATATAGATGACTTACATGTTTTTCATATCGAGAGGATCAATAGTGAGATATCGTGGATTTGTAGATCATGGAAGAAAAAAGGTTATACCTATTTGATCCTTTTGTAGTAAAAACTCTATATGATATAATCATTGGATTATGATTAGCTTTGTGAATCCCCTTATAAACCTTAACGAACAAGATACAACTTTGTTATCATCAGTCTTTTGATTCCTATAAGTATTACATAAAGGGGTTTTCAAGGCTCACATTTTTACGTCCATGATTTCGAGAACAGAATCTTATTAGTCATGTTTCTTTGCGACAGCTTGTGCTCAGTCAATATTGAGGTATCATCAACGCTTGTAATTTTTGAAAATTTATACTAATGTCTGAATCTTTGATACAAACTTTAAGAGAGTTAGTGGCAATGTTTTTTTTCTCAAAAGCACGGTATCTTTTTCAAATCTCCTTTATTATTTATATAAAAAGTACACATAAATAAAATAAATAATATAGTTCATAATAAAATATTTAAATAAAAGGCTTTTCAAATAATAACACAGTCTTATTGTAAAAAATATACATCACCTAATATAAAATAATAAAAAAGGACATTTTTGTTTGAATAATAATAAATAAACATTAGTTTAAAATACTTTCCTATCCAGACCTTAAAATTTAAAACATTTAGCATTCTTTATATAATATTATATCTATTATCATATATATTATATATAGATTATAGAATATATATATATATATATATATATATAATACTATATATATATAATATATATATATATATATATATACAGGCTTGTGAGCGATCAGGAAAAAAATAGCGATCCGATCAAAAAGCGATCAGAAATTCTTTGGCGATATAGCGATACAACGATCAGGATTTTTCCGATCAGCGATCCGATCAATTTAATTGCGATCAAAAAAAATTACCTATGTAATACTAATTCTACGTAAAAATTAGAATGTTTATACAGTCAAACCTTTAATCTTATATGGCATGGATGATTTTTTCCCATAGCCTATGAGCTCCAAAATAACGACTTCTCCATAGGCGCCTGCTGTGTATTTAAGGACAAAAATATCAGAATGATTGTTTCTCATAGCCTATGAGTCCAACACTCTGGCTCAACAATGACATATGCTGCATATTTTAAGACAGGAGATGCCAAAATAATGTTCCCATAGCCTATGAGCTCCAAAACGATGACTTCTGGATAGTTTCTGTCTGTTATATTTTAGAACAAAAACATATTGCAGGATAGCACACACTGGCTTTTTCCATTAGTATAGTCTGTATTTTGTGTTTTCTAAACAAATATAAATTGTTGTAATGGATTTTGTTAATGTGACACCTAGTTAAGTTTTAAGAAATGTAGGGGTTTGTCTCAAAATCCTTATACAAACATTTTTTTTTTTTAGTTATTTATACAAATTGATCGGATCGCTATTTTTAGTGATTTTCTTACGATCAAAAGATATAAAGATCAGGACCTTTTGCGATACTCCCGATCAGCGATCAAATATCGCTATATCGCTATTGAAAACACACCCCCACGATCAAAAAAACTTCCGATCAACAAGCCTGTATATATATATTATTATCCAACTAACACAATATTTAATTAAAAAGATAATATTATATAGCAAATATTCAAGAAAAATATAAAATATATCAATTCTTAAATGCAATAAAAGAAGATCAATAATTTAAGATCTATAATTCTTATTAGCGTTCGGTTTTTGGTGTTCTTGTATTGGCAAAGAAGAACATGAGTGTCGTTGCGAGGTGGTGATGATATATATGGGACATACTTGATCAAAAAGTGGCAAATTGTGGTCAACGAAATGGACCTGTAAAATCAGCTATTCACGTTTTGTGACAAAATTGAACCCATATACACGCTACATAATTTTACAATCAACTTTAAGTATATATGATGGCTCTTAAGTTTACAGCACACTTCAAATTTAATCTATGCTACTAAAATTTAGTTTACCTTGTAATAATTATGGCTCTCTATATAATACAATAATTCATGCATTTGCTGATTGCCCAAACTAAAATTTATAAAGCCGATTAATCCCATTAAACATGTGCAATGAAGAACATCATGTGCCTCTAAATTAATATCACATATCATTTATTTGGTGTATTGAAAAGAAAACACACCAAAAAACCCACAAAACAACACACATTGTTGTGGGCCGGCGGACCCGAGACTCAAGATGCTCAAAATAGAATTTGAGGGGTTCCTTACTCGTATTTTTACAATATGCGATGGGTTTTGAAACCCCAAACCCCCATTGTTGTGGCTGGCGGAACCCGAGGACCCAGTGCATAAAATGGCATTTGAGGGGTTCCTTACTCGTATTTTTTACAATTGACGAAGGGTTTTGAAACCCCAATACCCCATTGTTGCGGCTGGCGGAACCCGCAGGCCCAAGGTGAACAAAATGGCTTTGAGGTTTCTTTACCTCGTATTTTTACCAATGTAGGTGTGGTTTTGAAACCCCAATACCCATTAATTTTTGAATCTTCTGCAAGTCAATTATCTTGTGCCAGGTGTGACCCAATTGTACTGCTACAGAAAACATATTTTTTTTGAAAAAATGGTCTGAATTTTTTAAATCAAAGCTTGAGGCTGGCGCTGAATCGGCCGTCGCTGATCGTCTGGCGGCTGAATCGGCCGGCGCTGAATTGGCCGGTGGCTGAGTCGGCGGCTCTGAATTGTACCGTACCCAATTTTAAACTATAATGTTTATTTTTATATTTA
>CP045890.1:11246469-11277229 GCA_013387185.1 Caligus rogercresseyi
TTCTGGAGTTGTTGGAAATGCCAAAAGTAACAAGTGATTAAATTTTTGGCATCTCTGAGTTGGTGAATTAAGATGCAAATTGAGCGAAATACTAATAAATATTTCAAGTTAGCCTACTCTGCCAATAGATGTCGCTGTGCTGTGAAATCGGGTGCCGGAGCGTCGTCCTCTCAGAATTTCCGTCGAGGGAACCCTCCCCCGTCCCTCTACGCGACCCCATTCGTGAAAAATCCGCCTCGGAAGGCTCATAAGGACCCCGTGACGGCGGAGTTTTGCCCTCTCTGAGTGTATATATGCCTCTAGTATTGATTATTATTTTATATATATTCATGAATATCACAATTGACATGAATTAAGTAAGTACATCATTATGTACCTCATTCTACTCTCAAATCATATTTATTTATAATTCAGTTATGACGACACAACACCATTTAAAATTATCGACAAAGTTTATAAAGCTAATGTATCGAGAAATTTATAATTAACGAATATTAAGTAAAAATATCGACTTTTATTTGTTAACTCTTATCAAAATATATAACATAAGAGTTTATTAGTGACGTCAAACACCCTTTCATTCCTAGCAGGCTGAACTCCATCTCTCTGATACCCCTATCTCTATGTATCTTGGCAAGACCTAACATAAAATCATTCAATTGTACTCTAGATAATACAATTAATACAAATTTATTAAAGAATATATTCGGCATGTCAGCCATTTTTGAATAACAAACAAGATTTTTTCTCTATCTTTAACTTCAGTTATCATATACAAAATACAGTTTATTGTTATTAATCTTCTTAATTTGTTGTGCATCTTTAAAGGCAAATAAACAAACATTTAAAGTGGCATTACATGACTAAGAAATATTTTTGTGAGGGGTCCTAAACAGCTTAAAGGAATATGTCAGATTTTTAAATAATTTATGTTCCTCTACAAAATATATTAGTAAAAAATCCGAACAATGTGTTTTGGCATATTCCAAAATAACCAGTAATGTCATCGTTGTATTTTTAGAAATACTGAAGAGGACTCATAGTTAATTTCTTTATTTCCCTATTTTTATATATATTTTATTTCATAGACCTTGAACAGTCATGTAATAAGGTGTGAGCTATAGTAAATGGTAATATATTTGTAAAATATACTAGAAATTTAACAAAACAGGAAAAAATAAGGTATATGTTTCAGGCGTTTAATTCACGTTGCGTTATGTGGTTTTTGTTTTCATAGACTTGTACTTATTAATGTCACTAATGATACAATCTCATGCGTAGGCAAAATAATTATTCCCTGGGGCAAAGAGAACATGCAATTTCCCTTCATTAACAAAACAATCTGGTGTACACATAGAGATATAAAGAAATAAGAGCTTATTCCATCCAATTAGCCTAGAAACATCGTTCAGCTGTATTCTGGACACAATGACGTATTTTCATTTTCTCCAATAGCAGAACATCGTTCAGCTGTATTCGGGACACAATGTTTCTCTGAAGAATCCAATAAGCTCTCTATGTATTTATATATCTATGGGTGTGCAACAAAAGAACCCAGTAGACAAGAATAGCTGCTTAAGAAATAGGCTATCTTGATATGATTTCTATTTGACGTCCACAAATACATTATTTTTACATATGAATATTTATTTGTTCCAATAGCGCGGTGTGTTTTTTATTTCATTCTTCTACGTTATTGAACTATTGAATTAGTGATTTGGTGAATGGTCTTCATTGCTCTAGACGTGGTATTTGTGGTAAAAAGTAAAGGTGTTGTTTAACTTCATATACAGTGCATTTAAAAAAACGAGGAAATTTTTCTTGCTCGTGAAAATGGCTTATTTCTAGCGTTTTCTTACGTTTACAGGCTTTATTTATACTTCATTGAAAGAACTTTAAAGAGCTTTCAGATGATACCCATTAGGTTGATGTGAGTCTTCAGGTTGGCCTTGAAGTTTAGGATGAAGTTCATATGGGATTATTAACAATTTTAATTAAAATGGATACTGTGTCAACAATTCAACATACTTTAACCAATCAAAGTGAAAGTTTGGCTAATTATGGATAGTTATTGGTAGTATTATCCATGAGTAGGACATAAAAGACTTAAGGCCAAAAATATTCTTTTCCTTGTTTTCTAAAACAAGTGTTGATTTAAATAAGAGTATTTTGAGCTGAGATATTAAGCAAAATGGAAATTAAACGAGAGCGTGCGGCAGCTCTCCTGTCCGCTGGACACAAAGTCCAGAACATCTGCAAGGCTGAAAATGTGGGTAAAAACCCTTCTGTACAAGGTAAATACCCTTGAAAAGAATGGAAGATACGTCAACCGCAAGTCTGGGTCTGGACGACCTGCCGATATGGAGCAAAAGGCAGCGATTGTGTGTACAATGTCTTATTCAGACACACTCCATTTTTTTTCTTGGTCTTGACAACATATTTTCTTTCAACTTCGTTAGTCGTGTGATCAGCCTTATTTTTGATTCCATCCCTCACTCATTCACAGTCATGATTACGAATTAATTCTGACTTTCAAAATGTAGGTTTGCTAGTCCCCAAGCCCTTCAGATATTATGACTTAAAAGTTATAATAGTTAAAAGCACCCCATTGGGGAAATTACAAACTCACCGTCAATCAAATCAGAAGATTGGTTTGATCCTGGGCCCACAAAAGGCCATCCCTACCATGTCTTGTAGGTAAGTTATCAATCAACTGCGCGCGGTACTCAATTTTACGAGGTAGATGGACTTGAAAATTGAGTTCTAGCACACACAAAATTGGAGGCCCAGGCATGGTGCTTCAAATTGACGAATCTCTCATGACCAAAGGAAATACAATCGAGTTCATCTCGTGCCTTAGAGGTGGTTGTTTGGAGATTTCGTCCAGCAAAAAAGTTATTATAATTATATTATCTATATGTAATCGCTTTAGTTTATTCTAAGGATTGAAGTGCCCCTAAATGCTCCTTAGTTATGGAGAACATAGTCGTGGGTTTCATCATATACGGCGATAGATAGGCTGCATATGATGGTGCCCGATAATTGCCGGTCAATACTCGTTATATACATTGTGAACCATTTCCGATTTTTTGATCCTAGGACTGCCGTTCACAACAATCCTGAGTGTTTCTGGAAAACCGAAAAGGCGTTCACGATTCTTTGATCCCTGGCCACTTGGATGAATTTCTTTGGCGATAGAGATGGGGGAAGAGCGTGCAGAATACATTCAACTTGAATTTAAAACACAGTTCAGAAGTTTACACTTAAATTTGATATGCATATATAAAAATAAAGAAAAAACATTTGATATGATATATTTCATCTGAACATTCTTATGGTGAATGAGAGGGTAATCGATGTATTTTCATGTATTTTCTTTTGTACACTACAGATCTCTTTCACATAATTGTAGTTTATTTGTGTTGTCCAATTTGTTTTTTCTATACTTTATATATAATAATATTAATTTGGAATTCAATTTAATATATATATATATCAGGCTGTGAACGGAACGCAAAATGAACGGCGTTCAGCTGAACGCACGTTCAATGAACGGAACGCAACTATTTTTTGAACGTGAACGCAAAAAAGAGCTTTGCGTTCAGCGTTCAATTTTTCCAAACATTTCAATGTAGTTTGATTAAGTATTTTTTTCTAGCTATACCCAAGTGACCAAAATTTACACACAATTGAATGACCTTTATATTCATTCATTCTTATTGCAAAATAAAGTATTTAGGTATGCACCTATAAGGAAACAACCGGTTTTCTAACTTATGATAGGAATTTTCGAAATACTCTTATCTAATAAATAAAAAACGTCGTCCCTTTTTTTTGAGATTGTTTTCTAAAAAAACGTCGTCTCTCGTTTTGGACTTCTTTTCTTAAAAAAACAGTCACTTTGTTTGGAGATTCTTTTTCTAAAAAAAACGTCGTCATTTATTTATTTTGGAATTATTTTCTAAAAAAACGTCGTCACTTATTTGCAGACCCCAGGTTGGAAACCCCTGGGTTTGATCAAGTCAACAAATTTATATCATTTGAAAATCGTTTCGGGCTCATTTTTATTATAAAAACCCTAAATAATACTTCCATTTTCAAAATTACACAATGTTATTTTTTTTAAATATTTGAACACTGAACACTAACGGAACATGAACGGGAACGCTATTTTTTTAAAACGCTGCAACGCAAAAAAAATAGCTATATATATCATACCTAGATATATATATATACTAGCGTAGGAGACGGGGCAAGGGGGCAGCTGCCCCAAAAAAATTCGGGTGAGTTCTCAAATTGGGCAAATTGGTTGAGGTATTGGGGCATTTCAGTTGAAGAAAAAAAATGATATTATGAAAGCAACCGGATTTAGAAGTGTAAAAAAAAATATAATGTAATGAAGAGTATGAAATTACTATAAAGAAAATATTAATCTACATAGCTTTCTTCATTCAAGTATTTTTTCACCATTTAACAATTTTTGTTAAAATTCGAACCAATTGAATGCTGCCCCCCCCCCCCTCAACCAACATCTCCCCAAACATCTATTATCTATATATATTATATTATGGTTATGATTATTTTATGGACTCAATCGATATCAAGGTTGATTGTATAATTGGATAGCTTGCTTCATTGACTTACAAAGCAAAATGTTTAATAGAATTGAGGAGTTGTTCCAGGGCTGTACTCTTGACGTTCAAAGTGAGGAAGGAATTATCTCTTCCTTTGAAGAAACTGGCATATGCTACTCTATACAGTATAATTGTGACCCTGTACACTATATATATATATATATTTCAAGTAAAATAATATTTAAGAAAAAAATATGCACAATGACCTAGAATTTATATGGAAATCCGAAATCCATTAATTTTAGTCATAAAAATATCAAAACAAAGGACAATCAACTACGACAAGACAACCTGATAGCGTTTAGTGTGGTCATGGACGTAGACGGATGAAGTGTCACCACCTATATCATACTGAAATAGAGTTCTCTATTACCAGGAGTTTCCTTAAAGTAAATGATAATTCTGCAAGCGTATTATGAATGCTTAAGAAAAGTACTGGAATATAGCCTACAGATGCAAGGGTAATCAATACATGGAAGTATAAAAAGTAACAAATGGCACCGTCCTCAGGGAAGACTTTTCTGTAATAAATATATATGATTGCTCTTTCTGGAGTCCTTGTGAGATGGAGGAACCGTATGAGAGGGAGGGAATGGTTATTGCCAAAGTGTTTGTAATAGAGCCAATATTTTCAACTTTAAGCGCAACCCAATTTCAATTATTGTCAGAATGTTGAAATCGATCTAAATCCACATTTCTTGAAGATGGGGAAGATTGATAACCCAACAAGCAGGGCCTTGGAACGAAGATAAGGTAACTCCGTATCATCTCATCTGTCTATTGGTGGAGTTAAACAAAAAGTAATTATGATAAAATATCAAACAAATATTCTTATTACTCTTTTCCAACGCTTACCAAGTAAATTCATAGAGCTCGATGAATATAATTGATATGTATTAGTTACATCACTTATTGGCTTAATATTCAATGTCACTTTTAACATACTTCTCATAGACTCAGAATAATATGCACGAAAAAAAATTAAAGATGAATGACGATTTGAGATACAACTCCTTAAAAGTTCACAATCGCTACTTTGAAACACATTCGCTAATGTCAACTTTTGTTCAACATAAACTTATTTATCATCAGAAGACAAATATAAAAACAATCGCCAAATGAAAAGTTCATTATGAAAAACACTCTAGCATATTATCAAAAAAACAATAATATAATTAATACTCTTTTTTACACTGTATGTATCGGAGCAAAAATCTAAATGTCATGATTACCTCATTACCTCAGTATGGAATGCAATCAGAAGACTTGCCATATCCTTAGGTTGAATTTCCCAAGTAAGACCACAAAATAATGTATCTTAATTTTTTGACTTCTTGAGCTGTATGCAGAATGAAACATTGAATAATAATTATTTCCTTAACTTCCTGATTGACTATGGAATATCACACACACGAATGCACACACATATGTATATATATATATATATATATATATATATATATATATATATATATATATATATATATATATAATATATATATATATATATATATGTCAAGGGCAATTCGATTTGAACGGGAGAGAGAGAGGAAAATCCCAGCCAATGAATAGGCCAAGGATAAGTCTCCTCACTATGGAAGTACTTAATATATCTGTAACAATAAATTCAATCCAATCAGATGAATCACTCAGACTGTTTGGACTTTTTCTTCTTATTATTATGAGAGCAGAGAAACTGTCATGTAAAAGCCTATGTAAATTTGAGGATACATTAAAGTAGTTCTTGCAAACTCATAAATAAACATGATTTCTCAACTCCATTTTTTGCACTTCTTATAGTTAGATTAATGATCTCTATATCGACAGATATTATGAAAAAAAAGTATTCATTCTTGACCTGAGTATAGAGAGTTCCTTTATATAAATAATATTTTATGGATATGTGGGTACTGTCAATTCAAAGGATTAATAAATATCATGAAAATAGACACTTAGTCTGCTTTTAGGCAGATACTAATATTATCTCTGAGTTGATTTTTACACTCTCAAGGGCGATAATGAAGCCTTACTTCATAATGTCAAGAGTATTTTTATTCACACTCTAGTTTCTCTCCACCAATCACGGTCGAAAATAAGATCCCAGAGTGTTATCCGAACTTTTTATAGAAGGAGGCTAAGACAATTAAAAGGACTTCTTATTCCAGAAACCATGCACTCGCCACGTGGAGCAAGGTTAAGGAATGAGGTTAGAATCATGAGAAGGTGTGATAAAGGGGGATGATAGGTCATCAGTAGAGAGCGGAAAAAAATGTGAATCACATAAAAATATTTTTATAACATATTTAAATTTTTACCGAGTAAAGACATTTTTTTTGGGGAAATTAAAAAAAAAATTTTTTTAATCAATATCCCTGAAATAAAACTTTTTTTCTCTTTTTAGAAAAAAATTGTTGAATTTTTTTCATCACCTCTTGGATCATTTTTATATTTTTTTCCTTCATTCCCTTCTTTTGTTGATTTTTGGAAGGGAACAATGCACGCCTAAATTTATGGTGCCTTTTGAATAAATATCTCGCAACAGATAGTTATATGCATTTTCGTTTCATGGAAGGCCTCGACAAATCCCCATTCATGACCCTTTTATTGATCCACAATTGTAACTCATTTTTAAAGCTAATATATATTAAACATATTGTTCATTAACATTAAAAAATATTTGATGAACTCACTCATTTCATTTTACAGAAATATGGTAGCTTCCATGCCAACCCGTCTAAACTGGCTCAAGGATAAGACTGATTATCCCTTCAAAATTATGGACTTCCAAACTGTTTTCTGTAAGGTTTGTGAGAAGGACAAAAGTCTCAGTTTGCCCAGCATTCTACAAAAGTGAGACACGTTAAAAACTGCGAGCTCAACCTAAGAAGTCGAAATCACAAATTATATCTTAGGAATTGATCAACTCCTTTTTGTCCAGTAACATTCCTTGAAAAAAGCTGAGCAATCCGATCCTCAAGAGTTTTTTTTGGGAAAATAGCATGGCTATATCAATACCTGACGAGTCGTCCCTGAAGATTATATATTTGCCTGAATATTTCCCAGAAATCATGGAAAAAATCCGTCTGAGCCAGCCTTTGTGGATCAAGCATTGATGTAGGTAGGCGCGAAGTCGTCAACGTCCTAATTGGGCTTTTATATGAGAACTCCTTTCATGTTCCATTTGTGGTTAAATGCTCATTTGTCCCCATTTCTAACTCAAACACCATGGCTAGGATCGTCAATGATACTGTCAGAATGATTGATCCTCAGTTTGAAGCAAGCTTGGCAAAAATTCTCGTGACTGATGCAGCTGAGTATATGAGGAAGAGTGGACGAGACCTTTGGGTCTTTTATCCGTCTCTAATGCATGTGACATTTATTTGTCATTGGCTTCATCGTGTGGCGAATAAGGTCAAATACCATTTTGCGGACGTAAATAATCTCATTTCTTGGTAAAGAAAGTATTCCTCAAAGCCCTATCTCGACGAGCAAAATTCAGAAAATGATGCCCTGGGCTAGAGCTCCCCCCTGACCAATTATGACCAGATAGGGAACCTGGATCCGAGCAGAATTTCGAGCAAGTAAAAGCAGTCGTGGATATGTTTGACCCTGACAATGTCAAATGTATATCCGTAGTCGGAAGATTTTTTAAATGAAAGGCATCCTAGTTGACTTGACATTTATTGCAAGTCATTTATCGTTTCTGCCAGATTCAATTACCGCTGGAATTACACTTGAAGATAGACTCAGAATCTTTGAAGATGCTGAGGGAAGGATCCGCAAGATTCCAAGTGACGCCGGAGAGGTTTTTAAAACTAAGTTGGATTACGTTGTAAAGAAAATCCTGCCCTGCCAGCATTGAGACAGGTACGAAATGTGCTGCTAGGTAAACCTAGAGCTGTTCTTTCAGATGGGATGATCCCATTGGATGGAGCTACTCAGAAATACTGTTCCATTACCGCGGTATATATGGAGAGATCATTTTCGCGGTTAAAAAGGTTTTATCCGACCGTCGCCAAAACCTCACCGAGAAAAATTTGGCAGAGATTACTGTATGTCACTGTTTTTATGAAAGAATAAATTCATATTCAATTAGATTTGGAGCCCATATAATTAACATTTTTTACTCATTTGGGTAACATTTTTTTTTTTTGCCAAAAATCATCACATTTTTTTCTGCTCTCTAGTCATCAGTCACCTTCATTTCAACCACAGCGAAGAAAATGTTATAGAACGATAAAGGATACGAATTGAAATGATTGGAAATGAAGAGCAGTTTTGTTTTCACCAAGTCTAGTTTTTGATGAACTCATTTTCCTAATCAAACTGCACTTCATTTCCAATCATTTCAATTCGAATCCTTTATCGTTCTATAACATTTTCATCATATAAAAATAGATATATTTTACAAATAAATTTTTCGACTAAGATTATTAAAGTTACCTGAAGCCTTAATGGATTTATAACTGACTCAGAAAATATGGAATGACAAAATATAGCATTTTTATGTTGTTGCTCCTAACGGTTTTAAGAGTTAAGTTTATTTCATTTATGGATTACAATATTCATAATTCATCCCTAAACATAATACATGAATTGATGGTGTTTTCGGTGGAAGTTCAATTTTGGGTGGAGGTCATTATCGGCCCATCAATCAAATCATAAAGCTGTAGCATTTAATCAGGGACTATATATCTTTTTAAAAAGATTGTAACTCCGAACATTAGGTTATATTCAATAGTAAGGATTACCACTTTGTTGTTTTTAAAAATCTTAGTCCAAGCAAGTCCTTATAGGTATATACTGCTGGCACATTTATTATATGTTTATTTGTAAATCATGACCCGTATTAATCAAGGTATATTGAAAAACAAATCAACTCTCTATTGCCAAAAGGACTTTTTGCTAACCGGTGATTTTAATGACATCAATCCGGCTAAGCGAGAATAATAATATTTTGTTTTTTAATTTGTCCCTCAAAAATATATTCCTACAAAACACTTTTTGATAACGTCAAAAACTTAATAGGATATCTGACGTTTCCTAATGCATGGAAACAGGAAATAAACAAACCTTTTATTTTACTTATCCTTGATATTAAATATATAGTAACAGGGCAGCCACACCACAGATAATCACCCCCCGACAATCACCCCCCCCCCCCCCCCGTGCCAATCACCCCCCTGGGCATTACCCTCCGTTAGTAATATTTTTTATCTCGTAAAGTCCACTTATGAAGTTATCTATGTTTTCTAGCTATTAACAAAGGTGACGTCACTGGTTAGAACACAGTCACAGTTCTTTAGATTTGGAATCTGTATAAATTAAACTTGCATAACGTCTTAAACCTTATATTTGGGCTATCTATGTACAACTAGACAATCATACAGTTTGTAACCTATCAACTCAAGATCTCTTATTTATCTCATATAGGGCCTGAGCTATTTTCTAAGATTTCATCTACAAACTACTTGTCCTAAATCGGAGACTATGATCATTGGAGAAAGTAACTATTGGAAAATCAAAAACTCATCTACTCAAATAGTTGACATATAAATTTTATTCTCAATTTATTATATTCATTTCTTCACACCCAAAAACGTGTTCCTCTGGCTTTTTTAAAGATATCCAAGTCCCCATTAGTCTTCGCAAGCAGCGAAAAAGGAGATCAAGAAAGTGGTTCACCAGTGACGTCACCTTTGTTAATAGCTAGAAAACATAGTTAACTTCATAAGTGTACTTTAAGAGATAAGAAATATTACTAACGGGGTGTAAATGCCCGGGGTGATTGTCGGGGGGTGCTAGTCCGGGGGTGATTGTCTGGGGGGGGGGGGTGATTGCCCTAGAATCTAAAAACCTCTACTACCAAAGGAAAACTACCAAATGTATATTCCCTACATTTTAATTTTGCTAAATAGAAATGAGAACATGATTTAACGGCATCTCATGCTGCAAAACATGACCTTAGTGCAGTCCGGAAAAGTCAGAGGGTTCTTCATTATCAGGAAGCAATTCGTGCAGTTACTTCCCATGTAGTCCGAAAGCATGTGAGAGACAATGGCCTTTTACACGCAAATATACTGTCCGACCTTGACGTCCTGCCCTCTACCGGGTTGATATCTATGGATAGAAGATCATTGGAAGAATTGGTTAACCACTATTCATCTGTTATTATAATTATCATTATATATATATATATCAGAGCTGCGACTACCGATTGTTAATCGGTATTCGATACTACCGACAGTAGATTTCATATATCGAACCGATTATACATATTCGGTAGAAACTACCGAATACCGTACCGACTGTCAATCGGTACAGTATATTTGAAAGTATGACTTTTGTAGCATTCACATAGAGACATAAAGATATAGAGAGCTTATTCCCTCCAATAGCAGAGAAACATCGTTCAACTGTCGCTTTGCTCAAGCACTCCCTTGTGTGAAGATCTTGAACTTCGAAAATAAATAAACAACTATAACTTATAGTATTATAGAGCAGATACATAAATAAACATTCAATATAAGCTTATGCTATGCATTGAATACTAGAGTACCTGAAAGTGCATTTAATATCGGACAATAAGAGATAGTAAATTTAAAAAAATCTATAGCCTTCCATTTCCTACAAAATCCAAGTACATATATATTTAAATAAGATTAGTATGTATTGAACATCAAATAATCTCTAATAAATTATAACAAATGAAGTATTTCATTGTCTTTTGTCATTAACTGTCCGATATGAAATGCATATGAAGAAGTAAAAGCAGATACATAAATAAATTTCTCTCTCTTTCTAATCTACCGTACCGAATATTGATCGATACTGTAGATATATAATAAATATATATATACCTATATATATATATATGTACGAGGTATGATCAAAAAGTATCCGACTTTTGGTTTTATTGGTCAAACGAACACAGCTATGGGGGCGGGACTTGTTGTGTGGTTGGGAGCATGACTACTGCGCATGCTCATTTTTTTCTACAGCTCCAATACAAGTCAGTCGGCGTCAGGCCATTCATGATTGAACAGGTGCAAGTGAGTGTCGTCGGATTTTATTTTCTTTAAAATGTCAGAAAAAGTCGAACAGCAAAAATTGATTGAATGGAACCAAAACTAATATTCACCTCGTCTACAAGTTCTCTGATCGTGATTCGGCGGTTCTGCGGAACTTACCGCAACTGGAAGATACCGAGTGGCTCGAAAAACTACACTCTTTAGTAAACATGACAAACCACCTAAACAAACTTAATGGAAGTCTCCAGGGTCGGGGAAACACTGCACTACAAATGATGAAGCTGTTTTGTCATTCGAACGCAAGCTGACTGTCTTAACCAGAGATATACAGCGAGACACGCTCTCTCACTTCCCTACCTTCAGAAAATTCAGAGAAGCCCATCCCGATATCTAATCCCTACACCATCTAAATAAATAACAATAATAAATAATAATATGGTGGACTAATATCGATGAAGTCACACAACATTGTATATAATTTCATATAAAAAATAAGATTTTTATGACTCTGTGTATCTACATTCACATGATTTTCAGCAAAAAAAAATGAAATTGGTTTAATGATATGTTATCTGCAATTTTCAGGCCGAAACTCAGCCAATTTATGAATATCTGAAAAGGTTTGATTATTAATATTTTTCACTAGTCCATAAAAGTAGTAGTCCTTTCTATCAACAGACAGAAAGATAATGAGAGAAAAGAAAGGGATTTCAAATTTCGGCAGGACTCTTAAATTCTAAGGACTGCGGAATGTTATATAATCATACAAGCCATGTATTCGTTGATTGCCCAGCCATTGTACAACTGAAAATGTTTTGCTTTCTCAATGTTGGTGGCCTAGACGACAGGTCGTCATCCAGCTTGAGAACCATAATTATGTTTGGGCTCTCCTCAAGAGAGATGAAAACCTCTGACAAAACGAAGGCGCTAGATTTTGCCCTTTTAAACACAAAGGCCTTGATAGCAAAAAAACTTTCAAATATAAACCAATAAACTGGGAGAGATCATAGGGATCCTGCTTGAAGCTGCAAGAAGATACGCGGCCTTTTCACATCAAAATCCCATCGTTGGACGGTTCATCATGGACATTCGCGGCTGAATTGATAAAATATTACCCGACGCAAAGTCATCGCTTTTACCAAATTTTGAGGAAAATAATCAAGAATTTTAAGAAATTTGCATGATTTTTAATGTTTTTTTACAGCTTATTCTTTTAATACATGTTAATTAGATAAAATTTTATTGTTTGTTCAAGATCGATGCTAAATTTTAAACTAAAATGTTTATTTTTGTATTTTATACGTATTAGCATCGTTTTCATTTACCTGTGCTGTATATATGTGAACAGTTTAATTTAAAAAAGAAAGATAATATATATATTTATATGCCATAAATCATTCAAAATCGATAATGTGACGTCATGTGTGACGTTTCAGTTTTTCTTTTCTAATCAGAGGAATCTAAACATTGCGTTCTGCGCATCTTGTATTATCTATTATCTTTGGTTCCCAACCTACTCTAGTATTGCTAAGAAAAAGGAAAATATTTTAAAAAAATCCTATGGAAGACATACATTAATTCAATCAGTTAATAAATTCTTAATAATCAACAAAAAATAACCACATATTATACAAAGACTAAAAGGAGAAAGACATGTAATATTGAAATATGGTTTTAAAAAACACATGGTTTATAAAATTATAATGTAAATGCATCTTTAAAATGTTTTCAGTGATATTATATTCTTTAAAAGCCACCTCTGCTATCCTTTTGGAAATTTTGTGAACCCGGCCCTCGCCAGAATAGATTGAAGTTTTGCAATGACTTCCAATGCCAGTCTCAGTTTAGGACCCTCATTTAGAAAGCCATATAGGATCTCATTTGGGCTCAGATCCCTGCTTATTTCATCCTTTACACCTTCTAATGTTATTTTCATAATATGGACGAGATCCGTGCAATCTTGGGGACTGATATGCAACAGTTTTGCGGCTTTCACGCAAGGAACATATCGCCCCCTCATTTTTGTAGCAGAACACTCGTAAAATATACCCCAGAGGAGGTTCTGTACTTTAAATACTGTTCCCTTAGAGTTAACAAGGGGTCCTATATTCCTGATATTATGTCCTTAAATATGATGCGTTCGTTGTTTGAGGGTTTACTGTATCCATTATTTTTTTTTTTTTTTTTTCTCGAGTTGGGAAGTGATAAGAAAGTAGTTTTTCTTGATAATCCGGTTAGATACTTGATATATATCCTCTTTTGTCTTTTATAACGACGCTGTCTGCAAAGAATTTCCTAAGGGAAGCCTATAGGAGAACAACGGAGGGATGGCCGACGTTTTTCAAGTTAAGGACATCGTTAATCGTCAGGAGGCCCCTTTTTTGGAGAATGGACCATGGAACCTCAACTTTGACGATTGGATTCCCTACCAGAGGCCCGCCTACACCGACCCCCTTCCAGTAGGCTTCAAGGAGCTCTTGTGGGAAGTCCCAAAGCTCGTTCCATGGTCTGTGGAGCGGTGGGTTGGGGGACCCATGTCCTTGCACGGGCCCAATGTTGGACTGGACAAACTTTTGGCCTCTGATAAGGCATTCTTCCAGAGATGGTCCATCAAGGGGTATCTCTTTAACCAGGAGATCAGGAGAACGCTCCAATGGATTTCCACGTCAATCATTCCGAGGCCCCCTTTATTTCTTGGAGAGTAGAGGCGCTTTTTCCCCACATTGTTAGGCATGTTGACAAAATCTTCACCCATCTTCTTCCATTTGCTTGCTACATCTTTTATTTTAGGTGTACACCTAAGTATGTGGTTTACACGGGGCAGGACACTGTGTTCCAGCATTTGATTTTGCTCACCATACAGAGTCTATGTCTTCCCAACTCCGCGACAGAGAATTCTAGGGACCTTTGAGCAGCCTGGACATTTTCTTCGGATCCCAAGTCGAGGGAGATGGAATTACCCAAGACAATGGCACTGTCCACTACCATACTTGGACTTAGGTTTTGGCGGAGCCCGTCATTATTGTTAATAACTTGAGTTTTGTTTTCATTGATTTTAAGCCCTGATTTTAACTCGAAAACTTTCAGAACTTTCAACATCCCTTTCCACTCCCCCAAATTTTATCTCCTCCAAGCAGAACAGTCCCGTCATCTGCAAAGAAGACATTCGTGGCCCTACAACCTCCCACGGTTAGGCCTCGCAATGACTCGTCCACTAGAAAGAGGGTTGGAGACAGGGGGTCTCCTTGCTTCACTCCGCGCTTCAGCTGTACTCTCGGGTACCCGTCCACGTCGATAACGGACTCAGAGTCCGTGAGGACATTATGAATTGCTTGGACGAAGACCTCTGGGAACCCCAGAGAATGCAATTCACCTATAATGTGATGATGCTCCACCCTGTCAAATGCCTTTCTTAAGTCGAGGCCCACTACTGCGATATCCTCTCCTGATGCCTTGTTTTCCCCGATGGCGGACTTTATGCTCATGACAGCGTCTTCCATCATTCTATTTGATCGGAAGCCGAACTGCTGGGGATGAAGGAGCTCATCTGTAACAACCTTCAGTCTTTCGTTCAGACACCCAGTGTATATTTTATGTTCAACTTCTGTGTTATGGGTCGCCAGTTTTTTAACTCTTTTTTGTATTTTCCTCGTTTAGGAAATGAAACACATTTGTATTTTCTTGGGGGCCCTTACCAAAAATAACCATTGAACGGATCTACCAAATGGGCTTCTAGCTCTGGGAGGGACTTATAAACTCAGCTGTCAAGGGGGTGGCGGAAAGTATTCTTCTTCGTCCGACGAGTGGAGGTGCGTCTACTGCTCCAAGGTCCTCTCCATCAAGGGCAACCTCAAGATCCACGTGAACACGGTCCATGCCGGCGAGGGCACGCATGCCTGTCCCCACTGCCACAAGACCTTCTCGTACAAGGGAATATCAAGACCCACGCGGAGAACCTTCATGGGGATGGTAAGAAAGACTGGCTTTGTTCATTCTGCCAAAATACCCTCAGCTCCAAGACGAACCTAAAGCTACATATCAAGAACGTCCACAAAAACCTGCAACTTCTGCTGCCTCCTCCGTGGACTTCCAGCAGATCCAGAACGAGTGGCACTGTGAGTTCTGGTACAAGAGCCTTGGCTCCAAGAGCGCCCTCCAACCCACATCTCTAGGTTCCATACAACGGCGAGCATCTCTCCTTCAACTGGGGCATACCTTGTTTCTGCTGTAGACAAAATCTTGAGCCATGAAGGCTAATTCTCCAACCATCCACACAGCAGTCCGGTAGGTTCCCAGGACATTTACAATGTTTTTTTGTGAGCACGTAGTCAGTCCTCAAACATGTGTGCTTGCCTTGTTCGAATATCCTTACTCCAGACTCTATTGCCTTGACTTTGTCCTTCTTGGAATTTACGAAGGCCTTGTCGAGTTCTTCTGTCCATTTGAATTCGACCCTCGGACTCAAGATCGGTCTGAATGGTGACATAAGGTTACGTAGTTGAGCGTGCGTAAAATGCCACTTGATTGACGAGACCAAACCATGACGTATGTAAGTTATCGATTTGGGTGTTGGGAAGTGGCGTATGGCATCCATATATTTCGGGAGGGGTTCCACGTTCTCTTCTGATATTTTAAACCCCGTGAAGTCGACTTTTTTCTCCAAAAACTGGAATTTGTTTTTATTCAAAACTACTCCCGACGAGCCCATGAGTTCCAAATACCGGGTGAAGAAAAAGTATTGAAACCTGCATTGAACTAACCAATGAAATGCTCGTTATTGATCAGGATGACGTTGTACAAAAAATATTTTGAAATAATTTTTACTTAGATGAAGTAAATTATTTGTGAATTTACCCACCATTGGCCTCTATGACAGCCTCCAACCTCCTCCTGAACCCCTTGAACACGTTGACAATGTAGTCCTTTCTCATGATTCTCCACTGCTGGTTACGGAGTTCTTCAGGGCCTCAATATTTGGGTGGCGGACTTGGCAGGCCTTCTTCTCAACTTGCTACCAAATAGAATAATCCAATAGATTCAAATCTGGACTTTGTGGAGGCCAAAAGTCTTTGGGCCAAAAAATCATATTGTCACCCATCCATCCTTGTACAATCTTGGAAGTGTGGGCCGGAGCCCCATATTGTTGGAAAATATAATTGGTCTTCTTGGATTTCTTCATGGTCTTGGTGATCTATGGGACCACTTTGTCCTTCAAAACAATCAAGTAATCTCCTGCAGTCAATCGATGTCCAACTGGAAACCAAATTGGTTCCATTTTTCCCTCTGTTGAAGCCACGACCCCAACATCATCACAGAGGCCAGATGCTTTGTCTGGGTGATGGTCCTGATGCTGTCATTGGCCTTACCAAAGCATATCACCCGATCATTTTGCTTCTTGCACACTGGGTCAATAGTGAAGGTCTTTTCATCAGAGAAAAAAACTACCCGGTCACCATTGTGTTCCAGATCATTCAAAAGTTCGACAACGCTCCTTACGGACTTGTTAATGCTGCTCTGACAGGAGTGGGCCTCTCAATCCTTCTAAGAGACTTGCCACCAGCCTTTTTGATGGCTTTACCAACTGTAGACCGATGAACGTGCTTCTTCTTGGCGAAGTCTGACATCTTCATGGTTGGATTTAGCTCAAAGGCCTCCCTGACGTCCTTGGGCCTGGAGTCTTCGTACGAGCAAGGCAATCACAACTTTGGCGGCCTGAAGAAACAGAAGAGATCTTAGGGAATCCCTCCGATAATATTTCCAGCTTAAAGAGTGCTCTTCTGGACACGTAAAGTTCCTTCGCTGTCGGGCTGACATATTTCCTAGTGTGTTCGAGTATAATTATCCTTTTGTACGGACATATAAAGTAGCACTGCTCCTTCGGTCTCAATAGCACTCTCATTTGCCGCAGCCAATCAATGCTTAACGTGCATAAGATCACCCTTTTTAAACCTGGCTTTTAATACTGATCCCTCGACCAAAGGCAAATATTGGCTTCCGTGTCAGCTATCGCACTCAACATAGTAGGCCCGGCATTTGGTGGGTCTCGTCCCAATTGAGCATACCCATCAGCATTTGCTCGAACAGAAACCTCAAAGGTAGGGTGGGGTGGTGGACTTGACTTCTTCCATGTGCCATCGTGTAGCTCGAGATGAGGGCACTTGTTTGCTTTGTTCCACCAAGTAGAACTGACGTTAAGCTTTGGACAGTTTGTTGCGCCCGATTCGTGCGCTGTAACCCTCCTTTCGTCGGTTTTGGTATATCGATCCTTCTTCCAGCAGTCGAGGAACACAACATGCGGTTTCTTATTAAAACCCTTTCTTGAGGCCGTATATAGTTTGAATTGTCCTCCACATTTAGAGTACTCTCCTGACAGACTTTCTTTTCGATAAACCTATTAAAGACTCACGTCAAAAACAATCACAAAAACAAATTGCTATTCTATAATTACATAATTAATTCAACATTAAATTTGGAAGCCCATCCCTCTTCCGGAATCGAGGATCCCTGAGGCATGTCCTGTGCTCACGGAAATGAATTATTTTACTATTTATTTGAACTTTTTTATTATTCAACAGTCAATAAAAGAATATACAAGCACAAATAAGTAAATGCATATAAAATTATGTTAACGTGTAAAAAACATAATTAAACATTTTAGTTTAAAATTTTAACATCACATACGAACAAAAACTAAAAAACAATTACAATGAAACAACTTGCCATATTAAAACCATTTATAATATTCCTATTTAAAAACTTTAATTTTACGTTAAAGTTTTTTATTAATTTCCCATATATGAGGGAACATGAGGGGAAGTAAAGAATATCGTCGGCTGCCAAACTCCACTTTCCATCGATGACACAGGGGATCTTGAGGTCCAACGCCGCATATCTAACCGCCGCCGCTAGGTTGATTGTCCTTACCTCCCACGGACTGATAGGAGAGTGAGATGCTTACCTCTTAGCTATAAGAGCTTTGGCATTTAAAAGAGCAATATTAATTGCTCTAGATTTTGCAGAAGACGATCTGCCAAGACCAAGCAGGATGATAGCTTTGCAAATGTTATTTGCATCTGGAGTCTGAAGGCCTCTAACATTCAAACTAATGAACTGTTTAAGAATGGCTACAATATGGCAATCTTCAAAGGCGTATAAAATTTAACACAACCAATATTAAACAGAACAAAATCAAACATCATCAACAATTCTATTTGCATATTTAAAAACATTTTTCGATAGGGGGGATTTTGTGCTTTTTAATTTATAAAGTAAAATCTGTATTTTAGTTACAATAAAATATATTTCCGTGCTATCAGGACCATTGTAAATAAAACAAATTCCTTTCGTGGTTAAAACATTGCCAAACTTTTTTTTTTTTTTCGACCTTATTTTATTTAGCGAAGTTACATATAATTACATATATATAAATAAACATTCTAGTTTAAAATTAAATCGCAAAATATAAAAGTCAATTTCAATAGACAAACATTCTAGTCGTTAAAAAGGATTTTTTTTGTTGTAAAAACAATGCGGTAAAAACGGTAAAAAATCACAGTGACAATAAAAATAAAAATGGTAAATTAATCACAAAAATGTCTTCTGATAAAACCTCTATAAGTTCGTAAGAGTTTTTTAAGATCATTCACTGTTTTGTCCGAGAATGAGGGAAAGTAGCGAACCAAGTCTCCCGCGAACCTCCACTGGGAATCAGCACGTCCTGGAATCTTGATCTCCAGCGCAGAGTAACGAGCAGCAGCGGAAATTTGAATGGATCTTAATTCCTCCGTTTCGATAGTTTTCCCCGACGCAAGGTGCTCCGCTACATAACTTCTGGAGCTTGATAGAGCAAACTCTATTGCTCTTGTTTTCTCCGACGCAGATCGCAGGTTAGATGTGAGACCGAAAAGAAGAATGGGGGAAATATTTTTGTCGTCGATTTTTTGAGGCTGATAAAGTCCCTCACGATTTTAAGAACAGGACATTGCGAAAAGGCATGAATAATTGAGTTAAATATTTTGCCACAGTCTTTACATGGAGCGTTGAAGTAAATACAACCCGTGGATATTTGTAACTGGGCAGAGAAGCGTTTTCCATGGCTAAATTTGGAAATCGAACTCAGAATTCTACTCCTCCACGATATCTTCAAATCCAATTCTTTTAAGTATTTGTCGACAATTCTTTCCGCCTCCGCTTTCGTATCTGGAGAGAAACACATTCTTAGATGCCACGGAACGGGGACCATGTGCTCTTCTGCCGCCCTTTGAAGTTTAAAAACAAATTTTCCGGACTTGAAGATAGAGTCATTCGTGAGATCATGTATTGTGAGGATATTGGAGGATAAGGCCATTCTTTCCAAATTTTTCGGGTCGTCTAGATTCTTAAAAAAGAACTTTTTTTCTCTATTTTGACGAATAATGTCAATAGTTGAGGAATTATAAAAACTTGGTATTCCTCTCCATATTATTCTCTGAATCACAGCTAATGAGGTGGAAAAATCTTCTAGGAATCCATTTGTTGCGTCTGTCCCTAACATAATCCAATTATAGGCCGGGCTAGAAGCGATATGATTCCTCCATTCCAAATTTGGATTTTTAGAGAGGTCAATTAAAACTTTCCTATATATTTTGGGAATTATCCTAGACAACAGGGCAAGTCCTCCCCCCAAATCTGATTTCGGACGTTTAAGAGCCGGTAAATAGATTCGATGAAAGAGATTATTTAGCCAGATGCTTTCCTCCTGTAGTGCCTTCTCTGCGATCCACGGAACGGCTGTAGATCTATACAAAACAGCAGGAACCACCCGGTAATTGTACAGGTCAATCCTTTTTTGTAGATTGAATTTCCTCCATTGAGGAATTTTCCCGTCTACAAAGTTTTTAAGGGTAGACCAGTTTTTACTTGTAGGACCATAACGTCCCCAAGTAATTCCTAATACGTCCACGGTTTCTTTTATTATTACGCTAGGGAGCTTACAATCCTTGTCAGGAAACCACTTTCCAATCGGCAAAGCAACAGTTTTTTGTACATTTATTTGTAAACCGGATCTTTGGCCGAATTTTTTGAAGAAATTCAGAACAACTTGAATGCGCTTTATCAGTTGTTTTTCAGAATTACCTTCTAAGAAAAGCGTTACGTCATCCGCATACATGTCCATAATGTGTTTTGAATTGCCAACACTGACACCAAAGCCTCCATATTTTTTAATGATGTTATCACTGAGTTCTTTTAGTCCAGCAGCGAATAATAGAGGTGCTGTGGGGCAACCCTGACGACAACTCCTCTTCAAAGTAATTGCCTCACTCTCTACACCCCCTACAGATAAGGAGGAGGTACCATTGAACAATAAAGCTCTGATGGGATTAAAGAACTCCTTAGGAAGTAACTTTTTTATTGCTTTCATGATGTGAGTATGCAGAACCGTATCGAAAGCCTTGGAAAAGTCTACTGCTATTAGGGCACCATAGGAACCCTTGGCATTGACTATTTCGCATACGCTCTGTATATTCCGGGCGATGTCTGAGATTTTCCTTCCCTTTAGGAACCCCTTTTGCACTAAACCAAGTTTAGAATTCAAAATGGGTTCGATTTTTTGAGAGATTATCCCCGAAAGAATTCTATAACTTTCATTTAATACTGTTATAGGTCTCCAACTGTTCGGATCCAAGAGATTGCCTTTTTTAGGAATTAAAGTTATTCGGCCTTTGGTTAGAGCTTGGGGTAACCTCCCGTGAATTTCCATACACTGACCAAATTTGAGGAGGTACGGCACAACCTCTGTTACACAGTGCGAAAACAATTTGCCGCTAATACCATCCGGACCCGATGCTTTATTATCTCGAAAAAACTTCTTTATATGGTTGGAGATGACAACTTCGGAAAAAATAGATGGAGCTATTTTTAATGGACGAGGAAAATTCCTACGTTCGACTCCGAGAATCCGTTGAAAGCGTCTATGAAAGCAAGCCAAAATTTCATTTTTGTCTTTAATTTCCCTTCCATTTTCAAAAATTCTTCGAATTTCCACAATGGGTGGATGATCCATTTGAGAAAGAGCTTTTAGTCTTGTTGTGTGGCTATTCTCTAACACTTTTTTCCTTTCCATTTCAAACTCCTTAATCTCAGCAAATCTAAGGAGATTGGTTGTGTCCGACGTAATCGAACGAGCAAAAATTGGAGCATTGTTGAGGACATCTTCCAGGTCTTTCTGAAGCCTAGCTGCGTTTCGCCTCTTTTTCCTGACGAAATTTAATTGCCAAACTTCATATAAAATACTGATTATTTATGATAGTTTGATAAAAAGCAGAATATTTTTCATTCGGTCCATATGCATTAATAATGTAAAACAAAATCATTCGAAGTGACACGTAACTTGTGCCATTCTCTAATGCCCGAGTATTCTTTGACACAGGAAGTGATAGAGATTCTATTAGAAACAAATGTCATTACCCCTCTGTTTAATCCTGAGCCAGTAAAGTAGTGTTAATAATTTTTGGGAAGACACAAACCACAATCTAAGCTACAGGAGGAAGATGTACGAGACTTATTGTCTTGAAGGCAGATTATGTCCGCATTCATGTCTGACAATTGTATCATCAGAGAATGTCTTAACTTCCTTCCCTTTCCTCCTCTCGTATTAAGAGAAATAATCTTCATAATTCCCAAGTTTGAGGACATATCATCAGACACGTTGTCTAAAAGAAATCCCGTGATTTTTGCTTGGAAATGAAATGGCATAGGTTTAGGATTTCGTTACTTTTGAACGATTATACTCACTGTCTGGAGAGTTTGCGGAATCCGGTTTGTTTCGCTTTCCAGCAGAGTGAGAGCGAGTGCGATGCTCAATTATCAAGGAGGTGTCCAGGTGTGACTTCAGTTTTTCATTTGGCTGCCGTTCGCAAGTCGATGTTATTGACAAAGGTTGCTGTTCGGAGGCAATCGGGGTAATAGGGACAGTAAATTCGTTTTCACTCCCCCTATCAGTGTCCGTTGATGACGCTTCATTTGTAACGAGCGAGGACTCCTCTCCATTATTTTACCCTCCATCTCTTTATGAAGAACGTCACTTTGAGTTCCACAACTAGTTTTCACCCCAACGATCATCGAAGGCCTCTGCAATGGCAAAGCTGAGGTGCTACCATCCAGGACTTCAACTTGCATGTCTCCCCCCCTGCATTGATAGTCCAGTAAACCTCTACTATATCCTCAGAGGAGGTAGGGGGTAATTCCTGACGAGTGTCCAGAATAGCCTCTGAATCTTTTTCAGTCAAGACGTCCTTGCAAATTACAGTAACAATATTACCCATTGAGTTAGCTTCCCCAGTAGCAGCCGAAGAGGTGGAAGGTTCTTCTAATCTAACGTCTGTAGCTGTTGGACATTCAATGATAGATTGACAAAGGTCTTTTTTCTCCTGAATCGTTCGAAGCAAAGCACGCTCATAATCTACAATTCGCACCCTTCTTTCCAGGCAATGGGGCTTCAAATGTCTAATGTTAAAGAACTTTTGGCATTGCAGCCTCACCCCTGAAAATTTAACATAAATCAAATTGCCTTCAAACGGTAAAATTTGAGGAATGGAAGCAGGATCAGCGATCATGTTTACAATATAATCGCTATCACGCCATACTTCCCTACAGTTTTTCTACTTAGCCTCAGCAACTGTATCGGTAGGATTTCTTTTTGAAAGTGGTCATGAACCTCCCAAACTGTCTCAGCCATTCTACCAAGCGATGTTCGTTGACCCGCTTAAAGGTATTTATAGTGCCAGTGAGATCTTTTTTTCGTGTCAAGAAAGACATTGTCTATACCTTTTAGTTTAAACGTAACCTTTCCTTCCGATCCATCTGAATTTTTTAGCTTTAAAACTCGAGGAACTTTAAAATGGCAAAGACGCTTCCTTACATCTATAGGCCCCTTTGGAAAAAATAAAGCCTGTGCATGACCAAGTCTGGGGTTTGCCCCAGGAATTTCTTGCTCTGTGAAGCCAAGCATGAATGCCACATCATAAACATGCACATGTTTCAAGCCATCACCTCTATAATTTCCTCCGTCTACCGTACTTAGGGTGAGAACGAAAGTCTCCCATTTATATTTTTCCCCAAGTTCACATGAACCAAAGCCTCTCTACAAGCAACATTACTCCTCTTTAACACGGACGAATAACTACCATTTTTAACGTTTTCACTTTCACTCTGAGAATTTCATCAGGAGGTTTTTCAGGAGGTTTACGTGACTTTACTTATAAAATGTTCCGTAAAATAGGAACAAATTAAAATAATGTCAATTCTTACTCCAAAAAAAAGAAAAGAAATGGGTCCATGCGGGGAACGTCATCAATTTTATCCATCCAAATCAAAGAATATTTCAAATTATGAAAAAATATTGAAATATTTTAAATAGATACCCGTTTGATATTTCGATATTGTTTTACCCAGGATACTTGGTTTTACCTCTGTTTTAGATTTTTATTATAAATTATAATGTTTATTTTACATATATATTATTTTTTTTATAATTTTATATATCATCTAAGCAATAAAGGAGAAGAAAAGAAAGAAAGAAGAAAACTCCGGGACCCCGATTCACGAAAGTAGGTCCTCCGCGTAGCCGATGTCCTAGTCAAGACTAAGAGGGGGGCTTTGAGCAATTAAGATGACTTTTTCTTATGACAAAAAAGGCTCAAATCACTCTTGAGTCTGCATCCCACTCCGTCTCCCTCACGTTGTTTTAAAGGTCGATTTCTCCTCGAGAATAGGCCAATCCTTAAGTTTTAAAGTTTCACACTCAGCCACGTACACGAGCAACACGTAAATATCAACACCCTTCGTCCAAAGTTCCTACTTCGGAAGAAATGATGAAAATCCCGGGGAGTCACAAGAAACACGTCTGTACATAACAAAATACATAAGCAAGACCAAATGACCCAGAAGAGGGGGGTGGAAGAAAGTAGATATTTGAAGACGAATGAGTAAGAATAGGTCATGAGGAATCTCCTCCTTTCACGATCCAGGTGCCCAAAGATCCTATTTTCATAGGTAAAGTCACTCTTTTTCGATCCCGAGACTCTTCAGGATGGGAGTAAACTAATTATCTCTCTCTCTCTGTGCCTTTCTCTATTTGTGTGTGTCTCTCTCTCTTATTCCATCTCTCTAACTCTCCCTCTTTCTTTTATTTTTCCCTCTCCCATTTCCTTCCAAAAATAATAAAAATATACCATGAGTCCCTAAAATATGGAAGAGGTGTACGAAAGTAGAATTGGGACAATTAAATCTAATACATTTTATTAGTAGCCAGGAAGGCTAGGGCTATAGTAGCTCTGTAATAAATGATACAACAACAACATAATTTCTTAAGATGTTTTTCTGCAAAATTTACAATATCCACATTTTTTCCCTTGTCCTTTTAAATATTTTTTGTAGAAGCCTTCACATGAAAAACATTTTTCCTCTTTCTTTCCTCGGTGTACAAATCCGTTCATGGTTGGTTCATAATCATGGACTTATTCACTAGATTGGGAAGATGTACTTGTTGCGTCCGTTTGATCGGGAGATCCTAAAAAATATATTAATTACATTTAAAAATGCAAAACCATCACCTTCAACTAAGTTGGCAGTTCTTGTTTGTATAGGGACATGATGTTGAGAAGAGGCATGTTGTGGCACCGAATTTATATTTGTAAGTAATGGAATGAGACTCCTCTTAAATTCAGAATTGAAGAAGTCATTTATATTATGAATTGAATTTATTAAAGTTGTTCCTTTAGTTTCACAAGAACATTTTTCATTAAATAATTAGCTCTTTCCGTAGGTAATTTTTTATTATTTAATATGAATATTCAGGAATCGAGGATGGCAAATGGGTGTAAATAACTCCTGACTTAAATAATTTTATAGAAGTCGATTCTTTGCTATCTGGCCATTCCCTTGCTTCATCGATTCCAGGGAATAAGAGCTGAAGGTAAAATTGTGGAACTTCTTTATTCCTTTAAATGGGCGAAAGTATTGACAGAAAAATATTTCCCAATCGTACCACTGTATTGGAGGGCAACCAATCTTCTTCGAAGATATAACATTGAATTTAGGGGAGGCTCGCCCGACTACCTCCACTAAATCTTCGACACACTCTATGCTTTGGTGATTTAAATATGATTTAGAAATCACACCAAAGCTACGATCAGGCGAAAATTTTGAATGACTTTCCGTGAGAAAATGAACAGATATTTTCTAAAAAAATTACTTTAAGCCATGGAAGCTGCAAACGCCATGATTGTTTTATTTTGGTCCTTGGAAAAAATATTTTATGAGAAGATATGATAGTTAAATAGTAATTGGAAAATGTTTACTGTTCAAAATTATACTAATTAATACAGATCTCTATATCTTCATAACCAAAAGATGTTTATGACGCATTGGTTTCTCTAAAACACAGAAAAAATATAAAAAATATTTGTATTTTTCTACTTATTTAAGTGATTTACTTAATATCCATTATTGAGTTATGGTATTTATATTCGTAGGTTCGTTTTCGAGGGATAACTTTAAACTTTGTTTATTTGTATTCAGTTTAAATACATATATTTTTACTTGTATGTATTTTAGAACGTAAATATAAATATTTTATGTGGAAGTTACACCCGAACAATGAACCATTCATTAGTTTTATCAGTGATAGGATAATCAGAAAGATTATGTTAACTTTATTTATAATTATTTGAAATACATAAATTAATAACGTCAAATAGGTTGACATAAAATATATACGTTTTATTAGTGCTGTATCCTCGAAAACTGACAAACCCCTCTTTCTATACAATTTTTCTATTTAAAAAAGAACAAATGTATCGAAAAGGAGGGTGTTTGTACACTGTCGATATTGTCTTTTTTGATACAATATAAAATATAAACTTAAAAGGAGTGGGTAAAAGTTGGGCCAAGGGATCATTCGTTTTTCTACATTAATTATTTTTTTAAATTGGTAACTCATCATGTGCTATTAGGATGGTAGCTCAAAAATATTTGTATTTAATGATTAGGTTCCCAAAAATCATATAGTAATAGAAGGATTCGCTCGTTAAAATCCGTATATGACCTCCTTCCATTTCTCAACGACCTCTCAGACAGAGAAAAGACTGTCTCAGGCTGAAATCTTGAGGGACAGTAACAATGATTCACGACGGAAGAGCTTAGTCCTGCACTTATACGGGCCCTTCTTGGTCAGTCCACCTGAAACTCCACGCCACACACCAAAGAAATGGATCTATTCGTCGCTGATCTAACAGGCAGGGCTTCTGGAATGGCCTGCCACGGATGACCTCTACCATTTCAATCTTGACAGAGCACGAAGGGCCCTCGGCTAAAGTTTGTTCATTTGAGTCTCCGACGACACATCTGATCAGCTCTCTTTCTATCACAGGTGATACTCAGGGGAACGGGCTCCCAGTACCTTTAGCCAAAGTCCGTCGAATGGCTTGTCATGGAGGTACTCCTTCTTCCCGACCTTGGTAGTGCGTGAAGACGCCCTCGGCTGACGTGTGTCAATCCTTGGGGCTCCCGTGGGCAAATCTGCTCTATTGCTGGTGCCCACAGAGGAACAGGCTCTGATGACCTTCTGGTGGAGTCCTTGATGTACGTTTCTAGTGTTCAGATTTGATGAAATGGAGCTCTAAGCTATGATCGTACAAGGGCTTCAGGAGGAGGTTGGAGGCTGTCATCGAGGCCAATGGTGGGTAAATTCACAGTTTTGGAGGAGAGGGCCTTATAGCAGATCTGGCAGGTCCAGGAGGCGCCTAGTTCGTCGGCGTGGAGGGCGTTGATGTGGGTCTTGAGGGCGCTCTTGGAGCCATGGCTTTTGTTACAGAACTCACAGTGCCACTCGTTCTGATCTGCTGGAGGTCCACGGAGGAGGCAGCAGAAGTTGCAGCGGTAAATAAACTTAAGATAGGCTTCTCACAAAGCAAGTCACACCACATAACTATTTTAAAGGGTCATTATAGGCATAATAAACTGAGGATACTTTGATACCTGATGTCATACTCGTGTGTAATTTCGTATCGAAAGCAGATAACAAATAATTAAACTCCTAACAACCAATAATAGAGGACATTTTGAGAAATAAAAAAAGAAATTTTTAAAAAGAAAAAATATATATATATATTTATATATATATAGTATTTATATATATATACACAAACACAAAGACAATATATATATATATATATATATATATACTATATACAGATATTATATATATATAAATGTACAGGCAACAGGTATTGACTAGACACCGATGGAGATGATGTTTTTGAAATAGATACGATTAATGAAGTCTTTATTGTTTATTTTGAAAAAAATTGAATTATATTATCAATTGAGCAAGTATGAGACCAATTTAATCATAATATATATTGTCATAAAATGAAGAGAATACCATAGAAATAAACTGTTTCAATAAAAATTTTTCCCAAGTAAACTTATTTTTGAGGATTTTTAAGAATGATATCCGACGCATGGACATTGTAACAAGGTTTCATTCAATTTTTATGCAGTAATACATATGAGCCAATTTGACAAAAAGAACGGCAAACAAATGTTGAATTATAAAATTTGAATAATTATATAGGAATAATAAAATCCTATCACTTATCCAATAAATATTTTAACATAAACTGAAGCCTAAAAAATGCAAATAAAAAAGTATTGCATTACTTTTCTTCGTTTCTCAATAAATGTAGAAGAAAATCGCCGAATAACGTCTGTCTGTACTATAATGGCAAGATAGTACGCAGAGGTTTGTTGAACTTTATATTTTACAACGTCCATATTGCAACATGTTTGCTATTATATATTAGTAATAAGTTAGTGACTTCATATTATTCCATGTTAGTTTATGATTTTTTAATATCTATTATTATAAGATTGCAAGATGATATATATATATACTGAAGTAATGAATGATCGAATGATTTTTGATAATTCAATCAATTCAGATAGACAAATTTACCACCTTTGTTGGTCATTGAGTGTGAGATTAAAGGAACCGTTGAAGCCCGGTGTTCGAAGAAATTAATAAAAGTTATATTTAAAAACCAGAAATGTTATTCATATGTAAAATATTTGATAATTATACTTAGAGGTCTTACCCAATTTTTTCCTCTATTATACCTGATCGAAGTGTTCTTCGAAACTTCACACTAGCCATCTATTTGAATATAATGATAAATAATTAAATATTTAAATAATTGGAGAATAGTTCATCCACCACCTGTGAGCGTTTTTCCACATACATTCTACATAGTTTGTATGAATATTGTTCACAGGATCAACATATTTGTTGAATGATTAACTACCTTATGCTGGTATTGAAGCATATCGTGTAAGTCTCTAGAAGTACTCCTTTGAACTTTAAGTCATCTTAAAAACACAATATGAGAATTATCACACACCAAATGATACATCCTATAATTTTTTCTATAACGTCACGAGGTTTGTCAACTTTATCTATACAATATAATATATATGATTATAAAAATCGATGTGGTTTTTATTTTTATATTTTATATATAATGTATATATATATATATCGCTTATTAATTAGTTGTTGTTTTTATATTGTTTTATTTTTAATTAAATTATATTTATTATTTTAGACAGCTACTTCGTGCTGAAATATAACGGATTACACACACAATATCACTATTGCTATATATTTGTTGTTTTGGCGAGAATTAAATTGAAATAGTTCATAAACTCTATTCATTGCGAAATATGAGTGTTGTTCTCTCAGAAATTCTGGATATTATTGATTCCAGTCATCGGCGAGGGAGTTCTTACAACTTCGAAGATGTCTCCGCTTTTATCTTCCGGCATGTCCCCATGTGGAAACTTATGACGTTCGTTGTTCATCTAAGAAAACACAAAAAATGGAGGTATTCTACGCAGAGAAATGAAAATGTGCCTGAACGAAAAGACTCTCTGTGGGCTGGAAGAAATTAGGCTTCCTAAAATTAATCCAATTGGCCTGGGCCCTCAAATTTCAGTGACCGTCGTTCCTGATGTTATTGCCATTTCAGAATCGACAGCCCTGGAATGGTATTCAAATTTAGGTATATTTGTTCCACCTATTTGAACAACATCCCTATAAAATTAGAGGCCCTGGGATTGTAGTTCAAATAGATGAATCTCTGATGGCAAGGCGCAAGTTCCACGTTGGACGAATAGTTCCTGAACGATGGGTTTTTGGAGGCTACTACCCTCAAACAAAGGAAGGCTTCCTAACTTTAGTGAGTATTAATGAATATATGTCCACAAAATAATAAACTTTTTATATTTTGATCTAGGTTGATGATCGAAAGGCAGGCACCCTCCTTCCCATCATCATGGAAAAAATTGAGCCGGTTCTGTATACACAGCGATGGATAGGCTGCCTATAGAATCCCTCAATTACCTATAAACCCTCAATACCAGCACGAGGTGGTAAATCACTCTACAAATTTTGTGGATCCCATAAGCGATACTCATACGAACCATGTTGAGTGCTACTGGAAAATGCAAAGAGGAGGTAATAAAGAAACTATATTGCATTTAATTATTACTTAATTATTTTCTTTAGATTCAAATCATGACTGGTGTGAGCAGTGTTACGCTTGAGGAACATCTCAATGAATTTTTATGGAGGGAGAAATTCGGGAGGACCCCTAAAGACGTATTTTCCAACATACTTTTACACATAGCTTATGTTTATACTTTAAAAAAATATATTTATTAAAATATGTATAATTTTTATAATTTCTTTCGAACACTGGGCTTCAACGGTTCCTTTAATCTCGCACTCAATGACCAACAAAGGTGGTACATTTGTCTATTCTGATATTGATTCAATTACCAAAAATCATTCGATCATTCATTACTTCATTATATATATATCATCATTACAATCTTATAATAATAGATATTTAAAAAATCATAAACGCAACAATGGGAATCAATGAAGTCACATAACTTATTACTACTACTAATAATAATAAACCTGTGCAATATGGACGTTGTAAATATAAAGTTCACACAACTTCTGCGTACTATCTTGCCCTGGGAGTACCCGTC
>CP045890.1:11277329-11386803 GCA_013387185.1 Caligus rogercresseyi
AAGAAAAACTTTAATGTCTTCACACTAACTTACCCTTTTAGTAGCATATATTCTATTTTCCGTATACATGGAACAAGGACTACATACCATGGAATAGGAACTCCCTCTTTTATATGACATAGTTTAACTGCCTTCGTAAAAAAGGAGGTTATAGTATCCCCTACATAGGCATATGATTCCATAGAATGATATTTTTACTCAGATTTCTAAGCATTTAGAAGAACATAAACATATTATCATTAGGGAGTACTATAACCTGGAATAGGAACTCCCTCCTTTTATATGTCAAAAGACTAACTACCTCCGTAAAAAGAAAAGGCCAAAGAAGAGAGTATCTAGTAGAAACTTTCTTCTCTTTTTTTTACAAGGGTAGTTAATTTTTGACATATAAAAGGAGGGAGTTCCTTTTCCCGGTTATAGGTTTCCCTGCATAATCAATTAATTCCGTGGAATGATATTTTATCACGATTGCTAAGCACTTAGAAGAACCAAAACAAATTAGTCATAACTCACATTAATAAAAGTTAGAGAGTGTTTTTGAATATGGTTATACGTATACTAAAGCCATGGAGATAGATATATATACAAGGTATATTGAAAAACTGGGTACACACAATTTACTACGAGAGCTGACTATTCGCTGCCCGGTGATTTTTATCATACGGGAAGAATATCATTTCGTATGTGTTTCGTCCCGCTCTCATCATTCAAAATCTTGTGCAACAATATATTATGATAACGTGAAATTAATAATAGTATGGATATCTCAAATATTATTATTATTATATTTTTGAAAATTCAAATATAATTAACTTTTTTTATATTCAAATAAATAATAATAAGACAAAGTTACGTTGTATAAGTATCATCAAATTCAATACTTTTTGGATAAGTTTATTGTCTTATACACATAAAATATACTAAAATTGTACAATAAATTCGTAAGATAAACATAAATATTAACAATAATGTTTATTCATGCAGTTTCCTTGGGTAACGCCTTCGGACTTATGTATTAATTCAATCTTTTAATTGGGGTTACTCTTCTCTGAAGTAATAATTTGGACTAAAATGTCTATTTAGGTTTTGTATTTAGCGCAATTACTTTGTAAATTTTAGGAACTGAAATATATTTAAAAAAAATATTTTCTATTAAATTTTTCACAATATTTAGGTATTAATGACTATTTTTAATAAATTATGTTTATAATGTTAAGAGGTGTAATGAAATCCCATGGTACTAAAAACGATAAATATGTAAATAGTTTTATCGTAATGCTTCAGATAAAAAGACAACAGAAAACTCAAAGAGTTATATTCTGTAATCAGAATCTCAATTAATATTTCTTGAATTTGAATGTATCTTTATCTTGAAAATGTTTGGGCCATATATCAAGTATTTTTATATACTTAAAATGTATATATACATATAATTCCTTTTATTTATTATAATACAATAAGGATTACGTTCCATTGTCTGGCTGTTCGTCTGTTCCTTCGTTTCCCTGACTCCCCCAAACGATTCAATAAGATCTTGATGAGATTTTGAGTAAATAGTTTTGAAGGCACAGGAAGTGTTTTAGTTGAGGATGGCACTCCCAGAAAGTTGATATTCACCATGTTTATTTATTCGGCAAAACCTTTTTGATGATTTATTCAAATTTTTAAGTTATATTGTACTAGATATCTATGGAAGACTTTGAAGTATTAAGATGCCTATTTGATTACTACATGGTTATTCCTAAAAAATCGTTTTCCATTTGTTTTTTTGTATAAAATAATATTCTTCAATTTTATAGATAATGGCACATTTGATTTCGACAATTTTTTATGTCGAAAATTTGGGACTGCTAAACAATATTTTTTTGTTAATTGTATTTAGGAAAACTTATATACTGATTATAGAATGATCCGTTTGTATGTTTCTTCGGCCCTCTGTATCTTGTAAACAATTAGTTACATATTTTATCAACTATTCTATGGATAAGTTTGTAGTGTGTTGCTCGGGATTTTCTCGGAAAAACTTCGACCTTTTTTCACATAAATAAATGCTTTTATGGTAGTTCTCGCAAAATAATCAATAAGCACCATTTTTTAGTAAATCCCACTTATTGCCTTGTTTTTATCTTCATATCGTCAGAGAATAAGGTTCCCTTTATCGTCCAGTATAATAAAATCAAAATAAGCATTTATTTATTCCGAGGAGTTGTTTAATTTAATTAATCTGGACTTTGGGAGTAGTTTATTCATAGGATAATGCTATATGTTATTTATTTCGACCCATAAGAAATAATACTTAGTGTTTCTAAGGACGAAACTTTTAATTTTTAGCTGATTTTCAAACTTCATCAGTCAGGAGTAATATAAGAAACTATTTCAGCAATTCATATGATTTTTCGTTACATCTCCTTTTCTTTCAAAACAATCACGTTCTACAAAGAGTCTCTGCTGATATCCTTAGACATCCTTGGTTCAACGTTGATATAAAAAATTTCAAGATCGTGTGGGATAGATATACAGCTATCTAAAAACATAAATTTTAACTTAAAAACATTCATCATTCATCACTTGAATCGATTTTTCGTTATCTTAGACCTTGCTACATAATCAACAAGTCTTAATTTTTTTAAATAGAATCTCTTAAAATAAAATATTTTCACTTATTTTTAAGCAAATGTGGATTGCTGAATATTTTAGATATATAAATAACAATATCGATCATTATACTATCATTATTTAGATCAACGATTTTTTTAATTGCATTAACTTAGACAAAAATCTTATAAGATACTATTTTCCTTCAAGTACAGATATAATATCCTTATCAATCTTATTTATCGATATATATATATATATATATTCATAATATTAATATAGGTATAAATAAATAATATTATATATACATGCATACATGAGACAGTCGGGACCCGGCCCGGGTCCCGGCTGTTGTTTGAACGTCCCGGCCCGGTGTCTAAAAATCACCGAGCCGATACTTTAATATTTTTGTTCGTTCGTAATTCTGAAAAAGTCACATTTTTTAAACGTTTTTTTTATTGTAAAAAAATATTTAAAAATTATTTTCTAAAAAATATATTACTTTTGGAGATTTTTCTTTCATAATTTAGAAAAAATCATAGGAAATTATTTTATAAAAAAAACGTCGTCAGAATGATAAAGGAACGAAAATATATTTAAGTTCCGGCCTGTGTCCCGGCGAAAAAAAATGTCCCGGTCGTTTCCTGGTATATATATATATATAACAATAGTTTTAACACTCTGAACTTCCAAGCTTTTGATAAATAACGGAATCTATCAAGTAAAATTGCAAAAGCAATATCCAAAACACATATCCTTTTTTAATAAAAATAATTATTGCAAATTGCCAATTGTATAAGCATTTTTTTAAATAAAAAAACCATAAACTAAAGCTTCAAACTAGTTTAGATCCATCGAGATGCTATTACTTACTATGGAATATGCTTCTACACTATTAAAAACTTATTAACGTGGGAGGCCATAACAATGAATACAATCGAAGTAGGTAAAAGTGAAATGCAATGCAATTCCTTTGAAAAAAATGTACTTTCGAAATTAAAAGTTCCCTTAATTATCCGTGTGCCATATACTTACCTGAATTATACAAAATTTGTGGGTTTTTTAGTCTAGTTGCTATAGCATTTTCATTTCCATTGCAACTTAGTAGGCTTCTATTACATACTACAATACTGGAGAACAGAAGCTTAGAATTCTACGATACTTCATTCTAAAAACCATTTAGAAAATATGTTAATTTTCATTGAAGGATTAGTAATTTGAAGTAAATATTTTAGGGACAGAAAAAAAATTGTATTTAATACATGATATTAATTATTTTCTTACAAAAAGTGGTCATGACAGGTGTTGTTACTTGAAAAATGGTCAACACGCAAAGTTTTGCAATCATTTACATCCTAACAAATAAATGATGTGATTAATATAATCTTTCATCTCAAGGGTTTTCCTAATTATCATAATTACAAATTTTTACTTAATAAATACATTTTTCGTAGAAGAAGAAAAATCCCCCAAACTTTTATTGGTCTACGATAATTTCCTTTCCAAGTTGCATCTTTTACTGAGCATTCAACCTCGATATCTGAAGCTTTCTTCCGCACAATGCCCACTAAAATATATTCTTATCTTGGACATGCAAAGCCTTTTTGAGCTTCTTCGTCCCATGTCCAAATACATATTCATGGATGTTACAGAAATGACGATCAAAATGTAATCTCTATTAATAGGTCTGCTAAGACGTTATCGTTATATATACCTATATAAAGAGAGAGAGAGAGAGAGAGAGGCCATGTTCAAGAGAAATCATCCATTAGTTCATTAGAGGCCACTTACATAGTAATTTCTTAGAAATGATTAGATCAAATTAGTTTCCATTGAATATATTGTCATATATATTCAATCGGATTTACAGTTCCATAGTCTTACGTATAATAATAGGTGGCCATTAGTATTTTCTTTTCTTCTGTCGATCCCGAGCAGCTAAGAGACCTGGGTGTTGCTGAGGTGTTGCCTTTATACAAAGAATCGGATAACGGCACACCTACGTTCTTGCTCGTTCCAGATAACAGGCTGTAGATTTCCATATGCGGCCATGACGATGATAAAATTCAACTGAAATGATCTCTCATATGTTGGCTGGCTCCTTAAAAAATCAGCTGTGCGGATTGGATGACGTCATCCTTGTTAAAGGATGTCCTGAAAACACGGCGGATTTGATCTTACCACCCTGTATAAATATAAATATATATATTTTGGAATTTCTTTTCTAAAAAAATCATCACTTCTTTTCTAAAAAAAATAATCACTTCTTTTCTAAAAAAACGTCGTCACTTTTTTTGGAGATTCTTTTCTAAAAAAAACGTCGTCACTCTTTTTGGATTTTTTTTTCGAAAAAAAAACGTCGTCACATATTTGGGGAAAAAGACCCTCTGATGTTGTGAATATAGACATTCTGCTAACCCCAGGTTGGGAACCCCTGGGTTAGATCCAGTCGACAAATTTATATCATTTGAAAATCGGTTCGGGCTCATTTTTATTTAAAACCCTAAATAGTGCTTCCATTTTTCAAAATTACACAATGTTGTATTTTTAAAATATTTGAACGCTAACGGAACGCTGAACGCAAAAACATTGAACGGAACGCTGAACGGAACGCTATTTTTTAACGCTGAACGCTCACAGCCTGATATATATATATATATTAATGTGCAGTTTGCAAAGTAAAGTTTTAAAACATTAACTTAATAATTTCATGTTCCGCACTAAGACACAAAATATTTGAATTGAACAAAATTTAATTCTTAATACATTATAGCTCTAAATAATGTTGCATATATCGTAAGATAAATATTTTAACAAATCCTACTCAAGACAAAAAATCAACATTCTAATTCAATCTAAATGTTTAAGTATATGAAGGAACTCCTATGCTTAAAATTAATGTTTTCATGTCGAGTTCTGCATCAAGGACCAAGTCCTTGGGCTCGAACAACTCCCCATCATTAATGGCGTCCTCAGCATCATGAAAGTTGAATATACTGCTGCTGTCCTTGGGAAGGGGCTGCACAGCCTGTTCGTTGAGAAGGAAATTTTGCTTCAGGACCTGCTACTGCTGGAGGACAATGCTGGGGTTTCGATTGTGATGGAAGTCCAAGGGATGTGAGTGGAGTAACTCTGCGAATTCTTCCTTTGAGGATCCTTCAAAATGATAAGTGGGGAGAGGAATGGATGAATATCAAACAAAAAGATTTTTTTTTTTTTTTTTTTTTTTTGCCTATAATTGGTTTGATAGAATTGCATCCGACAGGATATAAATAAGCATTATAGCGTTAAAATTAGTCTATCAACCTAGATCTTATCAATGAGGTAGACCAAAAATGACCATCCCCTCTCGGGATTCGAACCTGCGCCCCAACATTGAGAGTTGAACACGCCTTAGCACGCACGGCTATCGATCTCCCTTTTGGCTTATACAAGACAAGGAGTTCGAAAGAATATTAAAAAACGGCTCTTAATTGGTTATAACGTCAAATCTTCAAGCAACAGGCTGTTAAATAAATTAAATTCATGCATCAAAGAAACAGTTATTTACTATTTGAGCCGTAAGAGGGAAAGATTGGCAAAGATAGACCGAGATGTCGAGGCTATCATGGAGGAGGGTTCCCTTTTGTGAAATGCTTAATGAGAGATTCAATCCAAGCATATGGAATGAATGAAATTGCGGAGGAAGAGATGGGAAATAAGGTAAAAAATGAACGCTGCCCTCTTCAAAGAATGAAAAACCTCGGAATTAAGAATATTCTTTGTCAAAAAAAATCGATGTAATAATTTCAGAAGGAAAAACGATTTCCCATCCCAAAGCTATTATTCGAACCTTTCACAATATGTACCAGGAGATGCTAGGTGGTGATAGAATTGGATTTCCTCGTCCTAAAAAGTCTCCCACAGCTACAGTTTTTACATTAAACAATATTCTTAATCACATTGAAAAATTTTATAAGGATAACAAAGCTAGCGGTCCGGACAACATAAAAGGGAAAATTTTTACTTTATGCGCCAAAGAGATTTCACCATACCTTCTTAAATTCGGACAAGAAATGGAAAAAAGGGGAGCACTTCCTAAAGCTCTAACTATTGGCCGGATTTCGCTCATTCCTAAAAAAGGAAATGGGACTTCAACGAGTCACTGGAGACCTTTAACTATTCTCAATGAGTCGTACCGCATATTAGCAGGGATTTTAGCCAAACAAATGGAGCCGATACTAAACAAAAGGTTGGGGCTACAACATAAGGGCTTTTTGAAAAATCGGAACATAGCAGATATTTCACGTAATATCAGTGCTGCCATAAGGTCAACAACCACGCGAGGAAAATTTGGAGCAATTATTGCAGTCGACTTTGCAAAGGCATTCGACACAATAAAGCACAGCTATATCCTTCAGGCCATTAGAAAATATCTTCCGAGACGTTTTTTTAATCCAATAAGGGCACTTCTATATAATGGAACTTCAAGGATCATTATTGACACTCTTCAGAGTGATCCTATAACATTAAGCAAGAGTTGTAGACAAGGATGTCCTGTTTCTCCCTTATTGTTTGTTTGTGCAATGGAACAACTTAATGTAATGTTGAAGAAGAAGTATGGTGGATTCGGTGTTTTATTAGGCAACCAAAAACATCTCATAGACCTTTATGCAGATGACATAACTTTGATGGTAGAAGCTAGCTCAGAGAAACAACTTACAAAACGTATAGAAGTTGTGCTTGCCTTTTTCAAAAAGTTTTCTATCAAATCAGGTCTAAACACCAACATCAAGAAGTCGGCTATTCTTCCCATTGGACATTGGCACCCGTCTTCTGATTTGTTTATCGGTGGATGTAGAGTGGTAAAGTCTATTAAGATCCTTGGGATCGAGTGGGATAGCAATCAACCATCCTTGTCAAATTTCGAAAGACTTAACGCACAAGCTCTTAGATGGACTCAAGCATGGCGAGGTTTTAACTTGCAAAAGCGTATAGACTTATATAATTTTAAACTGATTCCACTAATTTTATATACGGCCACTGCTTTACCTACTATAGGAGAACGTCTCATACTAGAAGAGGAAAAATGGCTAACAAAACTTTTTACCACAATTATGTTCCAACTCTGAAGAGAAGGAGGCCCGAATTGGGAGGAGGACTTGTTTTACTACAAAATATTTTACCCAAAGTTTTTAAACGAGTTTTTATTGATATTAATTCTAAGCCACAAATTGAGTGGAGGAATGAAATATCAAATTCCAGCATCTTCATGAAACTTATGTTCGGGACTGATTTATCAAATGACTCAATTGCTAGATACTCAAAGGAATGGGCAGCGCTACAGAGAGTGTTATGGATCAGACCACCGTTGTTTGACTCTAGCACCACAATTGACATTGTTCGTCAAAAATACGATCGTATACCTTTTTTTAAGAATTTGTTTTATGGACCCAACCAGCTGGAAAGTATTGCACTACAAGAAAATACCCTACGCTTCTGCGACATACAAGAGGAGTCTGTCTTCAAAACAGGGAGATTCTACTTTCCTTTACGTAGAGCTTCTAATGCGTATATTCCATTGACTCCCTGGTATTTAAAATTTTCTGATAGATCTCCAAAATCCAAAGATGCTAGGTTGATTGCTAGAAAACATATGGAGGTTCTTGATTTGTCATGTGAATGGGAAAATAAAATTTTGCGTTCACTGATGAGTGTTAAGGATGGGCATAAGTTTACCGCTCAACTTCAAATATCGACGATGTTAATTAAGTTCAACCAGCATTGTAAGGATTGTGGCAAACTTTTCAATGACATTTATCATGCTTTTTGTGACTGCCCCTCACTAAAAATTATCAAGGAATTCATCGAGCTCAATGAAGCTTACATAACCGGCTTTAAGCACGAAGACTTAAAGGGACACATTCTTTTCGGCACTCCTTCCAGAGGAAAACAAGATCAGGATGAAACTAAGGCCATTGGTGCAGCTCTTCAGAACTGCAAGGCACTTGTTGCCCAACTCCTAACTCAAGGGAAATTTGTCGATGCAAAAGACCTTAGAGCAATTATGATATCTGCAGCAGCAAGGTACTCTGCTCTGTCACTGAAAATTCCTAATACCAATGGTCCTACTTGGAACTATGGATCCGATGTAGTGAGATATTTCCCCTCATCTTCACCTCGTCTTGCTGGAGTCCTCGCCAGAATCATCTCAAAGTTCAAAAAGCTTAAGAACTCCAAAAACCAGTGATTGTCTTCTGTTTTAATGCTTCTTTTTAATATTTTTCTCTGTTTTGCTATAATATTACGTCTTGTTCGTTTATTGTGATTTTATGCTTTGTTTTGTTTTAGTATTGCTTTTTATACTTCCTATGTAATTTAATGTTTTTAAGGTCTTAAAGAGGAAAATAATTTTAAACTACAATGTTTATTTATGTTTGTTTCAACACTGCACAGTTTTCCTTTTTAAATTTTATTAATATATATATATGTGTATATTGTGTACTTCGTATATATTAAACAATGAAATAAAGACCTTGCCGAAGAGAAAAAAAAAAAAAAAAAAAAAAAAAATGTTTAAAATGTATTTTCGCTTATTCAAAAAAACCAATAGATGCAAATTTCTTCACACAGACATGTTAAAGTTCGTGAAAAATTGTCGTTCGTTTGTCGTTCACCAAAGTTATCGTTCGTCGTTTATCGTTTTTTTTAAATTGAATCGTTCATCGTTCGTTTTTTTGAAGAAAAAAATGACGACGTATTTTTAGAAAGTACTTTTTTCTCGACATTTAAAAAAGGGATGACGTTTGTTTTGAGAAAGGAAGTTTTTCCCATGAAAATGAAAAAATTTGGCGCCAAAAAATGAACTCTTAGGAATTCTCCTTATCGTTCGTCAAAAACTTTGTCGTTCATTGTATGCAAACGACAACAAATGAACGATACATCATATGTATATATATATATATATATAGAGAAGGAGAGAGATAGAGAGACTCCAGAAATATTCATAGAGATAAAAATATAGAGAGCTTATTCCCTTCATCTGTATTTTGTGTCCAAACTAAACAAAGTAATTATTACTACGTCATCGTAAGCTGATCATACAGATAGAATCTATCTCTATGATCAGCTTAAGATGACGTAGTACAAATTACTTTGTTTATATTGGACACACAGAATACAGCTGAACGATGTTTCTCTGCTATGGAAGGGAATCAGCTCTTATGGAAATATTAAATTACATTCTGATTATGAACATATATTGTTTGATTTTATGTATTATTATTAAACATAACAAGCATAAATAATACTACTTTTAAATATATATTTACAAAATGTGTACAATCCCTGAGAGGATTTTCATACATACATAATATATAATCTCTTCCAAACATTTTCTCATCCCCGAGGCAGCAGGTATGTTTCTTTTTATTTTTTTATCCATATAGATCTATCGAATATTGAATATTAGATTATCAGCATCTACCTAAGAGGAGATTATAGATTGATTTATCTTAGAAGGTAAAGTTGGCTATATGCATATTATATGTACTTACTATATCTGTAAGAGATAGTTTGAACACTCATTATGTAAGAAGAAAACAGAAGCCTCTTAACGAATAAAGAAAACTAAACGATTAATCGGAAGGATAAACAGCATGTGACAAAATGTACCAAATTTAATCCCTACTTTTTATCGTTTTACAAAAAATAATTCTTCCATGTTGGTGATTCCATGAATTGGCTCCAGCTTGGTGTATAAAATAAATAATTTTGATGTTAACATATTTCCAATGTGTTTAACTTGAATGTTTTGTAAATAGTATATAATGTTTTATCTATTCTTAATATAATAGATTTATTGGCGGCATTTACTCGTCTAAATGTTAACCATATTTTATGCTTTTATTTAAAAAGTTATATTATTACTACTTTTATCGAACCACATGTTTTTTATTATTTACATAATATTGTGTCTTTTCCTTGACGCTTTATAATTCTTTATTATTTTTTTCCTCTATGGTTAGGTTGAATTGCATCTGTTTTGATATAAATAAGTATTCTTTTTTATCAACTGAGCCCAAGATCCTTGTAACGAGGTTGATTAGAATCGAACCTGAGCTAAAGCCCTCCTTTTAATTTATTAGCAAGACTTTTTTCCTAAATAAACATTTCTTCTCCATTAATTACACAAATAAATAACACTTTTGGAGGCTTTATTGAGTGTCCTTACGAAAAAAATGGTGACCCCGTTCGGGTTATATTCTCCTAGTTGAAGAGACACACTGTTGTGTTATTTTTACTTGTCTTTTTAGGACGTGCATTTCTGGGATATAGACAATGTTATTATCATATCCGAGTCCTAAAAAAGGAAATTATCAAGCAATGCGAATAGAATAGTATAGTCATATATTTGTTAGCGGCCAAAGGCCTACCGCGGCCACTTCCTTTGATTTCTCTTGAGTGTCCACTGTAGAAAGGTTTGACCGTATTTGCATATAGAGTTGTCTGAAGGTATTGTCAATATAATTAATATATCAAAAAATATTATTATTCAATGATAATATTCTAGGTAATATTATATATTTTTTAACAAAATTGCATCATACTAAAATAATTATAAAATAATAACGATGCCATTATGTTGTTAATTCATTTAAATTAGTGTAACTCATTTGACATTTAGAAAACCTATTTATCTCCACAAAATCCATGATACAAATTTTAAGAAACTTATTTAATATGAACATATGGGCGCTGTAGGCGCCCAAATATGCGAGTATTCAAAATTTGCATATTTCATTTATCATGAAAAGGAGGATATATTTATTTAAGGGCTCTTAAGAAAAAGAAAGAAAAAGAAAGGATGAATGGCAGATACAGACAAGGCAGGAAGAGGCCCTGGAAGGGACATTTCATTAAAAGAAATCTGTTAATAGACCAAATAAATATTACTTTTACTATGTGGAAATTACCACACTGCAGACTTGAACAAGCGTGTATACTGTATATGCCTTTTGAGACGGAAACTGAAAGTATGCCATACAACGTTTGTGCGTATCTAAAATTATGTACAGTAAAATAAAGTATTTGGATATAATAACAAATCCTTTTCTTCGTTTTGAGGAACCCTTTAAATGAATTCCCTCTTTGTCAACATTTTGAACAGTTACTGTCTAAGATGCAAGCCCTATTGAGTGATTAAAGATTTTCTAACGAATCAAAATAGTGTGACGTCACTGGTATTTATTTAGGACTTCCCTTCTTCTATTCCTTTATATTCTATTAGAATGTACCTAGATCATAATTCATTGTTTACCTCATATATATATATATGGAAGCCATTTTAAACCCATATACTGACGTCATCAACTTGGTGTTTGAATGTTTCTTCTCAATATCAAGTTATTATATAGCTCGATGGTCCTTCTCCGTCACTCTTGGGATACTTCATTAACTCTACACACGTAGGAATTTTGACTTGTATTACACAAGGGCTTAAAGAATCATCAATCTCTTAGACTTTTGGGAGGATTGGAGATAGAAACGGCTTTCATTTTTTATCTGTTTATCTTCCTTCACTCCCTCTAACGGTGGAAAGGAAAACTATGATCAAGATTAGTATTTGTTTCCCTTCTTTGTTATGAACATGAAGTCTCCCAGCATTTTATTTATACAATATATATACTAATGTATTGTATATATTGTACACATTCATAGCACACTTCTTCAACTTTACTTTCTATGTATTATTGATCTTTCACATGCAAGGTGTTTAGAATATATATAATTAGTATTTTGTCGCTTTATTAGCCATTGAATGTCTATCTACGAGCGTATAAACACGACATTGCTATAGAGCAGTGGTTCCCAACTGGATTCGGCTCGTGGACCCCTAACGGTCTTCGGGCACTTTCCGTGGACCCCGCCTCAATTTTGTCAAAAACGCGAATTTCAATTTCAATGCAAGACATCTGCGAAGTACAATTATATTTTATTTTTGACTTATATCCAGGCTTGTGAGCGTTAAGCTTTTTTTGCGTTCAGCGTTAAAAAAATAGCGTTCCGTTCAATGTTTTTGCGTTCAGCGTTCCGTTAGCGTTCAGTGACGACGTTTTTTTTAAAAGAATCTCCAGAAAAAGTGACGACGTTTTTTATAGAAAAGAATTCTCAAAAAAGTAAGGACGTTTTTTTAGAAAAGAAAAAAAGTGACGACGTTTTTTTAGAAAAGAATTTCCAAAAAAAGTGAGGACGTTTTTTTTTTGAAATTATTTCCAAAAAAAGTGAGGACGTTTTTTTAGAAAAGAATAGAGAAAAAAAATGATCATTACACGTGGACCCCCAGGCCTTCGTGGACCCCCAAGGGGTCCACTGGACCACTGATGGGAACCACGGCTATAGAGCATACATATTTGTTTATTACTATAAGTATAAAAGTATATTTCTATGATTTTGAATTTTAACACTCTTTAACTAGCAATCAAAACTCAAAGTTGTTGTCAGGCGCGAACTTTGTATGGGATGTTAAGAATGTTTAGATAAATTTGTGATACAAAAACGTCAACTATAATTAATTTAATAAATGATGGTGGATGTTGAAAGTCATAACAAATTTGTCATTTGTTTTGATATGTTTTAATTTTTATTCTCAGTAACATATCCCCCCTGGTATTATAGCCTAAACGATAAATGTGTTATGAGTTTATTTTCAATTATATAAGATATAATTATCTAAGAACTTCCTTTAATTGGACTCCATTTTGATATGTAATGATAGACTTTACCCTATAATCATAAAGATGACAAATCAATTTGTCAGAAATTTGACTGCTGAAATTGTTTTTATTAGTTTTACATGTTCTTAAATATTTTTTTTACTGATAAGCTCGCTTAAGCACTAAATTGTATGAGTTTTTTATTCATAATATATATTTTTTTTTAAATACAATATTGTTGCTCCATCTATATATATATATATATATATATATATATATATATATATATATATATATATATATATATATATAATCATAGGCGTAGGAGACAGGGCAACTGCCCCCCAAAAAAAATTCGGGTGAGTTCTCAAATTCGGGCAAATTGGTTGAGGTATTCGGGCATTTAAGTTGTAGAAAAAAATATGAAATTATGAAAGCAACTGGATTTTTATTTATAACCAAATAAATATAATATAATGAATAATATGTAATTACTATAAAGAAAATATTAATCTACATAGCTTTCTTCATTCGATTATTTTTTCACCGAATTAGGAGTTCATGTTAAAATTGAATGCTGCCCCCCCCCCCCCAAACACCAAACATCTCCCCTACGCTTATGTATATAATGAATGGTATAACTCCAAATTGAGGCTTTCATTCAGTTTCCCTGAGTTCTGATGAAGAAGCTTTTTTAGCCATTACAATTTCGAACTACTTCTGGGATTTCCAGGGATCCCCAATAACACACAAGATATGATATACATTAATTGATTACTTTATTATCACGACTCTGGTCCAACGGAGGACATGAAGAAGAATCTATATAGAAAAGGAAGAACACGTGGAGCTACTGTGACGTCAGCGATGAAAGAGTAGCTGCCAGTGACGTCAGCTACTTACTACTATATTTTTTGTTAATCTTGAAGCACATTTGTTTGTTTTTTTACTAATAAGAAGGTTTTAATTGACGTTTATTCTAATCCCCAATATGTGTTTCCTATCCTTCCCATATGACGTGTTTTAAAGAACACAATCACAATATGACTACTTTGAACATTTCATGCGTTTCGTGAATGTTCAACAATGCAATGCATTTTTTTTGTAAATCAGGCCTTTGGCTTGGAATGCAAAAGGAATGAGGGAGTATTGTAAAAAGTAAACAAGGAAATTAGACATCATTAAAGAGAAAAATCTTATATTGAATCTTATCTAAGATCAACATAATAATATTAAAATAAAAGTCTAATAAAAATATGTACAATTGTAAGTTGAGAACTTCATGAATTGAAACTTCAATTAGGAAGCTTCCCTAAGCTTTTTTCAATACAATCAGTCCCATTGAACGAAGATCATCATCATATAAGTAAAATTTATATGTGCATTTTGAAAGGGAAATTTTGAAGTCAAAGTTAGAAAAGGTTTTTACTCTATAGATTGAGTTGATGACGTAAAATAGGTGGGTAGTTTATTGTCATAAGTGTTGCTAGCAACGAAGAAATTGGTTAAAGTTTAAATGATTGTTTGGCTTATAACATTACCTGGAAATGTTTGATATTCTTTAAGGAGAGCTTATTATTTTTGTAATTACCGCCAAAACTCAATATGAAAATATGCTACTCATGATTAGGATGCTTTTATTGAGTTCTTGTAAGCTCATCAAAAAACATATTTCAATTGGCAACCACTATCTCCTTTGTAGCAGCAAACTATTTACTTATTTCCCGCCAGATGGCGCGGAGATAGTTTGCTCCTTACATGAAAGAATTTACTTAATTACATCACTTGTATATATTCCAATTCCAATTAATTATGTTTCAGGTATTTCATGTTATTGTAATACTTAATTGCACGTTGTTTATGAGTGTGTTACTTCTTGTATACGTGTGTATTGCTATTATTAATAAATACCTGGATACGGAGAGTGCATGAACTTAGACCTATAAGTTGGTTGTATTCAGAAGCTCTCATCCTCTTTCTCCTCCAGTCTACTATAATGTTAGATGTATTTTATTACATCTACACCTTCTTTCGTTCATTTTATCTTAAGAGAATGAGGATATATTTAGGCAACGATGATACAACAAACATTCACTTTCCTCTGGATATAAGAAGAATCTTTATTTAATCAATAATAATTTGTAATAGTGGACGGACATGAGATGTTAAAGCTAATTCCTTCGCCCTCGTTGAGTTAGGTTAATGAGAAAGGAATACATTATTAACTCTGAATATATACCTATATATATATTATTTATTTACACCACAACAAGGTAAACAACATAAAACTTACGTAGTTCGAAATAATTAATACATAATATATGACCGTTAAAAACAAACTTAGTTGCAATTACTTTATTATTCCGACACTTTTTCTTTCAACACATCACGTTTCAGAAAGGAGTTCAGAAAAGAGTTCCTTTTCTCATTGATTGCCTGATCCATTATAATTGAAAATGAATCAAGTTAGAGATAGACAAAAATGTTTGATCTCAAGAATATCATTAATAACACTGTTTTGTTTATTATTTTGCAACCAATAGTTAAATGGATGATCTATTTATCGACAGCTATGAGCACATAAAATAAACAATCTTTTGTCATGGAGAAAAAGGAGCTCTTATAATCAATTAATATGTATTAAAGGGTGGAAGTAAAGAAATCCATTCAAAAGATTCGCCTATGACGTCATAGGTCCATGAAGAAGAGATCATAAGTGTATTTATAAGGATGAATTCCTTCCCTCTGGCTAGATGAGAACTCCCCAACAGCTGCCGGGAGTAGTGAGTTGAATCTTCGACACTTAGTTCTAATTGTTTTTATAATTCTTCACTCTCCTTTTCTTTACACAAATCACGTTGCAAAAAGTTTTTCTATCTCCAAGTATGTTCAGGAAACACTTTGCTTTAATTGTAAAATAAAAAGGACCAATTTATATATTGATTTTAAACATATACAAATATGTATTAGAGATTGTTCACAAGTTTACGTACAGCTATTATATTCCATTTTAAAGGGATAATATATTCAAGGATTGTCGTTTGGAGCCATTATCTATATGTTATTTTTTTATGATTCTTGGCAATTGCTTTGGCCTCATTCTATCGACAACATAATATAAAGATTTACGATTTCCTTGATTCTTTTATTATTTATAAAGGCTGCTGCTTTCTCCACCCATTTTGTCTTTTAATCAATAATTTAACTGCCAAAGCATTTGCCTATCATCATCGAAGCCTTTACTTATATGTACATATATCATTTCCCATTAATCAAGCATATATTTTGTAAAAGGAACTTTATGTTATTTATATATCCATTTGCTTGTTGGCTTGAAGTTAATTTTGAAGTAAGATCAAAAGGATTTCCGAAGAGCAGATAAAGTTTTTTGTCTATATATAATACTTGAAAATAACTTAGTCATTATATATTAAGGTAGCTTAGAAACATTGGCTTGTCTTTAGTTTATATATATATATCAGAGCTGCGACTACCGAATATAAATCGGTATTCGATACTACCGACGGTAGATTTCAAATACCAAACCGATTATACGATATTCGGTAGAAAATACCAAATACAATCGGTACTGTATATCTGAAAGTATGACTTTTGTAGCATTCACATAGAGACATAAAGATACAGAGAGCTTATTCCCTTCAATAGCTGAGAAACATATTTCAACTGGCGCTCCCTTGTGTGAAGAACTTGAACTTCGAAAATAAATAAACAACTATAACTTATAGTATTATAGAGCAGATACATAAAGAGACATTCAATATAAACTTATGCTATGCATTGAATACTAGAGTACCTGAAAGTGCATTTAATATAGGACAATAAGAGACAGTAAATAAATCAAAATCTATAGCCTTCCATTTCCTACAAAATCCAAGTACACATATAATTTTTATAAGATTAATATGTATTGAATGGTCTCCAGTAATTTCATCGCGCGTAAATTCGTCGCAGACCTTTTTATAGCCGTTTTTTTGTCGTGGGTATTTACCTCCCTTGTTCTTTTATAGTCAGTTAATTTTGTCGTTCTTCTTTTTGTAGTGGGTATTTTTGTCGCGAAGCTTTTTTGTAATGTAGTATTTTCCTCGTTCGTCTTTTTCTCGTGGGTATTTTTGTCACCTAACTTTTTTGTAGTGAAGCGTTTTCCGCGTGATTTATTTTCTTACTTTATAGACTTAACCTCGCGGGCTCAGTTGGGGGTCTCATAGGGTTTTAATTTATCGCTGACACTTTTTAGGTTGTTCCGCCAGGAGTACTATCAGATGCCAATGGGGCACCCAGCTGAGGCCGGTGAAATCCTTTAAATTTAAGTATATTTTTTTAGGCCGGGTGTTTTCACCTCAAGAAGAGTCAGCGGTGGATTTCAAACCCATGGGACACCCGTTAAAGTAGGCACATGCCGTTAGATTAGGGTCTACGAAAGTATTAGGCCGGGTGTTTTTTATATAAACCAGTTCGTTTATTATGTAAATAAATAAAAATGAGACATTTACATAAAACCCAAAGCAAATGTGTTATAAAAACATAAATAAACATTATAGTTTAACAATTTTGCTCTGGGGAGGAAACCAAACAATAAAATATTATATAAATATAAAATAAAACAAATCGTCTTTTAAAATCATTTTATAATCAAATGCACAACTATTAAATATTTTAAAACTCTGAACACAAATGTTACAAATAAAACATAGAAATATTCAGAAGGCTATATATTACGATAACTTCTTGAAATATTTTTTACCAGTTTTTGATGTTGGAGGGAGAGACTTGGAAAATACTTAATGATTCTTCTGGCAGACGTCCACCTTGCACCTTCTTCCAGCGAGGGGATTTTCATAGATAAAGATGTATATCTTGCTGCTGCCGACAAAAATATGTTCCTCAGCTCAAGGGATGCAGGGGTTCGTTGAAGGATAGCTTTTGACATATCATGGCCTTTGAGTTTAAAAAACTAAAGGTAAATGCCTTAGATTCCGGTGATTTGTTGTTTTTTCCGAGGCCGAAGAAAACAATGCCTTCCAAGCATTTGAAGATTGACAAAGAAGTGAGACAAAATGCTCTCTCGCTTCTCTTTTTTCTTTCTCTTTCTATACAGGTAACAGTGGTTACCAAGCGGTAATTGTATATTCTCATATCAAAAGATCAATTATTTTGGGAGAGTACGTGCAAAAATGTATTTGCTTATTTCTCTTAAAGTATAGCGATTTTTAGAACACCAAACATATCAAATGAAAGCTTGGTAAACCAGCTTTAATATTTTGGTATACTAAATCATGTCAATTTATAAGTAGAGAGTTATATGTATAATTAAAAAAACATATATTGCGTACAAAATGACGCATATAATGGATTATAAATGTATCAGAGACAAAGCAAAATTTTGAGAGGATACCTTGACGCAAATCTAAGAAAATATGATGTAAACTCATATTGTACTGAATTCTGAATTGATAGAATGCAACCAAGGTCATTTTTGGATTTATCATCCAAAGGTTTACTAAACTTAAAAATACTATTTTACTCTGAAGCGAACAAGTTATCTTCTACAGGCGAGTGAAGTTAATTGATACAAAAAAGCCATGAAATATGCTAACATTACACAATCGATTTTTTCTTTGTTTTTACAGAAAACTTTGTTTTAGTAAAAAACATCAAAAATACGTCTGTTAGTAAATTAAATTTCCTTCAAATTAACAATTATTATTGAAGTCTGTAATGCCCACCATTTTCAAGAAATTTGCGGAAAACTATATTTTTACAAAATTTTAAAATTTTGACCTCGTTGAGCAACCCCGTAATGTTGACCGATTTTGTTCAAACTTTGTATGTCGTCTTCTTTTATCACCAAGAAACAGAAAATCCCCAATGTTGCTAACATTTTAAACATTTGAAAAATAAGAACAACCCTAATGTATATATATATATGGTTGTTCCATAAATAATGAGGTAGATTAGCTATCTCGAAAAGTTCACACGCTATCTCAAAAAATTTAATGGGAGCGTTCTTATCGCATATTTTTGCATGGGAACAGACTGTATGGCGCCATTCAGGTTAGTATATAAGGTGAGTAATCGCGTCATTTCTATCATTCATTCTACTCGCCGCTGAAAATGGAGACACCCGACTTTCACTCCTACTTCTTGATCCGGATCAAGCTCGCCAGGATAGTCAACGAGATCCACGGAGACCTGCTCTCTACCTCCTCTGACTCCTGCCCTGGCCTTTCCACCCTCCAAAGATGGCACACTGAGTTTGATAAGGGTGTTTTTGCCCTGGAGAAGAAGACCCGTCCTGAACGTCCCCGGGAGACGAGGACAGAGGAGAATGTAGTCCGTGTTAAGCACTTGGTCGAGGATAACCCCCGGATGACCACTCGACAAGTTGCTGCAGAGGTGTCCCTACCATCTACAACTATTTTCAGGCTTCTGACGGAGGATCTAGGGCTCTGAAACCTCCTCAGCGTGCTCGTCCCTCACCAGCTCTCTGAAGCCAACAAGACACAGCGAGTGAAGTGCTGTCAGGACCTCCTGAAGCTGTTCCAGTACCACGGGGAGGACTTTCTGGGGTCTCATCTGTTAGTCCAGGACAAGTCCTGGTTCTACTGGGATACGGCAGAGTGGAGGCAAGTCTTTTCAAGATCTATTTAATCTTTTGGAGGAGTCGGGGAGGCGAAGGAACAGATGAACGGAACTCTTATTAGTATATTTATGGAGGAAACACAGTGGACAGTCAATAAGTAGGTATATAGAGAGTAACAAAAAACTCAAATGAGTTACTCTACATATATGTAGTATTTGCTGTATTTCATTATTTATTAAACTAAATGCATTGTTGCATAAGTAATTGTTGTATCGATATATTTGAGCAAATTAATAAACGGGAAATGGACCGTTGCAGATGCGTAGAGCAAGCAAGTTTGAGACTCACAATGAACTCTTGCATCACAAAAGGAAAGTTATTGAGTTACCCATTATTTAAGTGTTTTTTATATCTAATAATTATATCATCGCATTAATCTTGACGGGGTTTCTTATAATTATATCATCGCATTAATCTTGACGGGGTTTCTTATCTTGTGATCACATTATTATTATACATATTGCACAAGCAAGTTGTTCAATGACTGGAAGGTCCATAATCAATATGTGTCTTAAATTCTAAGCCCCTCTGCCATGGCCACTGGATCACATGACTGACAGTCATGTGGACTTGGAGCAAAGAAGCAATGTGTTGTTGCTATGTAGCATTTATCTTGGGCAAGCCGAGAATTCGAATGTTCAGGCTTCTTTGAATGCTTAATTTCATATCTTTTAGCTGCATCGGATATTTTGTGTATGAGGGAGCGGGATAGCTCAATGGGACTACGTGCTGGACTACCGAAAGGGAAGGGTCGATTTTTCGTATTCCTCATTTAAAAGATCTTTGGCTGGATGGATTAACTTTAATTTATAATGTTAGTTCATCTCGGATAATGCAATTCTATTAAATCAAAAAACACAAAAAAAGTTAATTTATTTTTTATTAGAAGTAATTGAAGAGCACATACCTAATGGTAAATTTATGTTATAAAAGATAAATTAAATAAATCAATTTTATCTGGATACTGGTTTTAAACATCTGAAGAATGACATTACCGAAAGAGGATAGCAAAAAAATAATGCACTTAAATATTTTCTCAATACAGAAGCCTCAATCCAATTTGCATAGTCATTCACATGTTCTCCTTGGCATATATATATATATACTGAAATGAATCAAGACAACTTTTCAAGTGTGAATACTACTTGAGTGACGTCATTCGAAGCCGGGACCTAAATGAAGTGTTTTCATGTTCCTTGATTTCTAACTTAAATCTTTCATTACACGTCAATGAAGTTACTGAAGACGTCAGCAAAACGTCCGGGAGTTATTTTAGACATGCAGGCAACCCCAGCTATACTAATGAGCCAAGAAAAAAGGCAATAGAGACATACATACACCTATTTCAACTGGAATTCTAGAATAGCACTGAGTACAATTATTATTATTAAATGATTTGTGAGGGGAAATCTTGGGATTTTTGGAGTAATTGGAATATTTCAAAAACTTTCTATGTATCATCAATATTGTTTTTCGTAATGAGAAATACTATAATATATATAAATATATATATATATACCGGGTGCGTCAGGGTAAGTACATTATATTTTGGACTCCGAAGTAAAGACATTCAACTAACGCTATATTAAAATTATACTTGTATGAATGGCTCCTTAAAGTTTATTCCTTGATTTCCATTATTGTTTTCAAATATATAAAATTCTAAGCTATAGTGTTATGAGTGATACAGGAAAAAATATCTGCAGGGAAAGCTGTATTTGGGCGATATAATCGACTTTCCGGCACATGTAAAACATTAGCTTGTGAATAAAAAGCTGTTTTGCGGTTCCTTAGCACATCAAAACATCAACTAACTTATAAAAATGTCCTTTTACGTGAAAAAGGATATAAAAATGACTATGGCAAATGGATTTTTCCATTCTTGCCAAACCTAAAACATTTAAGCTTTTATATATTATCAGTGGTTGCCGCGTGCGATGAAATGAGCGATAAACGATAATTATCGCGGAGGTCAAACCTTTTATTGTTTATCGTTTATCGCAAAGTTTTCTAAAATTACCGCTCATTCACTAGTCCCAAAAAATGAGGAACTATAAACGATAAATTCAAAGACATGATCACTTTTTTTTGGAAATTATTTTCTAAAAAAAAACGTCATCACTTTTTTATGGAAATTCTTTTCTAAAAAAACGTCGTCACTCTTTTTGGAAATTATTTTCTATTAAAAACGTCGTCACTCTTTGTAGAATTTTTTATCGCTATCGTTTTATCGTTTATCGCTTACCGCAGGTTGGGTTTTGAATTTTTTTACCGTTTATCGTAGGTTGAGAAAAAAATTATCGTTTTATCATTATCGCAAGTTGAAAAAAAGTTCTCGCGGAAACCCCTGTATATTATTTTTAAATCAACAGGGATAGACGCGATAGCGAAGAATAAATAATACCGTTATAAGATACTCTTCATATTATTTTCTTGATTATTTAAATATTATGATAGTCATTTGATTATCTTCCATCACAATATCATGAATGGAGTATATTTGCATGCTTAAAATATGCACAGAGTGAAAAACGTCACGTTCTTAATCTTATTATTCAGTATCTTATATTCAACACAAAACTCTCTAGGGAGCTTGTTCATACTTGCATAAATGAAACCATATATTCATTCATTATTTACATATATAGTAGCATTGTCATGCGGGTTGTTCCAGCCTGAGTATGTAAAAAAAATACCTCTTATGAAAAGTAATATTGATCTCAGAAGATTGTCTTAAGTCATTCCTGTCAGAAATAGTAGGAGCTTAGTCTACGAGAACAAAAAAATGATAATTCTGATTATATTAAAAGGTTTGCCTAAATTATTATTATTATTATTAATGACTTATTAAGGTAGACACTAGTGACTAGACTATAAATACATATGATTTCTTAGAAACAACCAAGCTCTTAAAGGGCCAATCATATGGTTTCATACAATTCAATGTTGGTTATTGGTCTTGACACCTCTATTCTTATCTTTTTGGATCCAACAAGCAGTTTTACTCCCAATAAGTTACCACAAAATTAGCTCATTCTCATTATTGTAATATTGAGGGCTGTTTTTTTCTCTGTGAACAATACAAGACATTAAATATTGAGTCTCCTTAAGAAATAAGTAGTCTATGCAGAGGTACGCTTTTATAAGTATTTTCATTCCTCACTCTTATTAAATATTGCAATGTTTTTGAATGAAAGAGATAAATGAGAAGGGATACATTGAGTAAAATAGTGGCCATAAATATCACTAAACTTCCCATTTAGCTGTCTTGGTAGGCCCATCATGAACCAAAGTATATTTACAGAATATTCTAAGTGGTTTTATTTTACAAAGATAGGAGGAATACCAAAAAGGTTATTCTCGTATACTCATAAATAAACATGATCTTTTCAAAATTCATATTAGTACTTTTTTTTTCTTTTTTAACCTCTAATAGTCAGAGGAATGACCATTTTTCCACAGATATGACGAAACAAAATAAATATACTTTCTTATTTTTGACTAAGAGCAGCTGCTATATCTATTAAATCATATATACATATATATCCATTCAAAGGATTGGACAATGGCATGGGTGTAGGTCCTGAAATAGATACAATGTGTGTTCCTACGGCTAAATTTCTTCCCCCTCAATTATGATCTCACTGGTGAGATGATAGTTTGTAGGCTAATACCAACTACTTTTTGTTTCCTCCCTCTCCTGTTCTTTGAACCAATCACATTCCAAGAAACACGATATTTTCTCTATCTCTGGTCATAGAAAGTCAAATGTTGTTTAATTGCACACACAGAATCAACTACAGGGTGGCATCAATTCCACTCTGAAAGCAATAAGCGAACTTGAAACATTACTATGTTCAGTACTTTACTTTATGCCATTTGAGCCACATAGAATTTTAGTTTTATACCCTTGGTGTGCAGAGTGTAATATCATATTTTTTCTTTATTGCGCTCCTCGAAAAAAGGCTACCAGAGAGGTACGAATTGCCAACGTGGTTTTTCTAGATAGATCCATAGTCTTCTTTTTTATTCATACAGAAGTCCATTCAAAGCAGACTCTGATTACTTTGACGTCATAGTTCATTTAAAAAGAAAGCACTAGAAAGGAAGAGGATTTTTGGTTGTGATAGGCATAGGCAATAATAATAAAAAACAATCATAAAAAGCAAACAGAAGACTGCTCCTGCTTCCTCTGAATATCGCCGGATTGTGCCTTTGCACCCTCCTTCTCTGTTTTCCCTCACTCCCCTCCCAAAATAATCGCACTCGCAACTAAGGAGCGGCTCTAATTTAATGATGGCTGTCACTCATTTCGCAGTTTTATATTACATTTACCCTGAGATGTTCTACTGCATATAATAAGATACTTCAGTTCATAACTCCTTCAATGTGTCGTCGAATTCTACTCAAAATAAATGAATAAAAATATGTGATTGAATAGTGAATTATAATAAAAATATTATTAGTATGCGATTCCCTATTTGAAGAGCGGTATCATCCATCGTAACATTCTGAGTGAGCCATTGGATAAATAAATATTAAAAAAGATCCGGAGTATCATGGAAAGGATATCATCCTCCTCCATATTTGGAGGCCCATCAACCTAAGCAAGGAAATTAACAAAAAAGGGCTGAAATAGAGGTAAGAAGGAAAAAAGAGGGGGAAATCTGGGAGGGGCGCAAAAAGTAATCATAATATCCATTCAACCATATAACGAAAAAGAAAAGAGAAATAAGTATTCTGTTGAGGAAAAATATTTTATTTAAAAAGAATGTAGACGAATTATTAATGACTTTAATTTATACGATTTGCATAGAAGAATATACGTACTTTGATGTACAAAGGGAAATCCGTTATAACTACGTTTCTTTTTATTCATTTGATTTTAAAAAAAGGATTTCGGTGAAATAAGATTATATTTAAATCATATTACTTAATTACGTTGCAAAATCCATTCTTAATTATACAAATAGAAATCACTTCTACTTCTTAATTATTAAAAAATAATAATTTGACAAAATATTTAATGGATTTAAATTATATACGTCGATATTAGTGTATACGTACTTTACTATAGAAATGGAAGATACAACTTCATATTAATTGTTTTTAAAGATTTAGGCGAAATATCATAGATTTCAATCCTATGACTGTTAGTAAACCGAACTTCACTCTTTAAAAAATGGAAGGGGGCTCCCGTGATAAGTGCGTTCCTCCTTCTTCACCTGCTCTTCGATCAAACCTTTTTTTAAGGATCCCTTGCGCCCACCACCCCTCCCTTTTAAAAATATATATCGTGAACAATGACTGCAACAAAGGCCTTGGTCGTTGATGATCATTGTATTCAGAGCCTGCTTTGTTTTTATTGTTATTATATTCTGCGTACATTTCTGCAATGTACAACATCTTCTTAATAAAAGGATGTTGAGCTTCGCTTCTTTCGCAATCATTGCCACATTTTATGTATGTACATAATCCACACGGATTATCCATGGATGCTTGAATATGATGATGAAAGAGTCGATAAGGATTCCTCCTAACAGAGTAATTCTTTTGGTTTGTTACATCAATACTCTTGGAGCTTAAGGTTACACACACACACACACATATATATATATATATATATATATATATATATATATATATATATATATATACAGGGTGGAGTGGCCACCGGGAGTACCGGGACTATTCCCGGTGAGCCGCTGGCCTCAAGAAACATAAACGACCGTTGACAGCTACCTAATGGCATATTGGGGCCTGTATAAGGCTGGCGAGGGCATAATTATCCCGGTGGATAAATTCTTCCCACTCCGTTCCTGTATATATATATATCAGGAAACGATCGGATACCCGGCCCGGATCCAGCTGTTTTTGGAACGTCCCGGCCAGCCTGTTGTCTAAAAATAACTGGGCCGGGACTTTAATTCTATTGTTCGTTCGTCATTCTGAACGTAACGACGTTTTTTAGAAAATAATTTTTAATATCTTTAAAAATTATTTAAAAATAATAGGAGAATTTTTTTTCAGAATGACGAGGGAACGAATATATTCCAGTCCCGGGTCAGGTAGTCATTTTTTCCAGCCGGGCCGGGAACAAATTTGGCTGGGCTTTAATATAAAAAGTGATATATATACGGTGCATTTGAAGTGTTACAAAGTAAGTAAATACTTTGTAACCAGTCTCTATGTACAAGTAAGATAGGATAACTTTATGAATGAAAAAAAATCCCTATATCAGATATCATAATTATGATATGTCAAGGGTGTTTTAGACATCATCATCATTGGATGAGATATTTCTTTTTGTCACAGGGAAGAAAAAGTTTGCCCTCGTCTTATAAGCTTAAGAAGAGAAAATGTAATTAAACTTTCGAACATATATGTAGTGCTGCTATATTTTAAAAAGAAAGATTGTAGTATTAACAACATTATGGTGTAGTGGTGTATGTAGTTACTTTCTCGGTTTAATATCGTTGTGCTATATGGTCATATAGTAATTATCATGGGCTCGCTACAATATATATAAAATCCAAAATAGCATAAAGTTCTTGTGCATTTCCTGTGTAAGTTGTTTGTACCCGATTTTACCCCAATTTTTTAAGTATCCCTACTAAAGTTAAATAATAAAACAACATTTTAATTTAATTATTTCGTCATTGATATTGCTTTTTTTCCTTCTTAATAGTCACTTCATACAACAACAACAATTCTTTGCTGTCCGGAATAACTTTTTTTCTTCCCACGGTTTTGTGTTACAATCGCAGGCAATAAAAACAAAACAAAGAGGGACAATTCGAAGAAAAAGTGTTTTTATTGACCAGCTGTGACGGAAATAAGCCATTAGGTTTAAGCTAACATTTATCTAATATTATGAGCCTCAACAGCTGACAGTATTCCAACCCCTTTTTTTGCAGCTTGAAAAGCCTCAATATTTTTAAATCTCCACTTCTTGCCCTCCAGAACATGATTTATTACATTGAGTAAACGGCAAATGGATAATGATAATAATCATCCAAGTAATCAAATCAACTCTCCATAATACGCCTTTATGTAAATATTTACATCACATTGCCGTTAAATGATTGTACTGATTTTATAAGGATACTTTTTACCATAGAAACCCTAAGGTAGAGTTTGCCTTACTTATCTAATCAGTCCTGTATAAAAAAGATTTTTATTGAGAATCATAATATAAATATTGAAACATTAAGCTGAATCCCATTGTTAAAGTAATAGTTTGCGTTTTGGTGACAATATGGTTCGATTGGATTGGAAATTGCACCAATTAGATATATATATATATATATATATATATATATATATATATATATATATATATATATATATATATATATATATATATATATATATGTGTGTGTGTGTGTCACAGCAGAGATGGAGATTCAGTTGAATCGTTGACTCTCCTGGTAGAGATTACGATCTTATCTCTTCTAGGAGAGATGACGACATAAATAAGGTGATAATATTTTACGATGTTGTACAAGCTATTTATTTCATTTGCGATTTTTATATCATGTTTTGGTGGAAATTATTTCATTTATGAGTTCAAGGAAGCAAATGTGACGCAATTTTTTATATACTAATATTGTATCTATGTATATCACCGACCTTTATAATAATAATAATAATTTGATTCTCACCTGTGAAAAAGTCAGACATGATAAAAATAGTTTGAATAACATCGTCATACCATCATTTCCATATTTAAGTCGTCATCTTCCTAAAAGAGATAACACGCATGATTTCTTCTTGCAGAGTCGTTGATTCTTCTGATATAGTCACTACTAAGAAAGGATACAATCGTGATCTCTACAAGGAGAGACAACGCCTCTCCTGGATCTCCATATCTACTGCGACACACACACACTATATATATATATTTATGATGGAAACTTTTCATTATACGTAAGGATATCAGTTTGAATGTTCGAACATTATTTATTTTCTTGAACACATTCTATTACTTTAAATGGGTTTATTTAAAGAAGTCACAGAATGCCACCTTTAGATGTTATATATTTTTTTAAATGTCATCCATTGATATGTTTTCAAATAGGTTAAAATATCATTATTAAAATATAGTATTTAAGTATAAAATTAAGTATTAAAAAACTTGTATTACTATGCGATCAATTTAAATCGTCATTAAAGATTGCATATATAAGCAACCATTCTATCATCTGAAATTGACCATTACAATAACTTTTCGTAGCAAATATTTATCAAAATACTCTGTAAGATCAATGTTTTAATGTCGAAAATACATATCTAAAGCTATCAAAAAAGCTCAACCAAAAAGCTTTGGCCATACGGGTGATGAGATCCATTAATATAAAAACATTTGTTAACTAGAGGCATATATACACTCAGAGAGTGCAAACCTCCGCCGTCACGGGGTCCTTATGAACCTTCCGAGGCAGATTTTCACGACTGGGGCGGCGTAGAGGACGGGGGAGGGTTCCCCTCGACGGAAATTCTGAGAGGAAGACGCTCCCGGCACCCGATTTCACAGCACAGCGACATCTATTGGCAGAGTAGGCTAACTTGAAATATTTATTAGTATTTAGCTCATTTTGCATCTTAAAGAAGCACTCAGAGATGCCAAAATTTAATCACTTGTTCCTTTTGGCATTTCCAACAACTCCACAAAGTTTCCTCCGAATCTGTTCCGTACTTTTTGAGTTATCCTGCTGACAAAGCAACCAACCAACAAACCAACGCCAGTGAAAACAATACCTCCTTCGGCGGAGGTAATAAATATTGTTGTATATGGTGTACAAATAAGCCTGACTCAAGCAAAAAAAAATACGGACACACGGCTCTGAGATCCATTCAAACACTTATTGCCCTTTAAGGGAATGCAGATACAAAAAAAGTAGTTCAAGGAGCTTGGATTTATTTTTAGGTATATTGACTCTAACTAAAGGCTTCCAAATTATTATTATTATTATAAATGATACTTAATTGGACATGAATAAGCATAATTGTATTAAAATCTGTCCATCGAACCTGGCATATATATGAATACTTTTTTGTTGGATGCAATAATAGAAGATGAATTATTTGAGAAAATGGTTAAAATAATGTAAGAAGCAGGAACATGTTTGGCATACTTTATTTTTTTCGGTTAAAAACATTTATTCGGTAAACTGCAAAATTTTATACAGTGTAAATGAATACACTAAAATTATATACAGAAACAGAGTAAAACTATTCAAGGCAGTTGCGAAAATGCATAAATGAACATTGTAGTTCATATTTACTGCCCTGAAGAATAACCTTATATAAAAGGATAAATAATTTATTAGATTGGTTTAAAAATGTACGATGTCTTTTTTGAAATCATTTTGATGGTGTTTATGTAGAGCTTCGATCTTTCAGGCACATATTTAATTATATCGCCAGCCCATTTCCACGTTGGCGTACTTAAATGATGGAGAGAACAGCGTCATTATTTTTGTAAAAAATTGTGAAACTCTAAAATGAAGATATAAAAAATAATAAGAATTATAAGTTATTTTAAACTATAATGTTTATTTTTATATTGAACTTATTTAACTCCATTTTAATGAGTATTATATTGTTTTTTCTTTGTGTTTTCCACCACACTTGTTATAGGTTATGCTCCTACAAACATAAACAAAAAAGCGCAATATAAGTAATTCAGATCGAGCAAAAGCAATTCCATTTTGTATCTAAAATGTTAAGGCTGCTCAAATTGTATCATTACTAAATGTATTTGTCATGCAGAAAATATAATAATAAAAGTTCAATAATGTAATTAAGACATAACAAAAAATGAACGCATAGGTTTTAAAATATATATTTAATTAATCATCGGAGAGACAAATGGTATTGCTTCGTCATAATCGTCAATATTTGATAATATTATTACATTTAATACTGTTACTATGGTTATTGCTTGTTGTTAATCCACTGAGTTAACATTCCTTTAGCATTTTAAAGTTATAGCCAGGACATTCAGATTAATTCTGCCTTGACAGCCTAGATTGACGTCATTTAAAATATTCTGAGCACTTTAAAGACAGATAATAAATCAAATATCTATCCATGTATATATTTGCATGATCAATTGCATCATTTGAGGGAGAAAGGGATAATGCCCTCAAATTATGGACTAAGTACGTCCAAGTTCAATTCCAAAGTTATATAACATTTACTCATGTGATTTATCAAACACGATGTAGCTTATAAGAATGTATTTTCTTTTTTAATGAATATCTAAATACACACATAAGAAAAATGCTTCCGGCATCATCAAAAATAGATATTCTTTAGTTTTGAGGCTGTAGTTGCATGCAGACAATAATGTCTGTTGGCTGGCTTCCCACTGACCTCCTAAAGGAGGCACATAGCTTCGACACTCTTTGCTCATATGCTATCATAATGCTTAGATTTCTTATAGAAGGAAAATAACTCTAATTGCCCTGAGCATTTTTCTCAGAGAGAGAAATACGCTCAGCTGCTTTTTAATATTGTTATTGCAACATTGTAATCAGAGGATTTTAGCATAGTGATAAAAAGATATAGAGAGCTTATTCTCTCATCTGTATTTTTGTGTCCAATATAAACAAAGTAATTTGATCTACGTCATCGTAAGCTGATCATAGAGATGAAATCTATCTCTCTGATCAGCCTACGATGACGTAGATCAAATACCTTTGAATATTTGCATTCCGTAAAATTAAAGTGTATTTAAAAGTTTTATTTTATCTTATCTATTTGGTTCAGCGGATTGCCTTCATTTGGTAACAGATTAGCTATTTTGTTTACAATTAGGGTGTTTGCATCAAAGAGATATAAAGATTATTCCTTTCAGATGTATCTGTGTGTCCAATATAAACAAAGTAATATGTACTACGCCATTGTAAGCTGATCATAGAGATAGAATCTATCTCTATGATAAGCTTCGATGACGTAGTACAAATTACTTTGTTTATATTAGACACAGGCGACAGCTGAACCATGTTTCTCTGCTATTGAAGGAAATCAGCTCTCTATATATTTGTATTTCTATGGATTTTAGATGTAAACCATAGAGATATAAAGACATAGAGAGCTTATTGGATTCTTCAGAGATACACGTCATATTGCCCAATATAAACATATCTTTCTATCTCTATGATCAATTACGATGGTGTAGTACAAATTACTTTGTTTATATTGGGCACAGAATACAGCTGAACGATGTTTCTCTTGCTTAGGAAGGGAATAAGCTCTTATATCTTTATATCTCTATGATGTAAACTCAGCAATAACATAACTCATTTTAATCAGATGGATAATCCATTCTTTGTCAGAATCGAGTTAACAAACAATCATTCCTTCCCTGGGTGTGTGTGTTAAGTTATTGATATTAACAGAAGATATCTTTCTTCTAATGATTCCTAAACGATGGAGGCCGATAAGTAAAGGCAATTAGTATTTTAAAAATGAAATACTTGATTTTTTTGGTTTATTAACTTTCTACAATAAAAGTGCTATAAAATGAATACATTAAAATAACTTACAGATACAAACATTGTGTTTTAAAATCATTATGTTTGAGTTGATGTTCATAGATCAAGAGCCCTGAGTGATGTCAACTGTTGATTATTATTACTATATATGCTTCTTTTCTTTCCACTAATAAAAATACCAACTTTAAGAAAATTCCTTGCTGTTAAGCCCTTGCAAGATATTACGTGTCAAAAGTTCGCAAAAATGTATGCTAACTCTCATTTACAGTCTTTTGTAATTTGTTATCATAAAACAAATATATGGGAACTTGCATTCGGCTCAATTTAAAAGCAATAGAATACAAAGAATAATGGAAACATCCCATTCAGCTATGGATAAAATAAATACTAAGCCTAAGCTAGCAAATTCAACATTCTCTGTTTATATAGTGTATGTCAATGCTCTTTGAGGAAACATAATAAAAATATATAATACCATAAAATCCAGTTTCTCAGGTGTCAATATAACTAATATATAAAAAACCCTCAATTGACTAATAGAAGAACCAAGAGGACTTGTTTCTAGAGGTCGATGGATAGTGCTTTTTTAACATAGAGATATAAAGGGTATCGGACAATTCCCCCCTAGACAATTCCCCCCGGACAATCCCCCCCCAGACAATTCACCCCCTGGGCAATATCAATGCCATTGGACATTTGAAACCTAACATCAAAGTAAAAGGATGTTTCTACCATTTATCTTCAAATATTTTGAAAAACGTTAAGAACCTAGGATTGCAGCAACGATATTTGGAAGATACAGAATTTGCCATATATTGTAGAATGCTCTGTTGCCTTGCTTTTTTACCAGAAAAAGTAATTATTACTGCCTTTTTTTTTTGCCTATATGGTTCAACAGAATTGCATCCGACTGGACATAAATAAGCATTATTGCATTAAAATTAGTCTATCGAACCTAGGATCTAATCAATGAGGTAGACCAAAATGACCATCCCCTCTCGGGATTCGAACCTGCGCCCCCAACATTGAGAGTTGAACACGCCTTAACACGCACGGCTATCGAGCTCCCTTGCCTTTGCCTTTGAAGAGCTCGCAGATAAAATTAAAGAAAAGTTTAGTACCGACTTCGACGAAATCTTCGATTATTTCGAGGACACTTACATTGGTCGATATGGAAGAAATGCTTCCCGTAGTCGCCCTATATTTACAATAAATTTGTGGAATATCTTCAACCAAACGGACGAAGGACTACCACGGACAAACAATAATGCGGAAAGATGGCATCGTCGGTTTTCCTCGCAAGTTGCTTCCTGCCATCCAATTCTATGGAAGTTCCTTGAATTCTTAAAAAATGAAGAAAACTTGATTCGTATCGACATCATTCAACAGCTTGCAGGTCATCCTCCACCTCTTCAAAGAAGACGATATCGCGATTGTAATCACCGAATTTTGACCATTTTGAAAGATTATGAGAATCATGAAATTGTAGATTATTTATGAGCTATTGCTCAGAATATTGCATTTTGAAAACATTTAGAAATATGTTTTTATATTGTTTTTGAATTATCTCTATGTGTGTACTTTAGAAAATATATAGAAAATAAAATTTAAAAAATATGTAAAAACACAACTTTCATAAAAATGATAAACCAAAATTTTATTTCTATTATGTATGTACATATAAGTACTACTAAGTATACGTATACTAATGCATATATGGAGGTGATTTACCAGGGTTGGAATTTTAGGTACCAGGGAAGGTGAATTTTTTAATGATACAATTTGTTATTGTTCAAAAAGTATATTCATGTAAAGGTTGCTTTTAGTTAAAAATGTTTTTTCATATAGATGGGAATTCAACGTCAAGAAAGTATCCAAAATCATTGGCTAAATATTGCGCATTTTGAAACAAAGAAAATATTCCTTTTGATGTGCTTTATCTTTGGTTTGAAATCTATCACTCAAATTAGAGTTATTGACAACGATTTTTTTACAAATTAGTATAAGTTAGACTTTATGATATATTTTCCTTTATTTTTTTATAGGATAACTGTCCAGGGGGGATTTGCCGGTTGGGTATTGCAAAGGGGGGAATTGTCTGGGGGGGAATTGTCCGGGAATCGATATAAAAGATAAGAGAGATGATTCCCTTCAACAGCAGAGAACATCGTCGCTCAGCTGTATTCTGTGTGTCCACTATAAATAAAGTAATATGTACTACGTCATCGTAAGCTGATCATAGAGATAGAATTAATCTCTATGATCAGCTTACGATGACGTAGATCAAATTACTTTGTTTATTTGAACACACAGAAACAACGAAAACGCTGTTTCTCTGCAATTGGGGATTCAGCTCTCTATATCTTTATATCTCTATGGTTTTTAATGACAGATATCAAAACAATTGTTTGGAGTAAGAAATAGCCGAGTAATCGATGAACGGATCCAATATCGGAGACATGTATCGCCATTTAATTCATTTATATTAATGGATTACTGGATTCATCAATAACCTTTCTTTTATCTTGTATACAACAGTTTATTTAGATAAATATAAAGAAAAAATACATATAGACCTCAGGAAATATGTGAAGGTACCCAAGAATTAATTTTAGGATAAACTAGAGGCATATATACACTCAGAAAGTGCAAACCTCCGCCGTCACGGGGTCCTTATGAACCTTCCGAGGCGGATTTTTCACGACTGGGGCGGCGTAGAAGGACGGGGGAGGGTTCCCCCTCGACGGAAATTCGAGAGAAGACGCTCCCGGCCCCCAATTTTACAGCACAGCGATATCTATTGGCAGAGTAAGCTAACTTGAAATATTTATTAGTATTTAGCTCGTTTTGCATCTTAATTCTGCACTCAGAGACGCCAAAATTTAATCACTTGTTACTTTTGGCATTTCAACAACTCCACAAAGTTTCATCCGAATCCGTTGTGACTTTTTGAGTTATCTTGCTGACAAAACAAACAACAAACCAACGCCAGTGAAAACTAGAGGCATATATACACTCAGAGAGTGTTACCTCCGCCGATCCCCACAACATTCCATTCAAACATTCCCCTTTCACACGCCCGATTTTCTATCTCTAATCATTGTTTCCTCTCTGTTAGCTCATTTTGCATATTAAAAAAGCACTCAGAGACGGGAAGAGGAAGAAGTTTAAAGCTACGTCACTGGGTTAACATAGTCCTGAGCTGATATATGAACAATAATACGTCAATTTATTTTTTTTAGCGTTTGTTCTTTCCTACTCCTGAATAGAGACCCGTTTCTATTATTAGTAGTAGTATGCTCATTTGCATATTAAAAAAGCACTTAGAGATGCCAAAATTTAATCACTTGGTTCTTTGGCATTTCCAACAACTCCACAAAGTTTCATCCGAATCCGTTCGTACTTTTTGAGTTATCCTGCTGACAAACAAACAACAAACGCCAGTGAAAAACAAATACCTCCTTCGGCGGAGGTAACTAGAGGCATATACACTCAGAGAGTGTGTACCTCCGCCGATCCCCACAACATTCCTATTCAAACATTCTCCCTTTCACACGCCGACTTTCATCTCTAATCATTGTTTCCTCTCTGTTAGCTCATTTTGCATATTAAAAAAGCACTCAGAGATGGGAAGACTGAAGAAGTTTAAGCTACGTCATGGGTAACATAGTCCTTAGCTGATATATGAACAATAATACGTCATTAATATTTTTTTAGCGTTTGTTCTTCCTACTCCCTGAATAGAGACCCATTCATTATTATTATTAGTAGTATTTTGCTCATTTTGCATATTAAAAAAGCACTTAGAGATGCCAAAATTTAATCACTTGTTTCTTTGGCATTTCCAACAACTCCACAAAGTTTCATTCGAATCTGTTCAGTACTTTTTGAGTTATCCTGCTGCAACCAAACAAACCAACAAACGCCAGTGAAAAACAATACCTCCTTCGGCGGAGGTAATAAATCCTATTATAATATCCTTTCTTTATTAGGCAACAGGGAAATATCATAGATAGATCCTAGTCCTTGGTTAATTATACGTAGCCTAAAACTATTTTTTAATGATATGCCAATGTTTTTATGCTTAGTTATTATATATATATATATATTTAGTACTGGTGTTATATCGTTTCTAAGTAGGTAAATTTAAAACTTAAGAGGTACTCTTTTTCAATATTATATCGTTTAAAATGTGTTATTATCTCAAATATTTACAAAATTCATTAATGATGGAAAATATCATCGGAGAAAAAGTATTTACTACTTTGATGGGGATCTATATTAATGTCACTAATGCTTTATTATTTCGTAGAGTAATATTTGAGTTGAGTTGTTTTTTCGACAGCCTGTACTTTCGCTATAGTTCCTTGAATCATCAGAAGATGAAAAGTAAAAGTACTTTAAAACTTCTGAAATGACGCCTGCAAAAATACGTTGAGGATAATATAATACGTAATGACAAGGAGCTGTGATGGGCCAATGGTTTCCAAAGACAGACAAACCACAATATTTGCATTTGAAAAGCTATTTTTATTTAGAGATTGATAAAATAAAACATAATATTTAGATAAAGGAGTAATTGACCAAGCTTCCATAATGATTTAAACCTTGGTGCACAAAGAAGTCAGAGCCAGGTGACATTAGATAGACATTAAAATAAGGTTATTTTATCTGCTATTTATTATATATTTTAAATTCCCTCCAAACTAAATGTTCATTAAAGAAATTATTTCTCAATCCACTGGAATGAGATATGTATGTTTGTGATGTATTATTTTATAGTAGATTTTTACTGGTTGTAATCTCATTACAGTAGTCCCATGAAAATCACTTAATGACAACTTTTTTTAGTCAAGTTTAGTATAGAAACCTTTCAAAAGATGTGGTGGCTTTGTATGTTGGTACATTTATATTTATTTCGTTGTTGAGAATTCAGAAATTATGATGTTCATACAACAAGCTTTTTCTGGGGCAGGACGGAAGACGATTAAGTTATCAAATAATAATTTTATAATGTCAAACACCTTTTTCACAATTTGATATTAATTTTTAACTCTATATTTGCTGGGGAAAGAAGAAGAGGGAATTATTTATGAAACATTATAATTTTAGATTTGAATCTCAATTGTCTTGACACTCATGAAAAATATATTTTTTTAAACATATTATTTACTTTTTTCTGTTCTTAATTTTCATATTTTTGTGGATATTCAATCAATTGTATAAGGATTCAATTAATTATGTCTTTATAATATGAGAGATAATCTCCTGGTACTTTTTAGGTTTACTCCAAATCGTGTTTGAAATGCAGTTAGCTGCTAATCTTGTTCAAGGGATTATTGGTATGGATTTATAATTCATGAAATTTGATAAACTAAGTATTAACATGAGCTGCATGTTTTCCCTCTAACTTTGTGCTTGCTTGAAACAAGTACGCACGTCCTATATATTATTTATATATGACTAGCAATCCGGCGTTGCTAGGGCAAGGTCGGCAATGCAATTGCCGATTTCAAGAGTTTGTAGGGGTTTCAAAGCAGCTCATGTCCTCGCCAGATGATAAGGACGTTGCATGCAAATTTGAGCTGAATGGGCCAGGCATGTGGCGCGCCTACTTGTAACGGAGTACAAACATTACAGACAACTTCTAGTATATATAGATATAGTATAAATATATTACGCTGCAAATTTTATTGTATTTGATGCGAAAAACAAATGTCACGCTTGATTATTTTGTGGTTGCCTTATTTATCAAGGGATGTGATTGGTCTGGAAAATTATGAGCACATATGTACCGTTGTATCTAATTACCAGACAATCAGTAATATAGCGTTTGTCGTATCCATGCACTTATTTTCAGCCCTTTGTTCTTTATTTTAAATTCAATTACTAAATAACAAGTATGTTGCCTTTGGATGAAATAACAAGTAAATTTCTCCCAAAATGTGACTTATATCCAAGTGATATTTAAAAATGTTTTTTTGCCTATTGGTTTGATAGAATTACATCCGTGTATATATATATATATATCAGGAAACGACCGGGACTTTAATATTTTCGTTCCGCAGAAAGTCTATATTCACAACATAAGAGGGTCTTTTTTAGAATTTCCAAAATAAAATAAGTGACGACGTTTTTTTTAGAAAAGAATCTCCAAACAAAGTGGCAACTTCTTTAGAAAGAAGTGATGACGTTTTTAAGAAGAGAATCGCCAACAAAGTGACGACGTTTTTTTAGAAAAGAAGTGATGACGTTTTTTTAGAAAAGAAATTCCAAAAAGAGTGGCGACGTTTTTTAGAAAAGAATCTAAAAAAAGAAGTGATGGCTTTTTTTAGAAAAGAATCACCAAACAAAGTGACGATGTTTTTTTTAGAAAAGAGTATTTCGAAAAATTCCTTTCAAAAATATCCCATAGTCAGACTTAATCTCAACTTATTTCAACAATAGTTGCATACATAAATACTTTATTTTGTAATAAGAATGAATGAATAAAAGGTCATTCAATTGTGTATAAATTTTAAAAAGTGCTTCACTATTCTATAGAGAGTTCTTGGGAGAGTAGTTTTATAAGTTCTTCTCATAATATTTCATCCCTTGTTTATACCTCAGAAAAAAATACTTAATCAAAACTACATTGAAATGTTTGGAAAAGTTGAACGCTGAACGCAAAACTCTTTTTTTGCGTTCAACTTTCAGCGTTAAAAAAAGTTGCGTTCCATTCAGCGTTCCGTTCATTGAACGTGCGTTCAGCTGAACGCCGTTCAATTTTGCGTTCCGTTCACAAGCCTGATAATTCATAATCCAACTGCAGAGCAGCAGGTCTTTCATTGCACAGGTCTGTGTGTTCTGTAACAGCATTGATACTTGGTAATTTAAATAGTATGATGGAGTTGATGAACGCACTATTGGTTGCTATAGATTTAATTCATTTATATGTCGCGCAATTTGGAAGTCACATCTCAAAATGTAGACATTTCTTAGGGGGTGGTTCTTTTATTGATTTGAGTCAAGCCTACAAACAAATACTAATAGATTGATTGGCAATGTTATGGTATAATTATACAATTGATATCTTGATGCTTATAATCTTGAGGCAGACTCATACTTAAAAAATATACTGAATTTTAGTTGTAATAAAGTTTATTTCCTCTTGATTCTTGCCCAGATACAAATAAACCAATTCCTTGGAAGTTAAAATTATTGAAAATTGGTAACAAATACTATAGATTGATTGGCAATGTTATAATTATACAATTGTTAAATGAAAAAAAACATGGAATTTTAATGGTTCCTGTACTCATTAAGAAAATGATATGTATATATGCCTTGTGTCATCATCAGTCTATAACGCATGCCGTCTAGCCGTATATTTTCTACATTTTTTCCCGTTACTATCCGCTAATCCAGGATTCCTTCGTCTTATCATCAGCCGAGTGGGTGCCTTAAAATAAAGATTGGAGCAAGTTATTATATATATCTCAAGTTTTTAATACAAATAATAAAAACATCTTCTATTTCATATAAATCATTTGAGAGACATAGGTATATAAATCGGATCATCCCCCCCCCCCCCTCCCCTCATATAAATGTAGACGACGACGACGACACTTGTACTAATTATCTGACAGGCGGTCTTTTAGCTAGACGAAGATAGGCTGGAGGGAATATTGTAAAGCAGTTGCTCCGGTAAATCATGGCATTCTATACAAAAGAGTCTGAGAAAGAGAGAAGATGGAAGGAGGAAAGGGATATTCAATTGGGTTTCTGCTAAGGTCTTAGTGGGAAAAAGTGGTGTCCTCATAAAGACTGTAATTTTTTTTACATTATGGATAACGAAATATCCTTTGATTACTACTATATATATACAATATTACGAGTCCTGGGCTCTGTTGTCAAAATTTAAGTCAATTTAATTGATTAAATAAATATGTTTATGTCGATTAATCATATTTTTGTTCACTATTAACCTTTGAGAGTACCAGTTTATTGTTTTTCCCTTATGGAGGACTGATGTGAAGTAATTAACTGCTATATTTATAAAATATGACATTTATTGAGTATACTTAGTTAATACTCATATATTTTAGAATCTCAATGGATGTATGTATATGTAATATAAAAGTTTGTAAAGGAAATATATTAGTATATATTGACGTTCACCATGTATTTATCAGGCTTGTGAGCGATCAGCAAAAAAATAGCGATCCGATCAAAAATAGCGATCATAAATTCTTTGCGATATAGCGATATAACGATCAGTGATTTTTCCGATCAGCGATCTGATCAATTTAATTGCGATCAACAAAAAAATTACCTATGTAATACTAATTCTAAGTAAAAATATAAATGTATATAAAGTCAAACCTTTATAAGTATTCATCTTTATATGGCAATGGAATTGTTTCCCATAGCCTATGAGCTCCAAAATAACGACTTCTCCATAGGCGCCTTTCTGTATATTTTAGGACAAAAGTATCAGAATGATTGTTTCTCATAGCCTATGAGCTCCAACACTCTTGCTCCACAATTGACATATGTCTGCATATTTTAAGACAGGAGATGCCAGAATAAATGTTTCCCATAGCCTATGAGCTCCAAAACTTTATAAATATAATCCTGATTTTCAAAAAAAGGCCATAAAGTCCAAACCTTTTTTCGGACGATATTTTGAGTAGCATTTTTGGAATCTACGTAAAAAATGGGACTCAAATTAGGAATTTCAGGCCAGGGGCAAAAAAACCTTAATTTTGATACATAATGTAATAAATGTCTACTTTTAGTCCTCCTTTAGTTTATAGGGGATTTTTGGCGAATTTCGTACTAATATGGTTTGATTAATCTTTTACTTCCATGTAAGGCCATACTTTTCAGAAGAAAATGCTATCACCACGGCCATCAGCAATAATAACATTTATATATTTCATATGTCAATTTATAAATATGTTACTTTTATAATATATAAAAATAAAATATTCTTTGTAATATATTCATAGAAATAATACTCAAAGAAATTTGTCAAAATTATATTTTGTCATATAAATATTGTGACTAATGAACAATATAATAAATGCTATTAAGTTCCGGGAGAAGGGAGTCGTCCGTAAATAAATAAATACATGACTATTGTATGTATACAGTTGATAAGATGGGGGCATAGTAATAGATAAATAAACTCGGGAGAAAGTAAGTACGAACACTTTTATAAAAAAAGAAAGAGAAGGAAGTGTTTTTTTAATATTGGAACTATGCAGAAGAAGAAAGAAGAGGAGGAGTAGGAATATATATATATATATATATATATATAAAGACTTTCTCCTCTCACACTAAAAGCACCTCTATATCTTATAAATAACCCTGTGGGTTCCCCCATGGACTTGAGTCAAAGAGGAAGGGGGAAAGCAAGTCGTTCATAAAAGAGAGAAAGAGGGAATGAGAGTACAAGGCCGAAGAAGGTTGTTCATAATAATAATAATAAAAATCTACTTCTACAGTAGGCAAAGAAATTATATATAAATTGTCAATTTTCTTTTTTTTAAATCTAATAATGATAGGAAGATAGGACATATGCGGATTGTCGCCATGATTCTATTTGATTGGTTTGAGGTTGGTTAGATGATATGTCCGTGGGGTCTTGGATCCCTGGAGTATGTCAATCAGTCAGTCATCGTTGCTGCATGATGAGCTCCGAGGGAGAGATTCCTTGGGACGCAGACACGCAACTTGCTAGAGATAGAGACACAAGGAGAGAAAGAGAGACAGAAACAGTGAGAGAGAAAGAGTAATCCCATGAATATATATGTGTGTGAATTCTTGTTCCCTGCCTTGATGATGATGATCTGACGAGTCTTCCTTCCTTCCTTCCTTCCTTCCTTCTTCAGACGTGCGCCACTGTCAAGTTCGAAGTGTGGCAAAGCCATTATTTGATTCCCGTGAGATTTCCCCTTCCTCCTTCTCTTGTTTGTCAGTGAGTGAGTGATTGAGTGAGTGAGTGCCTGCGAGTTCTCCCTCACTTCTTTCCTTCCTTCCTTCCTTCTTCTTCCCTCCCCACCATCTTTATCAAGCCCTTTTTCTTCTTTCCAGGAGAGTTTCACGAATGAGGCTGGCCGTTCCTCCTGAGCCAGGATGTACAAGACCCTCCCTTCCTCGCTGCGGCGAAAGGCCTCAGAGCCCATCAGCGGCACTCCCGATCCTCCTGCAGAGTCCAGTGTCTTTGGAGGGATTCATCTCAACCACATCTCCAGCCTCTTGACGGGAGGAATGTCACAGCTCCTGGGGCAATTCCGGAGGAAGCCCACGAGTCCCTCCAGCCCGTCCTCCGCCTCCATCGTCTCCACGGCGTCCTCCTCCTCCTCTTCTGCAGAGAAGAGCAACTCCGAGCTCAGTGTCGCCTCCTCCTCCTCCTCCTCCTCTCCCTTCCTGGAAGCCCCCGTTCCAGCGGGCGGATCCTCTTTTGAGGAAGTGGAGTCCTTTGAATTGGTGGAGCTCTCTAGCCTCACGGAGGGACACACCTTTAGGAGCGCTCCCTCCTCCAACCCCACCTGGTGCGATCACTGCGGACAAATCATCTGGGGCATCTACGACAACGTGGGCTCCAAATGCGTCCTCTGCGACCTCACTTGCCACACCACCTGCACCTCACGTGTCAGACTCAACTGTCATGCGACCTTGGAGGCTGAGGAAGGGGACACGCTACGGGACGTCTCAGAGCTATCCGGAGACGAGGGAACACTTAAGAGCAACACAGGAATAGATCCCTCCTTCGAGGCACCCCTCTCCAAGTCAGACTCCGTTTACTGCCTTAATCAAGCCCTGGATGGGGCAGAGCTCCTCTCTTCCCTGGAGTCCTATAACGCAGGCTTCCCCCAGGGACAAAAGACACTCAGTCAGAAGGACGGGAAGATCAATGGCTTCATACGCGTCACCATGAATCTCCGTCGCCCCATCAACGTCATCGCCGGCGTTCGGCCGCCCTCTATTTATCACATGATGGAGGACTCCCTGGAAAGGACCCGAAACACCCTCTCCACCTTCCATCTCGCCCCAAATACCGTCAAGGCCATTCACGTGGACTCGGAGGCCTCCTCACGGGACGTCATACGATTCCTTCTTGCCAAGTTTCGCATCGCGGACAACCCCCATAAGTACGCCCTCTACGAGCGATACGCTCCTTCCTCGCAGAAGGGGCCCTCCAGAACGCTTGGACGCATTCAGATGCGCCGGATCGCGGAGGATGAGATACCCCTCCTACTGGCCCTGCGATGGGCGGCCAAGGACCTTCAAGAGGTTCGCTCCCTGGTTCTGCAGGAAAACGATCCCGGGGAAATATGCTGGGAGGCCTTTACCCTACCGGAGCTTAAGAACTTTCTCATCATTCTGGACAGAGAGGAGGCCTGGTACAAAAAGTCCATCCACGAGAAGTATGATTACATACGAAACACCATGGAGGAACTCTTGGACAAGAAGAGACTCGAGATAGAAGAGAACCAGAGAAAGAAATTCAACACTGAATGCTTACTTATTATACATTCGATTTGCTTTATCGACTTGACGCGTCATTCATGCTTGATGTGGAAAACTATGTCCACACCCAAAAAAAGTCCTCTCAGAATAATAATTTGTAATATTGAAGAGACAAAAGTTATTAGCATATATACATTATATATATTAAGAGTAATTTTTATGTAATGAACAATATTAAGGCATTATTTATGTATGTACATAAAGTAAGAGGAATATGGTATATGGACTTATGTATTCCTTCTTTTTTCACCAATGATCTCAAATAAGAAATGAAGCCATCAGACTGAATTATAATTATTTTGTCATATGTATAGCGAGACAACTTTGCCATCCAACAAAAAAAAATTGCTCAAGAACTTTTTGTCTCCTCCTTTTTATATAAAAATAGTCACACATATCAGATGCCTTCAATTTTGGCCTTAAGAGTAGTAATTAATTGATGGGACGTCCAAATAAGAGGATGATCTATTTTGGCTAGCCCTGATGTCTCGTGAGGATTGGCTGATCATGTTATTTTATCTTATTATTATATTATGAATAAATCTATTTTTCTGTAGATGATATAGTTATTATTATTATTAAAAAAAGTGATTTATATATATATATTGGCTTCTCCAATTGAGTGATAATCATTCGTTTCCCTTCATTTTATACACTTCCAGGCCTGTACAAGAAGACGATAAACCAAAGATATGAAGAGTCTCCGATTATAGTTCATACTAGTACATCATGACGAGTCATCCTTCCTCGGACGACCTCCTTCAGCCGGGTCACGTCGTGAAGGAGCGATGGAAGTGATTCGTAAGATCGGGGGTGGTGGCTTTGGGGAGATCTACGCGGGGATCGACCTCGTGACGAAGGAACATGTGGCCCTCAAGCTGGAGTCCGCCAAGCAGTTGAAACAGGTCCTCAAGATGGAGGTGGCTGTCTTGAAGAAGCTTCAGGGCCGGGAGCACGTCTGCCGCTTCATTGGCTGCGGGCGGAACGATCGATTCAACTACGTTGTCATGCAGCTACAGAGTAAGAACCTGGCTGAACTTCGCCGCGCGCAGCCCCGAGGGGCTTTTTCTCTCTCCACGACGCTGCGGCTCGGGTATCAGATCCTCAAGGGGATCGAGGCGATTCATGATGTGGGATTCCTTCATCGGGATATCAAGCCTTCCAACTTTGCCGTGGGGCGGACGTTCATCACCATGCGGCAAATATACATGCTGGACTTTGGACTCGCACGACAGTACACCAATGCTGCTGGGGAAGTAAGGCCCCCGCGAGGGGCGGCTGGGTTTCGAGGAACTGTTCGGTACGCTTCCGTCAATGCTCACAAGAACAAAGAAATGGGTAAGATACCGCATAACCGCACCAATATATGAATCAAAACACCCAAATAATAATATGCTTATAAAAAATATATAAGAAAAATCGTTTATTGAATTGTCATTCAAATCCAATATATGTATATCAAAAAAGAGGATAGAAACTAGAATGTAAAATAATTTGATATTAAAAAAATATGAATAAGATATAACATAAAGTTACAAAAAAATCATACTAGAAGTGTTTCTAGAATGTTTCTTTTGATAATATGAAGTAAAAACTGCAGCAGTTGATGGCGAGAGATCAAGTGGCATCCTCCTTCTGTGGGTTCTTCAATTTAAAAGGTGCGGATAATATAGTCTCTTTAATTTTAAGTGCCTTAATTGTTATGTATATAAAGCCTTTTGCAAATTAATTATTTATATGTTGACGATGTTTAAAGGACTTTTGTGATCTTTTAATGGCGCTAGCGTCTAGCTAACAGACGAATCAGTCTTGTCTTTAAATAATAAAAATACCAGTAAATAACAATAAGTCGGATGGGGTGAGGATAAAAAAAGTATTCCTAATAAACAATTGTTCTTGAACCATACGCAAAATGGAATGGACTTTAATGTACGACACAAAATAAATTTAAGAGAACGTGAATCATTAAATAATACTAAACTAATTAAAACAGGTGTTTCATTTATGACATATGCATTTACTCAATTAATGTCATTAGATTGATACCATTACTATCAATTACTATTACCTTTCATTCAATATTTTTGTTTGCCTATATCCGTGTAGATATGAATAACACATAGCAGCCTTAAGTTGAATTCATTGGACCTAGTTTATACCTTGTTTTTTCTTTCTTTCTTAAATACAAATGACCAACCATTTCATTTTGAAATGTATAGCAGTCAACCTAAGTTAAAATCTTACCTTTGTTATATTAGACGTGGTCATATATTTGTACTCAGTATGATATTAACCTATAGCTATGATATACTTTATAACCACGCTTATTGACATTTAGATATATGAAGACTCCCTGGGGGACCAAAAGATCCATATAATTAATTTTATTACAATTAAAAACCTCGAACTTCAATAGTAAATATCTCAACATATTTCAGATATGTACTTTACTTATCTCAAATAGCTAAGTCGTCATATTTTATTCATTAATGTAGGCATATAACATTGTTTACACTATTAAGTATATAAATATTTGGAATCATGATTTTTAGCAAATATTAATCAGGCTTGGCGACGATATTTGTTCAAAAGAGATATTCGTGAGTGGAAAAACGTTCATAAATATAGATCAACAAAGACTAAGTTTATGTATCGTTTATCGTATGATAAAATTTAAAACTGAATTATTAAATGAATTGTTGCTCCTTACTTTGTATTATCGGATTTGATTATAATTATATTACTACACATAAGACGCGATTCATAAAATTGGACAATCAAACAAAAACTTAGTTAATGCCATCTATATAACCTGTTCCTTGTTCCAGGTCGTCATGATGATCTTTGGTCCCTGTTTTACATGATGGTTGAGTTTGCCAATGGTCAGCTCCCCTGGCGTAAGATCAAGGACAAGGAGCAAGTGGGCATAATGAAGGAGCGATACGACCACAACCGTCTCCTCAAGCATCTCCCCCTAGACTTTCGTCAGTTCCTGGAGCACTTGCAGAGCCTGGAGTATGAAGACAAGCCGGACTACCCCATGCTCCTGGGGATATTCGAGCGAACCATGAAGCGGCGAGGCGTGAAGGAGTACGATCTCTTTGACTGGGAGAAAACGCCCCTGGAGCTACATGAGGAGCAGGGGAAGCAAAGCTCCACGACGCCCAGCATGGGGGCACCAGGGGAGAAAAACAAGGCAGCACACTCATCCCCAGGGACACCCGTGGCTGCCCCACAGCAGCAGCAGCCAAACCCTCCTCCTCATCCTCCTACAACAACAACTACAACAGCCCAAGACACAGTCAACCCTCCTCTTCCCAACAAGGACTCCAATACCCTCAACAACAACAAGTCCCATTCCGGCTCCAAGGAAAATAACGATAATCAGGAGAATCTGGACCCCGTGGACTCCCATCCCCCCAAGGCGGCCAAAGGTGGTGGCCCACCTGAACTCGAAGGCCCTGAGGCCCCGCCCAACAACATCAAGGAGGTCCCCCAGGCACCGAATCTCAAATCCTGTGATCAAAAGAAGGCCTCCCCCAAGGGCACTGAGGGCGGTGGACGGGTCTCTCACAAGAGTCGCAAGAGTGAAAAGGTCTCCCAGGGTGGAGGAGATGAGAAGAATCCTTCTTCCCGACGGAGGGAGTCCAGGTCTGCTGCCATTCATCTGGACATAGCCTCGCCCAAGGGTAGTGGATCCAGTCCTCGAGTCGCATCCAAGGAAGACTTTTATAGGAGCATGGAGAGAGGGAGACGCGTCATGCATAAATCTTCATGCAAGTACTCACAGGTTCCAGAGCCAACACTTGCAGACCCAGCTGCACCAGTTGCTGCCGACACCTCCGACACGGAAATGGCCGTCATGGATGACGATGTCAAGAGCACAGCGGCCACAGCAGGGAGCTACAAGTCCAAGACGCTCAACTTTGTCATGTTTGACTCGGAGGACGAGTATGATAACCCCTTCGAGGGTGGACAAACTGAGGCTCCTGCCCTTTGGACAGCATCCAGGAGCTCATACTCCTTCTCAAGCCCGCCATGATCCCCCCGCCACCCAATGGGAGCCCTCCGCCCCCACCATCGGACTTTAACCCTCTCCAACACTCCGCATCCGCACCCGCCCTTCCACCGGGAGCTCCAAGACGGAAGTTTTCACACCCCCGCCGCCCCCACAGTTTGCCCCTCCACCCATACCCGCTCTCAGCACCATGCTCGTAGGAGCCCCCTTACAACACTCCTCCTCCGTAAACAACTGCTGCTTCCTCAGACAACAAAAGAGCACACATCAAGAAGGCGGTGGCGGCGGCTGTATCTCCGAGCTCAAGACTGAGTCCAAACAAGAGGATGAAGAAGAGCCCTCTCACCACCACCAACAACAACAACAACAAGGAGAAGAAGAAGAAGGTGGAGAAGAGGAGGAGGAGGAGGAGGTCATTGTCTCCGCCGTGTGTCGCTATACATCCTCCACAACTGCTGGAGGGGGAGCATCCAAAGATGAAGTCCTCCCCAGGACGGTCTCCAATCCTGCACTCAACTTTGCAAACAAAGGGGTTGAGGGAGAGGAGCCAGAGAGCAGCCACCCTTCCAAGACAGCTCTCAAATCAGCCTCCTCGCCCTTAGGGGATGTGGCGACCCCCTCTTCCGTCCTCCGGAAGTCCGCCTCCTTCAACGTGGACATGAAACACACCAGCAGCAGCAGCAGCAACGAGCAGGAGGTGAGGAGGGTGGCGCCCCCCTGGAGAAGAACCGTTTCCAGGCCAATGGACGGGTCTTCCTACAGGAATCCTCAGAGGAAGAGGTCCGCATGGGGTCCCTCCGACACTCCTCAAAGGTCAAACAAATCTTCCAAACAGAGATACAGGATGATGAGGAAGAGTATGAAGAAGAAGTTGAGGAGGAGGAAGAAGAAGAGGAATCCAAGGAGTGCAATGAAGAAGAGCAGCAGCAGGAGGAGGATGTTCGAGGACGGATTCGTAGGTCTGAGGAGTCTTCCCCTCCCGTTCCACCTCCGCGGACAAAGAGCTCCACTCGCAGCTCCAACGAGCGTTCCCTCTACCTTGAGAGCAGTGCTTCCAAGGAGCTTCTTCTGAATGGTGGAACCAGCGGCACCCTGCCTCACCGGAGCAGCAAGAGCCGGACCCGCACTCACAGCCACCACCATCACCACAGCCGGAGTCGACGCTCAGGTGAATCATCCCTTAAGATGGCTAGAGAGGATTCTTCTAACAAACGCGACGAAAGTAGCGAGTCTTTTTCAGCGGATGAGAAAAAGCCTCTTCATAAACATTCTTCCCCTGGCGGCTCTGGCTCAGATAATAACACAACTACTCAAATCACGGGGGGAAAGGAGGAAAGTCATGCGCACGGAGGATAAGCTTGGATGAACTCTCATCCGCATTCCAAACGCTATTTTCCAGCGGAGGAGGGACGCTCCCACACCATGTCATGGCCTCGGGACTCAAATCATCTCATAAGAAGTCAAACAATAGCTCATCCAGCTCATCATCCGCCGCACATCAATACAGAAGCCACAACAAAAAGAAGCTCAAAGAACCCCCAGGAGGGAACCCCGTAAGTGAGCTACGCAGCCGCAGCGAGGAAAACCTTCTGGACAGATCTCAGGGCTCATGCAAGTCTTTCCCCATTGTCTCTGGACGAAGCAAAATGTCACCCAAGGCCCCCGAGAACAGCAACTACTCAAATACTGCTGCTCTCAATGAGGCAGCCAATCGAGCATCCTCCTCCCGCATACCCCTACCCGTTCGTAAGCAGCCAAACTCTGAAGTCTACTACTCCTGCCTCTCGGACAGATACCTGGACATGATACGAGCTGAGGGCAGTCCCAACTACAGCAGCAGCCAAACACCCCCACCGCCTCCCCCACCAGCAGCAACCACCAGCGGGGCCTACTACGCCCCGCCCCCACCTGGACTCTTCTACAGGGCCTCATCTTCTTCCAATAGACAATCCAGTCCACTCAACTCCAGCAGTAGCAGCTCTAGTCAGTACCCTACGCATCACACACCCCATCCACAACAACCAGACGAACCCTACGCAGCAGCCTCCCCCTACTACAAACGCCTCAGCAGCGGACCCTACGTCCTCAACGGAGAAGGATACCCCGATGGAGACGGCGAAGCTACGACTATCGGGAAATGGACTATGCCACTTACGCAGGGAGACGGAGCAGTAGGCCCGTCTCGGAGCACCGAGGAAACCGCTCACGCTCTAGGGCCTGCGACTATGAGGCCCCCCCATGCCGCTATCCATCCCATGAGTCCCCCCTCGCAACGCACCCTCCTCCTACAACATCATACATCATCACGCAGGAAGTAGTAGTAGTAGCAATAGTAACAATAGTAATGCCGCCAACAACAACAATGCGAACGCCAACAACAATAGGGGCCCATATACTTCATACTACTCAGGAGGATATGTTATATCTCCCCTGGGAGATAAAGGAGGACCCCCCCTACCACCACCTGGATATCCTCCCCCTGTGGGGGAGGTCAGTGCTCGACTAAGACGATATCAACCAGAGTAAATCAAGTGCAATTTATTATCAACACACACACGCACGCACACACAAGAATCTAGTAATAATTTCACAAGAGACCTCAAGTGAGACCTCGCTCTACATGCAATAATCCAGAGGCAAAAATAGTATGTAGTGTGCAATGTGTATACAAATTGTATCATGATACTTGTTGCATGCAATGATCCACCAACATCCCTTTCAAAGCAAGCAAGTCTTACCTTAAACTCGGTAAATAAGTTCCTTGATGTACTCGCTCAGTTTGAGTAGACATCCCATCACCATCAATAATAATGACAGGCCAAAAAATAACGCATTTTGAAAGGAAAACAAACAATCTCGTTAATTGAATCCATTCCCAAATTAATTTTCCCTTACTGTCCACGAAAAAAAAACGATAAAGAGATTTATGTATAAAGCAAACGCAAGTCAAAACCAAAGATCCACTTTTAAATGGAATCAGTCTGAATGGAATCTAAGAGGCCATCAATGCAACAACAACCTTTTCTTATGCTTACTCCCCAAAGGATATTCAATCCTAAGGGTTAAAATGAATATATAAATGAAGTGATTCAATTGATGAACTAATATAAACTAATACCTAGACTATTTTATCTCCTCTCCGCTTAGATACTCATTTCTTCCAATTTGCTTAATTATGCAATTATATTAATAATAATAATAATATGAGAGGCCAGGAACAATCATAAATTTAAAAAGATGTCAATTCGGGAAGTACTTTAGAAAAAATTATAGGATTTTTATACATTATAAAAAAAGTAATCGAGGAACTCCTCCTCCTTAGGGTTATATGAATGGGTTAAAAGCATGTTGCGTGGCGTTTTTTTATTCTAGTCAATTTGCCTCTGGATTTATACCCATTTCTTCTCCTTAGGTACTTGAAGTACCGTCTCTCTCTCCAGTCACGCTCGCGCGTGTGTGTGTGTGTGTTATATTTAACTCCTTTAGCTCAGAGGTTGCCCCTCCCCCCTCATCCATGGCAATTAATTATTTATTAACTCATTGGCTCCTCCCATCATCCCCTCCTTCACCACATATACACTCTTCTAGTCATTTTACCTAATATTAATTACCGATTGAATAAGTTGGTGCAATTTTAAGAAGAAGTTTATTATTATTATTATGGATATACCCATTGTTTATAATTTGACAGTCCAAAGCTATGATTCACCGTGATCCAAATTAGGTTATTCAATTCTATTATTATTATTGTTCTCCTTGCACTTAATTAATTATTATCATTACCGTCATCATTAGAGTCCAACGTTTTTTAGTTATGTTTACAACACATAAATGGTTTTTAAGGGATATCGTTAGAGATCTCCTCCTGCCAGCAGATATTTGATCTTTTGTGTGTTATTATTATGTTGATCTATGATGCCTTGATACATCCAGATGGAGAAAAAACGTGTGCTTTCATCATAAATGAAACATACACTCTTATATTTCTTATTTCTATATTTGTCACACTAATGGTGAACTCCGACCTTGCGCGGTCTTCTCAGCTTTATGCAGCAAGGCTCTATCACATCCAGAGGGATAAGAAAAAAAATGTCGGGGTTTCCTATGAAAAACATTCTTTAAAGGCTGATGCTGCTATCTAACGATAGAGTCATCTCTTCTTGGGAGACCCGACTTAACTAGAGGTCAAGATAAAGCTGACAAACGAAGTGAAAGGTGTTGCTTTTTTTTAGATACGGGGATTTACTCATAAATGAAGTAAAATGTTTGTTCACTCCAGGGCTTAGGAAAATATACCTCATTAGATGAAGTCAATGCTTTAGAAGTCAACAAACCATCAAGACATTACACTTGCAATACAAACCTGGCATGTCTTAGGACATGTAACTTCGATTGCAAATGAGACCAACTATTATTTGTTTGTATCTGATAGAAAATACAATGGACACAATTGATGTATCATTGCATTATAATAATACATATAAAAGATGAATATTCCGATTAGTTCCAAGAGTTCTGAAGGTGCACATCCCTCATCGATACCCTACATAAATATTATACCATGAAAAAACACTCTTTTTTTTGTATTTGTTATTTTGCCCTTATTTTTATATTATTATCAAATTCGCGCCCTTTGAGTATGTGTACACCAGAGACCAAATATTAAGATTTAGTCCCTCTTACCTTTTTTTGTTTTGTTTAGAGGAAGGTAATAAGTCATTTTTGTTATTGTCATCATCCTTTGTTTTTTAGTCCTTTCATTATACACCCACCACACATATAATTTTACTCACTCTAATACAATTATATATCTATAAATAAATATAGAAAGTATTTTATTGACTTGAATGTTTCAAAGAAAAAAAATTAATCTTGGTTGAGTAAAAAAATATTTATATATATATATTTAATTCATCATCGTAATAATAATTATTAATAATATTATGAATATTATTATCATCATAATACCTCTCTACATTATACATGCAGAAATGTGGCTTTGTTTTACAAAATGAAATACAAGTGACAGCATTGCTTTTTGTTAATACATTTGATGATGATTTGTTTTCATTGTTATTTCTCATGTATTACTGATGCGAGGGTGGCTATGGCTAAGGACATCATTCCGTGATTATAAACACTGAAGGTATTTGTGAGCTCATCATTCTTGGGACACAGAAGGCACGGCAAAAGAGACTTGATGGAGAGCAAACAAATATCCCTTTTGTTCAGTGCTGCCATGCGTTTCATCTTTAGGGATAAAAAGATATACAGAAATTATCCCCTTCATCTGTATTTTTGTGTCCGATATAAACAAAGTAATTTGATCTACGTCATCGTAAGCTGATCATAGAGATAGAATATATCTCTATGATCAGCTTACGATGACGTAGTATAAATTACTTTATTTATAGTGGACACATAGAATACAGCTGAACGATGTTTCTCTGCTATTGAAGGGAATCAGCTCTCTATATCTTTATATCTCTATTGGTATTACCATAGAGATATAAAGAAATAGAGAGCTTTTTGGATTCTTCAGAGAAATACTTCATTGTGCCCAATATAAACAAATCTTTATGATCAACTTACGATGACGTATTACAAATTACTTTGTTTACATTGGGCACAGGCGACAACTGAACTATATATATATCAGGCTTGGGGGGGTTCGTAACCTTAGCGTTCGCCCGTTCGATTTGAAACAAAATACGTTCAGGCGTTCGATCGTTCAATTTTTAGCGTTCGTCCGTTGGTTGAAAAAATATCAATTATTTCTAATTTGAAAAAAATCCATTATAAAAAAACGTCCTCACATTTATTCCTGAATGATTCGCCGTAATGTCAAATTGCACTTCTTTTTGTAAAAAAAAACTTTTTGAAGTTACAAAAGAAACATTGATCGAACTTGTTTTATAAAAAAACGTCCATGCTTTTGAGAATGATATAAATTGAACAGACGAACGCCAAGAAAAAAATCCGTCCGTCTGTTCATTTATATTCCGTTCAGGCGTTCGATTTTGAACGTACGTCCGCGAACAACATTCGTTTTTTCGTTCAATCCACAACCCTGATATATATTTATATATCAGAAACGACCGGGTCCCCGGCCCGGTGTCTAAAAATCAATGGGCCGGGACTTTAATATTTTTGTTCATTCGTCATTCTGTTAGTGTTTACGTTTTTTTTTTAGAAAATAATTTTAAAATTTTTTAAAAATATTTAGAAAATGTTTTCTAAAAAAATCACTTTTTTTGGAAAAAAAATTTACACTGCTTCCATATTTTAGGGACTCACGTTATATTTATTATTACGCATTGGACCGAATGGGAGGGGGGGGAAAGATAGTGGCATGATGGCCAAAATGTGTTTTATCAAATACACATCAAATATATTTATTTATTTTATCAGTACGATCTTTATTGAAAAAAATAAGGCATAATATAAACTATTAAAAAGAAATTATTTTTGAAATAAATCCAATAACCATTTTAATTAAAATTAATTTCATCTTTAAGACCTATAATATCCAAAACATTAAACACTCTTAAATAATATATAACTTATACAATCTTGAAATATGGAAAGTCATAAGATATAGCAAATATAAACTATATTAAAAGATCTAAAATATAGAAATTCTTAAATACAATAAAAAAGATAAATATAAAATTGTGAACTTTTATTATTCTTGTATTTTTTTATTGGTGAAGAAGAAAATTGAGGGTCGTTGCGATGTGAGGTGATTTAGATGAGGCGTACTTTATCAGTTCTTTAGTTCCATCCTCTATTCTATATTTTTGGGATCTTGATAAACAGGGCGGAGTATCTGATGGTAGACCCAGTCATGATGGTACGTAATTTTTGTTTGTCAATTTAATCCTCTTCTGTGATTAATTTGGCAATATACGCCTCGCAGTTGCTTTTTGACGCACATATAGGTGAACGCTCACTTTTGATCCCAAATGGGAAAAATTATGTATCCATTAATATAGTCTCAACCTCCGAAATGTTCATTGTGTTTAATGGTTTGGTGGTTAGAGCTGAACAATCACAAAATAAGAGCTTATAGTTGTTAATTAAAATATTACAATCCTTGGTTCAGATAATTGATTTATTGACGTCATATTGTGCTCTAGTTTTTAAAATTACAAGAACTTTTTGGAAAAATGGTTCACACTATGCCACTCTTTAATTATACAAATATACGGGAAGAGTTTAGGACCCCCCAGACAATCACCCCTTGTTACTAATATTTCTTATCTCTTAAAGCCCACTTATCAAGTTAATTATGTTTTCTTTATGACGAAATTGCATTAGTTTTTAAAACCTATGTTCCAAATATCGGTCATATGTTATATATGGCCGCTATTAGGAACCTATTTTTCAAACACTAATGCAAAAGAAAACATAGCTAACTTCATAATTGGACTTTAATGGATAAGAAATATTAGTAACGGGGGGTAAAAAACCGGGGGGTGATTGTCGGAAGGTGCTAGTCCGGGGGTGATTGTCCGGGGGATGGTAGTCCTGTTACGATGCGGGAAATATGAAGAAGGGCCATAATGCATCATTTACTCATAAATAATGTTAATACTTATTTATATAGTTCTTATCGAAGTTTACCTGTTAAGCCCTCAGATTAACAACTTTTTATCAAGTAACCATGCTTGTATAAATAAATCGGAATCACTGTATTTGCTCATCCACAAAACCTTTCAATATTGAGGGGAATTTTCCCCAAATAAATAGTGTCTCTCATGCAAATATTTTTTATTTTTTCAAAATGATTTAAAATATTATAACAAAATGAAATTTTATGAGCTTGATCAGATAGTTATTCAGATAATAAATTTCTTTTTTCTTATGATATTTATAAATCTAAAATGTTTTCCTGACTTATGAAATCCCAAATCCATGATTGGCACAATTGACGCAACAATCCCGATTTCGAATATAAACAAACCTCTCACAACATTGTGGAAATATATATTACAAATAAAAATAGTATTAGTAACAAATGTTTTAACATGCTTTCAAGGCGAGTGCCTAGAATATTTCCGATTCACTCTCTTCTGAGTCGATCCATTGGGGGTCGAACCCCCAATGGAGAGGACGAAGTCACAGACTTGATTCAAAATGCCGCCTCACCCGACGAAAGGATATTTTCCCCCAATCAGGAGCCATTTATGAGCAAGACCTACAAATCCCCCAAGTCGTTTAATTCCAAAGCGGAGGAAACCTATGCCATCAAGTGAGTGATTGTCACCCCTTCAGTGTATTTCCTAATATTTGTAATATAAATACTTTATTTATCAATTAAAAAACGGGAAATTGTTGGTAAAAATAATCTCGTATAATAATATACATATATTAAGGCATATATACATGGCTCCTTTGAGTAACATAAGTAAGATTTCATGATAAATCACAAGGAAATTTGTGAGTTTCAAGATTATTTTTCTCCTTAAAAATAATTATTTCGGAATTAATTCCTCACCGAATACATTATTTCTCATCTCCAACTCCTCGAGCACGGATTTAGTTTCCAATAAATTATAAAAATTGTAAGCAATTATAGAGAAAGGGGATGTGTTTTAAACGTCTACCTACAAATGAGTTCGCTAGGCTTGCGAAGAGAGCATCTTTTTCATAGTCCTTGGTATATATTTAACTCTGAAGATTTTATATTGTATGGTAATGATTATAAATCTCTAAAGTCCATTAAAAGCAAGTTATTCATAATGCAATTAATATTACAAATATGTTGATGTTGAGATATGAGGCACCTTAAACTAATACACAATGATACTGCGTTCCATGGAACGTGAGTCCGAGGAATTAAAAAAGAAAAGATAATCAGGAGATTGTTAATTACATTTTTACCTTTTCGTTCAAATAATTATCTTATTATTCCGATCAGTTATTTTAAATACTGATACATAAGTGATTATTTAGGGTGTTAATAGGATTATTTTTGGAGTTTTGTGAATAGCTGCAAGGCGACTCAATTAGAGCCTGGCTTAAAGTATTAAATCCGAGTATATGTAACTCCCATGATAATGTGCTTAGAGGACACCATATCTTTAAGAGAGATAAAATATGTGTAAGATTTTTGAAAGGAACGCAGAAAAAAGCGAGACGCTTATTAATATGTAAAAGTGGTTCCTTTGAAATGTAGTGGTTGGTTAACTCATTATACGTGAAAAACTTTATTTCGAACGGGGCATATAGTTATTATTTTGTATTAATATATTTGATGTTATATCTTTATTATTCCGGTCTATATTTAATATAGTTCAGTTTATGTCTATAATTTTTATCATTATTAGGGAAGACGATCACTCAAGCTGCAGTTCCATTCTTTTCCCTGGACAAGGGATGCAGTATGTTGGCATGGGATCCAAATTGTTTGAAAAGGAGGAGAAATCCCCATCATTGGATCCCTATTTGATCGGGCCTCGCATATCCTTAACTACGACCTGCGTAATTTGTGTCGAGAGGGTCCAGAGGACCTTCTAAATAAAACCGTTCATTGTCAGCCGGTCACCTTCGTAACGTCCCTAGCGGCTGTGGAAGTCTTGTATGCTCAGTCACCGGATGCAGTGAGAAACTGTGTTTCGACCGCTGGATTTAGTGTTGGGGAGTTTGCGTCCTTGGTTCTAAGCGGTGTCATGTCATTTGAGGACGGTAAGCTCTCTCCAGATATTTTTAGTCTCTGGATTAATTAACTTTCCTGTTAGGCCTACGGTTAGTCAAAGTTCGCGCCGAAGAGATGCAAAGGTGTTCGGAAATGGAGTCCAGTGGCATGATGAGCGTATTCTACGGGGCCAACAATGAGCTTCATCTCGCCCTCAAGGTTGCAGAGAAATGGCTTAAGGAGAAGCATGCTGTACAAAAGCCCGTTGTCGTTGTGGCCAATCACATGTATTCGCAGTCAAAAGTTATCGCTGGCCATCAAAAGGTTTGTTGATTTTTCTGAATTGGACGCGAAAAGTTTGATTGTATATTAACGGTTTTTCAAAGGGACGCCTCAGAGAAAATAATTATATTTCTTTGGGATGCTAACATTCTACGTTGATAGGGTTCGATAAAGAGCCTACAAGGAAAGAGAGGGGATAACTGAAGAAAACATTTTCTTTTCCCATCTTAGCCTGCTGGATTTCAAAACAGTTCCCTAACCATATAAAGATGTAGAAAAGCTTATTCCCTTATTCAATAGCAGAGAAACATCGTCGTTCTGCTGTCGCCTGTTCCCAAACTAAACAATTTGTACCACGTCATCGTAAGTTGATCATAGAGATAGAAATATGTGTTTATATTGGGCAATATGACGTATTTCTCTGAAGAGTCCAATAAGCTCTCTATGTCTTTATATCTCCCTAACACAGTCATTCTTATGATAAATTCATTCATAATTCTTCTTAGTGTTTATGAAGAAATAAATATGAAAATGATGGATGCTGTTGAAAATATATTCAGTCATAATACATATATAGGTAGAACTTCCTTCCCAACAGCTTTGGATGCCCAAAGAAAGTCATCTTTGTAATATAGCATCAATTAATGCAGGAAAAGACGAATGATAACTACCAATATAATAATGAAAATATTTACCCTTTTGTTTTACTTGAAGAGGCAAAATATTGGGATATGAAGATTCAACGATCCTTACAAAAGTAACACACATATTTACACTGATCATCATCTAAATGTCCTATACTACATTTGAAGAATCTGAACTGTTGAGACAAATGTTTTAATATTGTATCTTTTGATACAGTAAATATCAACGCCCTATTCTAGGCTTTTGGACCTAAAACAATATGCATAATATAGTTTTTTTCCGATGCAAAAGAAGCATTATAACCAGTTTTTGCCTTATATTTGAAAATCGATTTTACTCTATTGTCAAAGAGGAACCTAGTTTAAAAAATATATATTTACTTCACACTCCATAAATATTTAAACAATTAACTGTTGATTTATAATACTCCTTTCATGACTTCAAGTCTAAATTTATTCGCAGACTATGTCAATTCAAATTCAAGCAAACCTCTACCGAAACAACAATTGCTGCAGCCAATTTATGTGGAAAATAGTTTGAAAATTGGATTCAACGATTGGACTGAGTACAACGTGTGGTCATTTAACGACATCGAATTTCATTCATAATTGTAATTGAATGCATTTTAATGACAAAAAAAGAAATCGTAGATATCTCAAACCGTTTTTGTTTTGCGCTCATAATGACAAAACCCTAGGGTACCTTTGGCATTGTATAAATCCATTTGACGCGATGACATAATGTGGTGAATATTATTGTTAACGCTACTTTAATTTTGCTAAATAAACCAATAAATGTTTATTTGTTTATGTTATTTAATACATTTCCCCTATTTTATTTGTTTTTAGGCATATTCATTAAATATATACGAGCTTATTAAAGAAGAGGAAAAAGGCAATGTGTTATGAATTTTACAAGCGGCCTTTTTCTTTATTTTTAATCCCTCAAAATGAAGCATCGGCAGCTTAGTAATATTTTGGGGGATACCCCCCCCCCCCCCATGGAATGTTATTAAAGTATTTAGCGTGATGTCCGAATTTGGTAAATGTTATTGTTAACGCTATTTTTAGGTGAATATATTTAAAAAGCCTGTATATAACTTCAATCAAAGAAAGAAATAACTAACGGACTCTCTCGTTCACTTACAAAAAAGCAGCATTATCATTTGCCACATTCGGCTCTTACAATATCAAAGGGCACCCTTGTTTTTGTTAATTGTAACTCTCTATCGCATACTCTTCGCCACCATATTTTTTTGTTATGTGAAGCTATTACATAGCAATCAGTTGGTTTATAACCCATATCTATTCGGTCTATTTTTTCTTCATTCTTTTTCCTTTATTTCTGCAAATAGGCCCTGGATTTCATCGAGGAAAATAAAGCCGACTTTAAAATCCGCAAGACCAAGCGGCTTCCCGTCTCGGGAGCCTTTCATACACGCCTCATGGAAGATGCTCTCCCTCTCTTTAAGGACCAACTCGGCCGAACCCAAATCCATCATCCCAAAATCCCTGTTTACTCCAATCTAGATGGAAAAGTCTATGGTAGTGCAAAGGACATTCGAAAAAAGCTTCCTAAGCAAATGATTCAGTCAGTAAAATGGGAACAACCATGAATGAAATGTTTAAATATGCAGATGTGGATCATTTGCCCAGCATATTTGAGTGTGGCCCGGAAGATCTCTTTCTTATATACTCCGAAAAATCAACGGGAAAAGAGCGAGCAAAATCTCCAACGTAGATGTTTAGTCCTTCTCATGTGATTTTATTCTTTACAAAAATAATATTATATATGTTTATTTAATCATGTTTCATCATTTTTTGTACTGGGTACTCGTTATTTACCTAAAAAGGGAGATTAAACGTAAGCTCAGAGACAAAAGTGAAAAAGAGTTTCATAGTTGAGGAAAGGGAAGAATGTGAATATCCTGTGATGTTATATTTTCTTTAATTGAACACTTATTTATATATCAGTGATCTGCTTACCACTCATTCAAAAGGTTTTTTTAAAGGTCTTTATTTCATTTGTAACAGGAGATGCAAAGTAAAAAAGGCAGTATAATTTTGTATAAAAATAATACATTAATAACATTATAGTTTAAAATTAGACTACAACCAAAAGACCTAGCTACAATAAGGACATATCAAAGCGTCAAAAAGTTTCAAAACATATATACTAAATTTTGTTGACAAGTTACAAGACATAATATAAAATGACATTTAAAAAAAAAAAACAATTTAAAACTTTTGGTTGTAATAGTAAAAATACTGTTCAACAATTTTCTTTAGATGGCTAAAATATCTGTAGGAGTTCATCCAACTTAAATTCACCAAGTCGATGGCGTAGTTCCATGAAGACCCGCTTTGCTCGGGGATTTTGAGGTCAAAAATGTTGTATCTCGCCGAAGCCGAGATTAAAATGCCCCTCAGATCTTCTCGAAGTAGAAACCCTCCAGACGTCAACCTAGAACTTATCAGTGCTTTGGCACTTAAGAGAGCAAAGTGAGTGGCTTCTAGTTTTCGCGATGTTTTCTTTTCTTCCTCAGAAAACCCATATAGTACTACTGCCTTAAAATCTTTGGAAGACGACATGTTTAAAATCAAAAAATCAGTTAAAATTGAGGCATATGGACAGTCAATAAATGCATGGACTGTAGTGTTAAAAATTTTCCCACAATCTTTACAAGGACCATTAAAAAAAAAGAACACGGTCGAGATTTGGAATTGTGAAGTGAACTTCTTTCCTTCCATTACTCCAAGCAGAGACTCCTTTATTTTTATGACCCAATCCTCAGAGACTTTAAGGTCTTTAATCGTTTTTTGGCAAATCTTACTCACCTCCTTATCATACGAAGAAAATACATTTACTTTAACGTGCCAAGGACATGGAGGACGATGATAACCGCACGCTTTCATGAGAAGGTATTTAAATTTCTCGTGGCTAAATGAAGAATAAGATTTCTTCTGGAGGTCGTGGAAAGTAAGAATGCCGCCCATTAGTGCCTCACCTTCCAAGGTTACGGGGTCTTATTTTTTTTTTTTTGAAAAAGCCTTTTTTTCCCTGTTTTGTTCGATAATGTCTACCGTTGAACTTGAGTCAAAAGATATAGGGCAGACCCAAATAATTCTTTGGACAGCGGCCCAAGTGGGAGATACAGATGAAAGAAGAGGATTGGAATTGACGGTACCCATCATTAAAATGTATATACGGAAGATTTTGAGACGACAGATCTCCACTCAAGGTCGGGCCTTGTGGACAAATCAATTAAAACTTTTATATATAGCTTAGGAATTACTCTGGATAAAACTATTAAACCACCCCCAAGCTGATTCCTTGGCCGTTTTAATGGTTCTATATACGATTTATGAAAGAGTTAAAATCTATTTTTTCTCTTCTTGTATTGCCTTATCAGCTAAAATCGTTAAAAGGGAAGCAGTATATAAAACTAAAGGCACTATAAAATTATTATAAAAATCGATCCTCGTTTGAAGGTTAAAGCTTTTAAAAAGTGAAAGCCTCTTATATACCGCTGATTTTAAGGAAGTCCATTCACTATCCAATTCTCCTTGTCTTCCGTATTCCACTCCAGGAATGCAAACTTTATCTTCAATCGGGCAATTAGCAACTCGAAAATTGTTAATGGGACGCCAAGCTCTCAGAGGTAAAATCGATGTTTTTTAAAGAATTAAGTTCAAGTCCTGAATGTTTTTTAAATTGATTAAAAAAGGCCAGCAAAATTTCTATTATTTTTATTAATTGACTCTCAGAACGGGCTTCAACAAATAAAGTCACATCATCGGCGTAAAGGTCAATAATATGCTTCTCTACGTTAAAAAGAACTCTGAACCCATTGTATTTATGTTTTATCTGAGTAGCCAATTCTTCAATGGCCATCACAAACAAAAGAGGAGCGGCGGGGCAGCCTTGACGACAGCTCTTCCTTAGGAATATTGGCTGACTTTGTTTCCCATTAATACAATCGAAGACGAGCCATTGTACAGTAATGCTCTAATGGGGTTGAAGAAGCGCTTTGGCAAAAATTTATTCACCATTTTTAATATGTGCGTGTGAGAAACGGAGTCAAATGCTTTACGGAAGTCTACAGCTATTATGGCACCAAATGAGTTCCTAGAATCAATACCATCAATAGCGCAGCTTATATTTCTAGAAATATCGGCCAATTTTCTCTTCTTTAAGAATCCCTTCTGATGCAAACCAATTCTCTTATTTAAAATGGGTTCCATACAAACAGCCACAGTACCAGCAAGTATTCGATATGATTAATTAAGAATGGTTATTGGACGCCAGTGGTTAATGTCGGTTCCATTGACTTTTTTGGGAATTAAAACAATCTTGCCTTTGTAGCCTGTGCTAGCAGACTTCCTTTTTGCTCCATGGATTTTGCTAAACATAATAAGAAAGGAGTCAATTCTTCACTCATTAGATTAAAAAATTTCCCTCCATTTGGTCCATATGCCTTGTTATTTTTAAACAAATATTTTATATAATAAGCAATTGAATCTGCAGAAAACAATTCCATTGAGGAGTTTTTTTACTTTTTTAGGAAAGTTAGGTCTCTCTCCTACTACAGTGGCCTGAAAATCACGATGAAAACAGGACAATATTTCCTCTACTTTAGTAAAAACTTTCCCCTGGGATAAAATTTTAGTCAATTTTGTTTGATTCAATGAGCGAGAAAATTGAACTTCCTTATCCGTAAATTGGAGTTATTTTCTCTGGCTCTTTTCATTTTATATTCTTCCTCCACGATATCGGATATTCTAAAGGAATTAAGAGAATCCGTGATATAGTTTTTCCAGAAACACGATCCGTTTTTTAAAATATCATTCATTTGTGATTGAAATCGTTTAAAATTTATCCTGTGCCGTTTCAAAAAAAAAACTTTGTGGAAGAACGCACACAGTATTGAAGGGTAAAATTTGCTTTTGATGAGCACTAAAGGAGGATTTAAAATGACGATACAGTTTTGATCTCAATAAGGAAATATACTCGCCCTCCTCAAAAAGCCACTTGGGTATTCGAAATTTATTTTTTGAAGATGTAAAAAACTCAAGCTCGATAACTTTGTGGTCTGATGCTGGCTCAGGAAGATATTGTACTCTCTTTACTTTGAAAAACAACGAAGGAGAAACTACAGCAAGGTCTATACGAGATGAACGACCTCCGCTACTCCAGAGATACAGTCATCAGGATTTAAAACACCTAATATATCCACCAAATTTAACCTTAATATTAGATCTCTAACTATTGGACTATTGACATAATTACGTGGGGCATCAAGATTGACATTTAGATCGCCTATTATAATTAGAGGGGCAGAGTAATTCTTATGTCGATTAATAATTGCTGGAAAGAATGGAAAACACTTAACATTTGGGCCATAGGCATTGATCAAACAGAGCTTAAAATCTCTCTCAGTGATCAATAAACTATGCCAATCACTGGAATTCGAATATTCTTTTATACATAGAGGAGCGTGTAAGTTTCTAGAAATAAACGTAAGCACTCCTCTAGTATGTCCAGTTCCTGTCAAGAAATTGTAGAATGACGATGGAAGGCAGAAAAACCATTGCAGTCCGAAGATACTCGAGACTTAACATCTTGTAGGCAAAAAGTCAAAAGTTTAAACTCACGATTGCCATTATTTTGGCATATTTTACTATATAACAACAAAAAAAGAGCAGAATTGTCGCGGCAAAGCTATATTTTATGCATGAGTTTAATGATTTTAACCAGCATTACTACTATTGTAATGAGGCTGCTGCTGCTGCTAATTTTCTTCTTTCTTTTCCAAGGTAGCTACCTTTCCCGCCATTATGAAAAGTACTTTAAAAGTAAGAAAGCATCACTATGTGCACTTGCGATATAATATTAATTCGCTCTTCAGCTTTCAATTATGATCTATCGTGTCCTTGGTTTTTTTCTGATTCACTGATTTTTCCGAGGTGGAAATCTAGTCCGTCCGCTCTTCTCTACATGGACCTTGAGAGAAATAATAAACAAACAAAAGAATCTAAGTTATTTATTAATAATATATTATCTTTGCTTTTTTGTAATTATGAGGCTGAATTAACTTACCATATATTTATTTAAATAATACGCCCTCAACATTCAAATGAAACACGCTGCCACTCATGTATAGCATCACTATTAATAAAATATGGCCTTAGGATTAAAAATGTGTGAATGTATATTATTTCATTACTTGCAATGACATCACTGGATATTTGTTTTTCTCTTCTTCATAGACTCCATTCACACTAGAAGGTGCAGTAGTACCCCTTCAGGAATATATATTGTGGACTCATCTTTGATAATGAGGATTTAGTCCTCCTTGGATTTTTCCTCCTCCTCTGGTGCTGTATGCTCCTCTGACACAGTTTCTTCCCCTCCGAAGATCTTAGGAAAGACCTTTTCATTTGCAAGCTCAAATGGCTTGGCCACATTCAGCCCAAAGAGAGGCCCCGCCTTCATTGCAATCAAGGCCCCACGGATCCAATGTAGGCCAAGTCCCCAGGGACCAAAACATTGACGAGAGTAGCAAGGAAGACATACTTTGTGGTCAAGGAAGTGAAATCGTCTCAATCCCTTTGGAGATGCTTCCCGAGAGTCTCACGGCACGAGCAAAGGGCTTCATAAATCCCGAGCCATTCCCCTTCACCACGGGGATCAGGATCAAGGCAAAGAGATTCCTCTTGAATTCCTTTTTGGCAAAGCGGATCCCAGCCAAAATCTTCTTGGGTAGTACATGCCCTTCATATATAGAGGGGCACTTTGACGGCAAATCTCTTGCTGAGCTCAAAGGCCGGCTCCACATAGAAGAGGAGATACCAAACCTGATCAAATAAACAAGGAAGGGAAGATTATTAATTTAGGCAATGGGATTTACTCTTAGTCCATCGGATTTTTAAAGCAAAAGAAGGGGTACGGTTACTTTGATCTCTTACCTGAGCTAGAAACAAAGAAAAACCACACTTCAACACGGCCATCGTGCTAACATTCCTTACAAACCTCTCTATTATTGTACTTATTATAGAAGAAGAAGGAAAAAAAGTATTCGTCATCCAGAGTACTCCTGCCTTGTTCTTATTATTGTTTACATTGATTCATCATTGCTTGGGATCAAATTTCTCGAATGGGAGTGGACGGGTGGCATGATTCCAGTAATTATATTTGCCCCGTCTCGTCTCATCCTCCTCTTCAATGATCGGAGGAGGAGACGAGACGTTTGGGAGCTCCTTCATCAATGTGGTCGCTCCTAGCACTGACTCGCTCATTAATATGTTCAACGGGACTCGCGAATCCAGATCCTTCTATAATAAGTACAATAATAGAGAGGTTTGTGAGGAATGTTAGCACGATGGCCGTGTTGAAGTGTGGTTTCTCTTTGTTTCTAGCTCAGGTAAGAGATCAAGTAACCGTACAAAAAAAAAGGGTAATGTATAAATATCAGGACAAACACAATCAATTTCACTGCCTCAAAAAGGAAGATAAATTAGACTAAATTTGTTGGGACCTTCGTTGAGGGTTTACTGTAATTTATCGCGAGTAAATTTGTCACGGAGCTTTTTATAGCCGTTTTTTTTGTCGCGGGTAAATACATCGCTTGCTCTTTTATAGTCAGTCAATTTGTAGTTCTTCTTTTTGTCACGGGTAAATTTGTCGCCAAGCTTTTTTGTAGTGAAGTATTTTGTCGTTCTTCTTTTTTTCGTAGGTAATTTTGTCGCCAAGCTTTTTTGTAGTGAAGCATTTTCCGCATTGTTTATTTTTTACTTTGCGGACCTATTCATGGGGACTCTGTCTGGGGTCCCATGGGGTTTGAATCTACTGCTGACATTTTTAGGGAGAAAAGACACGCGGCTTAAGGGTTGTGCACACCTTAGCCTCGGGTGTTCCGCCGCGAGTTGAAATCTACGCAGGGTCAACGGTGGATTTCAACGTTATAGAACCCCCGGCTGAGAATGGCGTAAAACCCCCGAGATTAGATTATACAAACTCTTGGGCTAAATGCATTTTCCTCCTTCAAAGGGTCAGCCGTGTATTTCTACATAGTCTTCTCGGATGAGGCATGCATATCTTGCAAGATGTAGGTCTGAAAACCACTTAACCCGAGTTTGTTTTACATTTAAGAGGAGTCGGCGGTGGACTCCAACCCCTTAGACCCTCAGATAAAGCAGAGGGTACACGCGAAATTAGTGTCTGAAAAACTCTTGAGTTGTTTTTTACGACCCAGAAGGGTCTGCAGTAGATTCCGAACCCATGGGGCACCCGACTAAGCCCGGCGCAGTAGATTTTCAAACCCATGGGACATCCGGTTAAAGTTGGCGCATTCCGTTAGATTAGGGTCTACGAAAGTCTTAGGCCGGGTGTTTTCCCCCTTAATAAGAGTCGGCGGTCGATTTCAATCCCATAGGACTCGCGGCGGAACACCCGAGGCTAAGGTGTGCACTACCCTTAAGCCGCGTGTCTTTTCTCCCAAAAAATTCAGCGGTAGATTCAAACCCCATGAGACCCCAGACAGAGTCCCCATGAATAGGTCCACAAAGTAAAAAATAAACAGCGCGGAAATGCTTCACTACAAAAAAGCTTGGCGACAAAATTACCTACGAAAAAAAGAAGAACGACAAAAATACTTCACTACAAAAAAGCTTGGCGACAAATTTACCCGCGACAAAAAGAAGAACTACAAAATTGACTGACTATAAAAGAGCAAGCGATGTATTTACCCACGACAAAAAAAACGGCTATAAAAAGCTCCGTGACAAATTTACTCGCGATGAAATTACTGGACACCTCGTTGAGGAGTAGATCTTGGATGTAACATTGATTGGATTTTAATTGAATGGATATGAAGCTCTTTATCCCTCATTATACCATTTTTAAAGGAAAATAAAGTCATTTATTTTAATTAACAAAACATGATTTTGAGATAGAGAAAAGGTGATGGTGTTTTTTGGAACGTAATAATGAAAACAGTTGGTATTATGCAGGCTTGCGAACGGAACGCAAAATTGAGCGGAGTTCAGCTGAACGCACGTTCAATGAACGGAACGCTGAACAGAATGCAACTTTTTTTTTGAACGCTGAACGTTGAACGCAAAAGAGTTTTGCGTTCAGCGTTCAATTTTGGAGAGATTCTTTTCTAAAAAAACGTCATTCTTTTCTTTAAAAAACGTCATTCTTTTCTTTAAAAAACGTCATTCTTTTCTTAAAAAACGTCATTCTTTTCTTAAAAAACGTCATCACTTTTTAAATATTTGAACGCTAACGGAACGCTGAACGCAAAACATTGAACGGAACGCTATTTTTTTAACGCTGAACGCAAAAAAAGCTGAACGCTCACAAGCCTGGTATTATACTATAAAGTATTAATTCACTTCCGACTTTTGAAGAGTGAAAATCAATTACTCAGAGAAAGGAATTATAAATACTAATTATCTCTTCTTCATAGACCTGCTAGTATAACCAATACTAATCAATAATAAAACGTACTAAATTTGTTGGGACCTTTATTGATGAGTACTTAGATGTAGTTTTTACTTAGAGATATAAAGATACAGAGAGCTTATTATTCCCTTCAATAGTAGAGAAATATCGTTCAGCTAAACAAATTAATTTGCATTACGTCATCGTAAGCTGACCATAGAGATATAAAGATTTGTTTATATTGGGCACATTGACGTATTGCTCTGAAGAATCTAATAAGCACTATATATCTCTAAGTATTTGTCATATTAATGGTGTCCAAAAAACAAATGGATCTCATTGAAGGTTTTTTTTGTTGCTTATCTAGTTCGATAGAATTGGATATAAATAAGCATAATAACGTGTAAAATTGTTATTCGAACCTAGGATCTTATAAATAAAGTTGACCAAAATACACCTTCCCCTTTAGGGATTCGAACCTGCGCCCTCAACAATATTGATATTTGAGCACGCCTTAAATCACATTATTTGAAATATAATAATAGATTACAAATATTAAAATTTTCTTTGACCGAATAAAGCCTTCCGATCCACTTGGAACTAACGTGAGATGGAACAATAAATTGATATCCACTCTTTACCGTCTAATGTTTTATAGCAAAAAAGTTCATATGAATTATTAAGAAAAATATTATCAAAGTCCTCAAAAATGTAAATAAAACCTATTATATTACATAAGATATTCACTTTTAGGTACATTCAGAGACAAATTCATATTAGTATATAGTATTTCAACATAAATGCTTAAAAAAAGACGTGTAAGTTGATTTTAGGGGTTTAAGGATTAATGCTCAATGAGTATCAAATGTACTTAAAAATACTTTCAGTGAACAGTTTTTTCGGATTTGCAATATTAGTATGTCCAATATTAATGGTTTAAAAATGTCAGTTCAATTTGACATTTCAAGGATTATATATATGAGGTTCATCTTACAAGGGTGGCCATCAGTATTTTGGATCCGTCCTCCATTGCATCCAAGGCGGACTCTCCCGCCAGAGGACCCAGTAAAATGCCTCCAGCAAAGCAAATCATCATAGAAGATAGCCACAGTGCAAAAGGATGCTTCTTAGGAAGCACTTTTAGCTCCTCTTCCGTCATATCACTCCTTTCTCCTTGTATACAGAGGATAAAGTGCACCAAGTCGAAGACATGACCATAGTTCTTTGGTAGATCGTAGAGGATATCCGCAACGAACTCCATCTTTCCTTGGTTGATAGGCTGTCTTAAAGTCCTCAAATTGAACGTCGCTTTTTTTGGCAATTAAATGACACGACATTAGTAAAAATTAAATACAGGCCTGGCTTTCGATAAAGCACGCACAACCCTGGAGAGAAGCCAACAACTCTAAGCCTCATGACCCTCCTTGGGGTGTACAAACCTTAAAATCAATCCCTTAAAAAACTTACATATGAAATCAAATCCATCCCCATTAAATAATGAATGTTCTTAAAAAGTAGGGAAAATAAATATTTTTTATTGCTAAGATAAGGACTTTCTTATTGACAGAGGGATTTGGGGATACATACTATAGGCCTTCATGTTAATAATAAAAGAGGTGACAAGAAGTGTGATAAGGCGAGAAATTACTCTTTAAATACATTAAATAATGATACGCTATTGAGTGCTAATGAGTCAGTAAGTGGTTGTAAAAATATGCTCCTAAATAGCTATAGAACATGATATATCATCCAAATAAAGAACCCTCAAAAGACAATTTTAGCCTAAATATTTAGTTAAACATTAGGAAATACCGTAATAAAAAGCCAGTGAGTCCTTAAGTTGGCTGGTTTGACATCTTTAAGTATTTAAAAAATCTCAATATATATAACGCATTAGCAGAAGCAATAAAAAGTCTAAAACATATTAATACCAGTCATGCATTTGTAGATTGCCCAGTTATAACCGACTTTAGTAATCTAAGGCAAGAATTGCGAGCAAATTAACTTCGGCTGAGCGTCCCCAGGATCTCCGTGGAATTATCTTGGCAGTCGCCGCCAGATATGGAGCTCTCACACGCAAAATCCCCTCCGTAACCGACAATTTGTGGACTCTCGCTTCGAGGGAAATCAAGTATTTCCCAACCAAGTCTCTCAGCCATATTAAGATAATTAAGAAGTTATTAAAATTTTATTCGCTTTATTAACTTTTATCAGTTTTAGTCTTTTAATTCAACGCTAAGCCTCATTATTTTAATGCTAATTTTAGTTTGTTATATACCTAAGTCTGTTATACCATTGTGATATTATTGAATTTATTATTAATTTGTTTGTTCTTTTGTCGTTGTATTAATTTAAGACTAAAATGTCTTATGTATTTTATACGCAACTACTTCGACTTTTATATAAGAACTGAAATACAGGAAAAAACATATTTGTTGTTTCAATCGTAATTTTCCTTGAATTTAAATGTTGTGATCCAAAAGATCTGCCAGAATCCTTAAAAGCAACAATAAAAATAAAAACCAAAGTCTTTTAAAAAGCAACAATTAACAGGTTGTATGCCACTTTTTAAATTAAAGCTGTATATTTTAGGAATATGATGATGACGTTTCGAGTGATATCATGAGTATCAATTGAGATTACCCTACAAATACTCCAATTTCATAACAACATAGCTCTTCACTTATATGAACTTGGATTATTCGTCGAGCTACGAAGTGAAAAGCTCATTTTTTCTTGTTTTCTGCATCGAATTATAACATATAAACAAATACAAGATGAAATGCAAGGTCTTCATGTTTGTTTTTAATACTACATATCTTAAGCTTTCTAATAGGATGTTTCAATGTCCTTCAGTCGGACCTGAGTCGCCTTTGACTTGCAGTGGAACTTCCGATAATGAAGACCAAAGTTCACGACCCTCTTTTGACAAATGCGACACTTTGGGCTTTCCTTGAGATGAAAGCGATTTTGATGTCGCTCCAGACTGCGAACCCGGGAAAACTCTTGACCACAGTCGCCACAGGTGAATAATCCTCGAAGTCCCTCATGGATCTCTTTCTTATGATTGCTCAGATTCCTCTCACTACTGAAGTCCTAAACAATGAATCAGAGACATCATGAATCAGACACCCTCAATAGCAATCATCCTTCTTCCTTTTTCTTACCCTTCCACAAAGATCGCAAGTTGGAAATGGGGAGGATGCTGAGAGGAGGAGCTCCTTTTGAGGAACACTATCCAAGACCCCAAGGCAGCGGCTGATGATATCCTCTGCACGCAGTTCCTCCCCATCATCCACGAAGTCCGTCATGCATTCCACGGACTGCGACATCCTAGATTTCAGTTTCAGAAGAATATATGTATATATATTATGATGATGAGTGAAGTCGAGGTTGTGTTGCTTTGTTGTCTGACGTCACAGATCTGCAGCCAATAAGAGGCCTCCAAACGCTTTCTCTCTCTCTCTCTCTTTCTTGTCATTCTTCTTCGGGATCGGCTCGCTTATAAACGTCAAGTCGTGTTGGTATTCTTCAATCACTCTGTATGTCTGAAGAGTACCCCTTCGGGCTGGAGCTCGTCCTCTCCGCACATGGGCCTCACATCAAGGTCAAGGCGGACGCCCTCATTGTTTTGATTCACTGGAAGCTCCTGACGGACGGTCATCTTCGCTGTGTGGGGACGGGTGAGGTCTTCTCCGTGTCCAGTGCGACGAATGAGCATCCTCCTCTGAGATCCTCCGTCCAGAGGCCTTCTTCAGTAGTGTCTCTGGCTCTGAGGGTGGTGGTGTGTCCATCAAATACCGTGGCCTGGGTCAGCAGAAGACCTCCAAGTACCTCCTGAAGCTCCACGAAGTGGACGCAGAGAGTCTTCTCCTCAATGTCATTCGGATCTCCGACGAAAAGGTACTCACGCTCAACTTCAATCCAAAGAAAGCTGTGGGGGAGTCCTTCCTTAGCAACACGGTGGACATTGCTAATGTCTATGTGGATCCCAAAGAGCTCATTCGACGTGTGGACAAGGAGATCCTGGACGTTCTCTTTCCCAAGCCCACGGAGAGCGCTTCCCTCAAGGTGGACCGGGGAACCACGAGCAACTATGAGCCAAGGCCCATCCATCCACTACCCGGACACATTCCACGACCAAATATGCCCATGTAATGTATCAATCAAGAGAAATAGGAATGAAGAGACTCGTTTTCACAGTTGTTAACCTTCTTGATATACTCCAGAGCTTGAATTCAAGTTTTCCTGCAGTGATTCAACTTATGAATGATGTACATTAAGAAAATGGATTCATTCCTACAGCCAGTGCTTTGATAGCTTATAGGGTCGCTACATTATTGGAACAATTAATTCATTGTTGGTGAAAGTATAATTGTTTGCAATATATTTATGGAGTATTTAAATACATTTTTGAATTCGAAATAACTACATTCAACTACAAACCTTTTTGCTGAGAGACTTTTGTGGACTTAAAAAAACACGCTGTCACTTTTATCCTGAATGCCGCCATTAACATTCATTGAACAAAAAATGTCATTTTTCACCCAATATGCATATTTCATATTTGTTCCGCATATTTGCCTGTTTTGCTTATTTTTCTGCCTATTTAGTTCATTTTTTCCACATATTTCTGGGCATAAACGACATTATTATTACTGGTGTTCCATATTCTTACAGCCTTTTAATCATTGCTTTTAAATTTAACTTATCACAGCCTTTTGATAATTTTTTTAACGATAGAGCTGCCTCATTCTAATCTTAGAAGCCTCCTTCTATGTGAACTCATATATTTCAATTATGTTCTTATTTATTTCATCATAACGTCTTAGTACCACAGTAAATGTGTAAAATGATCAAATTTAAGTTAAAAATCGTTAAATAATGACGCCTTCGATTAATTATGCTTCTTATTTGACTGGACCTTAAGAAAATGCCCTTGAGTCAACAACCCCCCTTGCTCTTTTACAGGCATCCCTTCCCGGATATTGTGGACCCCATTGGCCGAGGAGACCTGGAGCCCTTCTCCAACGACGGGAGCGGCATGCTAATGGACCCCTTCGGCGGAAGACGCCGCCGAGATCCAACATATCCTAACTTTGACCCTCCTGTGCCCGGCATGAGAGGTAGAGATGGAGGAGGCTTCTTCTGAATAGAAGAAGCACTTGAGATAGAAAAAAATAATGAGAAGAAACCAACCCGTGTTTCATGTTTCACATGATTAAATATTTTATTTCTTACTATAAATCTTTCGTTTATTCATATTCCTTTTGTATGGTTGAAATTGATAATTAAAGAGTATATATCATTATTATAATTACTAAAACCTCACCTCCTTCTTGCTTATTCGTCATGGCCATCATCTTATGACATAATGGATTTCACCCTCTTTGAAAACAGGAAGACGTCACACACATACTGTAATTTCATTATCTGTCAAGCATAAGTCATCACCCAATGATGATCATAGTATTTCATTTGAAGATGTCGTCAGTAGTAAATATACAAGGAAATTGAGGGAGAAGAAAGAAAGTACAAAAATAAGGTTTATTATTATATAATCATAATTTAAGAAGAGATCCAAAGGAGGAGGAAGTAAATAATAATATTAATTATATGTTGATGATGAGCCAGCAGGTTTGTTGAAGAGGTTTTTTAAAAAATTGTTGCCAAAGGCAGTCCGCGCGCGTCATTTTGATTCCTTGTTGCACCTTAGTTACAGCCATATATAAAGTTATTGTTGTGGAGGAGAGGGAAGTTGTCGTCGTGGTCCAATTCATTATTATATTTATAATAATAATAGTGAACTTCTTACGCAAGAGAGATATTGAGAGATGTGAAAGCAAATAATAATAATAGTGGTAGTAGTAGTAGTATGAATAGAAATGCAAGATCCCTTCCTCTTTTATCGACATCATCTTTGTTGTATTATGATTTTTTTATAAAAATATATGTATTTAAAATTATAATTTATTTGACTTGCGTTCAAAAAAACAAAAGGGGGTGTAAATTAGCAGTTAATAATTCATCAGCTCAAAACTATTAGGATCCTGATAAATAAGGAGGAAGATGTAGGTTTGGATATAGAGAGAAAGGAGTAATGAATCAGCGGTTTCTTTTAATAAAATGAAAATCGAGCTTTTAGGCGGCGCTCATCTTCTTGAGGGGAAGAGGAGGAGAAGGGAATTTTTCTTTCTTTCTTTCTTTCTTGGAATACATTTGTAAAAATGGCAGTCCTCTCTTCCCTCATAAAGAATGATGATGGTGGTGGTGGGTGTGCGGGGCCGCCCCTTGGCTAAAATAAGAGAGCTCTGAGAAGATACCTCTCTCTGTCTTGAGCAGAGAAGATGTTGTCTTTCAATTTTGGAATTCCCATCTTCTTTTAATATATATATATATTTGGACATGAAAATTCCGTGATAATTGACTGAAGGAAAGTTATTTTTATGTTTGGGGTTCCTTGCTTTTTAGGGAAAGGTCCTTAATACTTTCTTCAGCCTCTTCCACCACTTTTTCCTTTTCATGGGTTTTGTCTTCGGATGGAGTCTCCTTAGTCTCGTCAGATGGTGATGGCTTATCCTCCTCGTCGTCAGATGATGACTCATCCTCCTCGTCGTTAGATGATGGCTTGTCGTCGTCGTCAGATGATGACTCATCCTCGTCGTCAGATGTTGGTTGGTGGAGGAGTCATCTCTTAAGTCCTCCCCATCATATTCTAAGACTTCATCACTGTCGTATTGCCAGGTTTTGACTTTCTCGACAGGACTATTTGACCAGTCGTCCTCTTCAATAACCAACAGGGACCTCTCCCTCAGTTTGGCCAGTAGTTGGCGCAGCGCTCAACCAGTCTGCAAAAAGAAACAGGGGAATATAATTATGAAGCTATATATATATATAAATTGAATTTCTGAGGAAGTTATGAATATAAATTGGTTTGTATCTTTTGTTATCTTAAAAGGTGGTGGCTGGCGGCAGATGTTGATAAATTATAATAAACGTGAAGGCTGCTTTAAGCATCTTTTAGCTGTTTGATGAATTGTCACACACTCAATGTTATCTCTCACCAGCCAATTATTAACTACAATCGTAATTATTTATTGATTCATCTCTTGTACTACTTTGATATCAATAAATGGAAAATTATATTAAAGGTCTCAAAGGGACACATAGCGGGAACCACCTTCATAAACGACTTTATTTTAAATAAAAGGATAAACACAAAAATACAGTTCGCTTGTGTAGATATCATAACAAATAGATACAAGTTAAATCAAATGAGGCAGTAATAAGGGATAATTTCATAATTTTTGAAGGGTCCTTATAAAGTTTTCTAGCATCTTATGACTAAGTGAGTCATTGCTTTTCGAGGTGTTTCTTTTTCCAGGCTCGTTGTTTGCTGCTCCATTTCTACAAACTGTTCCAGCTATGTATCAAACAAGTTTTCTTTCGAACTAAAACCAATCTATGCGTATTTATTCATAATATTTGAGTATATTATACGAGTATGAGACATATTATTACCTTGAGTAGGGCTGGTTGTGTAGAAAACACACAATTATAACCGTCATGTTATCACAACCAAAGCCATTCATGCCTGAGTCTTCCGAGAGGCATCTGTTCATTAGCTTCTCACAAATAATTTCGGGTTGGTGGTTGAGAGCTATCCTGGCGGCGACAAATTTTACGACTTCCTAAAATATAAAAATAAAATGAGATAGAAGGCATGAAAATTGAACTGAAATTACCATATAAAATATTTAATTTTTTATTAATTAGTAAAATATACAGGGTGAAAGGTTCGAATTGAGAAAATCTAAAGCACATCTTAAAATATCGCTCTCCTGCCTCTTATTTTGAGGAGAGGAATAATACGTTTCAGGATAAAGGAAGGCTAAGTACTTGTTTATTCATTCAATCAGATGTTTACAATGTAATGACGGAGCACGTTGTTCACTGCATCAAGAAAGGCAAACTTGACGGAGTAGTCGAAATTGCCTTGGGCATGCTCGTTAGATCATTTTTCAAAAGCGCCCCAGATATAGTAGTCCAATGGGCTTAGGTCTAGCAAACCGGGAGGTCAGAAGTCTTTTGACCAAAGTATACCCCATTTGTCATATAGACTATTTTGCTTCAAATGGGAGTTGTCAACTGACTCTAAGTCCTGCTGGAATGGCCTCTTGGATCATACACGGTTTCAAGATATTCCTTACAATTTCAACCCCCTCCTTGTTCAAATTTTGGAATAATGAATTTGCGTCAAAAAGGGCTCATCTCTATGCTAAATTTATCAGTTTTTCTCCTTGAAGGTGTGACAGAGCCTTCATCAACCCTATCAGCTTCCTTTAATATCTTTAAAATACAATCGACAGTTGCTGTGGGGAGTTTTTTAGAGCGCAACAACATCCGTCGACGCACTTCCTAGACAGTATAATGGCTTCATAGCGATCATATTCAGCTAATATCACCCTCACTACCCCCCCCCCCCCTTTAAGGTAGTGTTTTTGATTGTACAAAGCAGCTGACATCAAAAAATACGTTCAAATACAGGAGTACTTAAATATTAGGCATCAATCAATTATAATCTTTCACCAGGCTATATAACTGCAATCAGTAATTGGTGCAATAACTTTTTCATGTATTTGATCTACTTTACATTTTGAATGGGTATATTGGATTGAAGCAATAGACGAATTTACAAATAATGTAAGTTCCCCCAAGAACGTCATTTATATCTCCTCCGTAACTCTTAAGCATTGCTTGCTGATTATTTAGTTCCATCAATAATATATATATATTTTGTTTTAAAAGTATTTTGCAATACATTGTACTACAAAATAGGTTAAATATGTTACATGTTGGGATTCGAATGATGTGGGATTTCTAGAATTATTAAAATTTTACGCAGAGAAAAGCTTACCTCATTGCTGAGTACGTCCCAAATGCCATCGCATGCGAGAACAATAAAGTTCCATGATTCGTCAATGTCCTTTTCCACAATATCAGGAAGCAAGTGACGACTTGCTTCTCCGGAGGTAGATCGTCATTCTTTTTGAACTCAAAGTCTCCAAAGGCTCTGCTGAGTGCGAGATTTCCGTTGACGCGATTAAAGTCCACAAATCCCCGGCCCCTTCGATGCGCTTTTGCTCCTTGGGATTGTTGGGCTTGTGGTCAAAGCTAAGGGCAACCGTTTCTTCTTCCCGAAATCCAACGCAGCGGGAGTCCCCCACGTTGGCAACATAGAGCTTGTTATTGTTCCGGAGGAGAGCCGTGATGGCCGTGGAGCCAGAGGTCTCGTCTGTCAGATCGGAATCCTTCCGCATATCCTTGTCGCACTGGAGGAAACCCTTACGAATACCATTTTGAATGTTCCCAGAGATATACTCGTAATGACGCGAGACGTATTTGTGAAGGTTCTTGGATATGTGATCAGCTATTTTAGCACCCCCGTGACCATCGTATACTGTCAAAAGCAGAAACAAAATAAAGTAAACCCCATGGACACTTTCCATAAGACTTCATTTTAGCTATTTTATAAATAAATAGATTACAAAATGAAGTTTTATTAAACAAATCGAACATATATTATTTTGATCTCTACATGAAAAAGCATTGTGAACTAATGATGATAATGACCTTCCGAGACAAATTGACTTTCAAAAATAAAATCTTTATCTTAGTGATTTTGTACAAAGAGTAAGTTTTGAAGTTAATTTATAACCATTTTCGAAACAAAAAGAATTGGCAATAACAATAACACCTCTGACGTCATGGTAGTCCAAACACCAAACCAGTTAACCCTATTTGTGTTGCAAACATGGAGATATAAAGACATAGAGAACTAATTGGATTATTCCATAGATATAAAGAGCTTATTCCCTTCAATAGCAGAGAAACATCGTCGTTCAGCTGTATTCTGTGTGTCCACTATAAACAAAGTAATTTGAACTACGTCATGGTAAGCTGAACATAGAGATAGATTGGACACAGAATACAGATGAAGGGAATAAGCTCTCTATATCTTTTTATCTCTATGGATTCTTCAGAGATATACATCATATTATCCAATATAAACAAATATGTATATTTCTATGATCAATTTACGATGACGTAGATCAGACTTTGTTTATATTGGGCAAGGGTGACAGCTGAACGACGGGAAAGAGCTCTCTATATATGTATACCTCTATGGTTCTAAAAAATAAATGAAAATAAATTTTAAAGACTAATAAAATGACCATATATTTATGAACACTGGTTGATTTTTTAAATGCCAATGATACTCGACATTGTAAAGGAACAAACAGTAGGATAATTACAGTAATTTATATATAATCATAGAACTTTCACCCCACCCCACCCTCGAACACATGTTTTACTAGTTGTGCAACAATGACGTACTTTTAGTCTTTGAGACCATGGGTTTTAGACATGCAAGTACTGATAAGTGCTGCCGACGGATAGAACTAAGATAGTAAAATAACTCATAGAGAAGGTAGATATTACTAAGCACAAGAAGTATAATATATGTGGCGGCAGTGGATGATGAACTTACGATGGTTAAAGAAGACGGAATGTGGAGCTTTAACATATCATCATTAATGATTACATCAGTAAAAAATGAACTATTATTCATAGGTAATATTTTTGAAAAAAGTTATTTCCTCTTAATAAAAACAAAAGTATGTCATACCAAAGAGTTGACTCGTAAGTTTACAGGGTTTTTTATAGAAAATATAAATTTCAGAACAAGTAAAAATGCTATTATTTTTTGTCATGAGTGACTTTCTTTTTTATTCCAATTCATAAATTGCCATCAATTTTATATGCACTCACTTTCATACTCTTTTCTTCTCAAACTTAAAAAAGTTTAACACTCTAAACTACATATAGGTATATCGAGTGTTATTCATTCTTATTCTCAAATATCACGATTTTTGTTTTACTGTATTCGCATAAAAAATGCCTATATAATTACAATATACTTATACACTTAATGTTGTTTCATTATAAAATCCAAAGTGTTTTTTTTACGAAGGATACATCATACTTCATAATCTTATAAATTATTTGTCTATAGAATATCTTTAATGCCATTAGTTTTAAATTATCTTTTGTTTATAAAGCGTAAAAGTTATATTGCGTGAACGACAAAGAGTACAAGTGTACATATTTTGTAGTTTTCCTCCCCGCGCTAATATTATGAAGTTAAAAGAAGAAATCATTCTCTTCTTTTCAAAACAATATGATGATTTACTTATATATAAAATATCACATGACAAAAGTGATATAAGAAATTTAAAAATAGCCTTCTTTATTGTTTTACCTGTGTAATTATTTTTTATATACAATCCATGTATTTTTTTTGTTATATTAAAAATCTATAAATGCACAAAACTCATAATTGCATCGAATCTTCGACAACCTAAATAATAGGCTAAGAGAAACTATTAGAGATTTAAAATATAGCATTAAGTAAATTAGCTCAATAATGATAATAATAAAACAATCTAAGTTGAACCTTAAACACAAAATTGTACGTAGAATAGAGTTTACCCTAAATGAGATCATTTGGTATGATATACTAACTTCTACGAATGTAAATGGATTGAATAAGAGGCAATTACAGTCATAGTAGTGCAGTATTTCAATCTTAATACAATAAAATAAGAGCAACCTTGTCTAGGTTTTATTAACGCCAGCCTAAAAGAATCAAAGTATTTGTTTTGATTAGAGTCTTCATTAATGTTGAATTTAGAACAAAGGATTGATTGAGATATAAAGAATCTTTCTTTGCTCCAATGAGTTATATATATATATATATAGATGTATATGTATATATATATAGATAGATGGAATAAATATTACATAAATATTATGTTATTTTGTAGGGAAAAGTTGGAATCCCTATAGTTTGTTTTTATGTATCCTTCCGATTTTCTCTATGAAACATGTCCACTGACGACGCATTTTTCTTGTGTAGGCACTCTATGGCACAAATGGCCCACTACACATTGAGGAAATAATGAAGCATTTACCTCCGAAGTAAGCCGCATCGGGATCATCTTTTAATTCTAGGATATGCGTGTGTGAGTCCTCCATGTTGATCCTCCATCCCTGCATGGAGCTTGAGCCCACTTTGAGGAAGTCATTCTTTGCGGATGAGGAATGTTTCTTGGTGATGGGCTCACTCAGTGTTTGACCCATGGTGAAGCGAGCTCCTTTTCCCCTCGAATCTACGCGCGATATTCGTCTGGAAGTAAGATATTAAACAGGGAGTTAATAAACCCTTCAAATGCATGGATGACTAAAATTGCACTTTTTAGCAATGTAATGCCTAAGACAATGGACAAGTTGGTTCAAGGCCTCCCCAAGTGCCTCAGAGGAGCCATCAGCCCAAGAGTTCATGTACAGACAGAGTGACACAGCGCCTGCAGTGTCATGAGGCAATCAATCAGTTTCTTATGGTTTTTCTCAAGTTGACAAGAGCAGCCCAGAACAGTTCTTCTTCTTACTCCTCCTCTGGAATTTCTCTAATAGGAACACAGCCACTCAGAAGCTACTGATGTCAAGCAAGTGAGTGAGTGAGTGAGGAGAGAGACAGAGACAGTGGGCGACACAGAAGAAGAACAGATAATCAAGTGATTGAGAAGTTGTTGTCGTTTCTCTAATGTGTTACATTTGCGTTAGATATAACTATAGTATGTATGTATGTGAGTATGTAGGGTCTCTCTAGATCTATTCTTTTCTGTCCAATACGCTCACTCCTTTGTAGGCACATTTCTACTCCAATGAGGAGGGAGATAAGAAGACAAGGAGTGATGGAAACCCAAGACATCACACATCACTCAGAGTCCCACATGTGGGAAACAACCCAGTGGAAGCCCAAGCCTCTTCTACAGCATACAACAAAGAGTTAAGGCACTCCATCAATCAATGGCCGCCATTGGCCCTATCCGCTTCTTTCAATATCCCCAAACCTTTCTTTTCTCTGGACTCCCCCGAGAAATCCCATTTCAAGGAGAACCCAACATAATCCAAGATCCACCTCTTCCCAATCTATTGGAAACACGTTCTCTCCTTCATGGAGAGACTCCCACACAATCAAAGTATGTGGTAGTTTGAACTAAGGCCTCTCACCAGTGTCCTCCTTGGTCTATCGGATGCTCGAAATACTCGTCTAATGGAAGGAAACGCTGCCGGATGTCTGGAACTCCGTCCTCTTTCTCTTATATTCCCTTTTTTCTTTCTTTTTCTCTTTCTTCGTCTCCCCAGACAAGGAACCTTCTATCTCTGTCTCTCCCTCCCTCTATCTCTGCCTCTCTAGGGTATACATAGACATGGGCACAAGCAGAGCTGATACAAAAGCATTGCTTCAAAACACACACACTCGCTCTTTATCCAAGTCAACTACTTACAGGAGTTGTTAACATGATAAAGTGGTGGCGGTAGTGTAGCCCGTTTTCTTTTAACAATACTCAAAATTGCAACAATAAAAATACACGCGAAAATACTACGAGAGTCTTATTTTATTATTAGTATTACTATAACAAAGGTAGACTAAAAAAGAACATGTATATTCAAGGCAGTTAGGGCTTGATTATATCACGCACTTAGTACCTTACTACGAGCTAGAAAAAACAAACATTTTTTCCTTTTCTTATGGAGGGATTCATTCATTGAAAAAAATAAATATATATATATTTATAATCCTCACATGCATCCCTTGATCGTTTATTTTTTCTCATTTATATAAAAATGCTTGCACATGAGTGCATGATTTCCTTATTTCATTGGTAAGAAATGGCGGCTGTTTCCATACTACTGAGTAATGCGTAGATTCATGCCTTTTTATTCCCTTCTCAGAGATTGGAACTTTTGGAAAGGGTTTTTCATGAATGGAAAATTCTGCTTAGAATGAATTAAGACGGCATATGAATGATTAAAGGAGATTTGATGGAAGACAGTGGTTAATAACTATAAAGTGTCATGGTAAACCTCTTAAAAAGCAAAAAATAAAATATATATTTAGGGTAACGGACAAGCTTTGCGGCCTTGCTTTATTCACATCGTTTATTTCACACTAATCGTTCATTTGTTGTAATGTTTAATTAGCTTAATTGTTCCATGGAAATCGATTACTGATCCTACTCACATTAGTAAGTGGGTAATAAAAATGCTTTTGTTGTTGTTGTTGTAGTAGTTTTTCATCTTTTTAAAGTCTTTTTTTCGTTCATAACATTTTTTTGAACATCAATTTCAACGGTTTTCACATGCTATGTATATTATAATAATTAAAGATAACAATCTGGGACCCTTTTCTAGAACTTGATTGGTTGAAAGGGTAACACGACATTCCACACCGCGACACTTCATACCGCGACATTTCATACCGGTACATTTCATACCACGACATTTCATACCGCATAGTTTATATTAATAACTATGCGGTATGAAATGTCCATTTACTACGACACTTCATCGCGTGTAAATATGATTTTATAACCAAAACAATAATATTGGCAGAAACAGTTGACAATCCTAATCATGACGTCATAAGAGGAAAACATTAGAAACAGACGTATATATTTGTTATAATTGGAGATGGAAAGTTGAGGGATATTTGGGGCGTGTGAAAGGGAGAAAGTTCTGTATCCCTGTAGCATATACATAGAACAGAAGCAAAAACAGATTCAAATATAAAATAAATACCTTCCGTTCTGGCCGACTTGGCCTGCTTCATAAATGAAATAAATATTCCTCAGAGAGGAGAGAGAATAGTGATAACAAGGAGCTTGAACTCAATTGCACCCTTCAGACATTCTCCCTTTCACACGCCCAAAATATCCCTCAACTTTCCATCTCTAATTATAACAAATATATACGTCTGTTTCTAATGTTTTCTCTTATGACGTCATGATTAGGATTGTCAACTGTTTCTGCTAATATTATTGTTTTGGTTATAAAATCATATTTACACGCGATGAATGTCGCGGTATGAAATGTCGTGGTATGAAGTGTCGAGGTATGAAGTGTCGCGGTGATAAATGTTACACACCCATATAAATAATGGTTAAACTTATATTATATAATAAAATATATAATAGTTTAAAACACAAGTAATTAAAAATTATAAAAACACCTTAATACTTTACAGAGGAATTGTCCCACATAATAATAAAAACCCGCTTCGCCATATCGTTTATGGACGCTCTGCGTAGATCACCACTGCGTTCCATAGTTGTGAAGGTGTTCCACGGGGGCATGTTACCATTGTTGGGAAAAGGGACTCTCAGGGGATTGAACTTGGTCCTGGCATCCATATTGGCCTTCAAAAATGTGGACGTAGCCTAGACATTTTCCAAGCCAGAAGTCCAGACGACTGAGCAGCGACTCCTCAAGTCGGACTTATCCATTAGCTCTTTCACAGTGACGTGATCCTTCCTAAGTGTCAAGAAGCACTCTGACCACATCATTGATTAAAGTCTGTCATTGTATGTTTAGATGCCCTAAGTGCATTTAACTTCTCTTCTAGAACTTCAGAGGTCTCAAAGGCCGCGAAGAATCGAACGCTGCCACTGCGTTTTTTCGACCTCACCTTCGCGGGTAGTGCCTGCCTCAGCCGAGGGTCCCTCCATGGGATTGGAATACACCGCCGATTTCTCATAAGTGTAAAAAACACCTGTCCCAAGAGTTTTCCATGGAATTAAAATCCACTGTTGACTCTGCTAAGAAGGAAAAACACCTGCCCAAGAGTTTTGTAAATATTAACTCCGGGGGGTCCCATGGACTTGAAATTCACCGCCGACCCCTTTTATTTGTAAAAAAACACATACCTTAAGAGTTTTTCAGAACTTAAAAGGGCATGATAATGAGTTTCTAACACAGGGAACCCGGCTTAATTAGGTGGAACCCGTTTTCTAGGTTCCTATTTATCCTATGTAGATTTTTGCTGTGGGTTTCGACCCAATGGGATGCCCGACTTTTGCTAGCGGAACTCAGAACTATTGGGACTGATTCCTTTTAACCCTTATAAAAAGTCGGCGACTGAATTGGACCCTGAGAGGAGGCCTAGTAGAGGTTGGTAGGCTGGGTATCTTTTACACCTCTGAGGGGTCGGTGGTGAATTTCAACTCCATGGACCCTTAGCTGAGACAGGCGCTACTCGCGTAATTATGTCTAAAAAACTCTTGGGATATGTTTATTTTCCATCGAAGAAGGATTCCGGTAGATGTCGAACCCATGAGGCACCCGGCCAAGGCCGGCACTACTCAATAGATTAGGATCTTCAACTGTCTTAGGCCGGGCGTTTTTTCCCTTACAAAAGATCGGCAGTAGATACAACCCCATGAGACCACCGACTGAGAAAAAGGAGAACGAGGATAATGCTACGTGAAAAAGCTTCGCCATAAAGATGTTCACGAGAAAAAGAATAGCGAAGAAATTGACTGACTATAAAAAAGCAAGCGAGGTAAATGCCTAGGAGAAAAAGGTCAACGATAAAATTCCACATAGCCAATGGTAGCCCATCAAAAACGTGAACATCGTCGGCAATGGACATTAGGGCTGTTCTTATTTTTCAAATGTTTGAAATGTTAGCAACATTGTGGATTTTCTGTTTATTGGGGATAAAAGAAGACGACATACAAAGTTTGAACAAATCGGTCAACATTACGAGGTCGTGCAACGAGGTCAAAGTTTTAAAAATTTAGTAAAATATAGTTTTCCGCAAATTTCTCAAATGGTGGACATTACAGACTTCAATAATAATAATTAATTTAAAGGAAATCTAATTTATTACCAGACGTATGTTTGATGCTTTTTAATAAAACAAAGTTTTCAGTAAAAACAAAGAAAAAAATGGAGTGTGGAATGCAAGGAGAATATATTATAATTTTATATTCACCTTGGTGTAATGTTAGCATATTTCATAGCTTTTTTGTATCAATTAACTTCACTCGCCTGTAGAAGATGACTTGTTCGCTTCAGAGTAAAATAGTACTTTTAAGTTTAGTAAACCTTTGGATGATAAATCCAAAAATGACCTTCGTTGCATTCTATCAATTCAGAATTCAGTACAATCTGAGTGTACATCATATAATTCAGAGCCTGTATTGACCTATAAGAAATCGATTATAAAAAAAACTAGAGGCATATATACACTCAGAGAGTGCAAACCTCCGCCGTCACGGGGTCCTTTATGAGCCTTCCGAGGCGGATTTTTCACGACTGGCTAGGCGTAGAGGACGGGGGAGGTTTCCGAAAATCCGATAGGAAGACGCTCCCGGCACCCATTTCACATCACAGCGACAATCTATTGGCAGAGTAGGCTAACTTGAAAAAATTTAGTAGTATTTAGCTCATTTGGCGCCTTAATTCTGCACTCAGAGATACCAAAATTTAATCACTTCTGTCTTTTGGCATTTCCAACAACTCCACAAAATTTCATCTAAATCCGTTAAGTACTTTTTGAGTTATCCTGCTGAAAACCAACAAACCAACGCCAGTGAAAACTAGAGGCATATATACACTCAGAAGTGCAAACCTCCGCCGTCACGGGGTCCTTATTAGCCTTCCGAGGCGGATTTTTCACGACTGGGGATGCGTAGAGGGACGGTGGAGGTTCCCTCTCGACGGAAATTCCCGAGGGAAGACGCTCCGGCACCCTGATTTCACAGCACAGCGATATCTATTGGCAGAGTAGGCTACTTGAAATATTTATTAGTATTTTAGCTCATTTTGCATCTTATTCTGCACTCAGAGATACCAAAATTAATCACTTCTGGCTTTTGGCATTTCCACAACTCCACAAAAATTTCATCTAATCCGTTAAGTACTTTTTGAGTTATCTGCTGACAAACCACAACCAACGCCAGTGAAAACTAGAGGCTATATACCCCAGAAGTGCAAACCTCCGCCGTCACGGGGTCCTTATGAGCCTTCCGAGGCGGATTTTTCACGACTGGGGGAGGCGTAGAGGACGGGGGAGGGTTCCCCTCGACGGAATTCCGAGAGGAAACGCTCCCGGCACCCGAGTTCATCCAGCACAGCGACATCTATTGGCAGGTAGGCTAACTTGAATATTTATTAGTATTTAGCTCATTTTGCATCTTAATCTGCACTCATAGATGCCAAATTTAATCACTTGTTCCTTTTGGCATTTTCAACAACTCCACAAAATGTTCATCCGAATCCGTTCATACTTTTTTGAGTTCCTGCTGACAAACCACAAACAACACCAGTGAAAACAATACCTCCTTCGCGGAGGTAATAATATAATGTGTTTTCTTAGATTTGCGTCAAGGTATCCTCTCATAATTTTACTTTTCTCTGACGCATTTATAACCCATTATATGCGTCATTTTGTACGCGAGATATTCTTTTTAATGTACATATAACTCTCTACTTATTAAATTGACATGATTTTTATACCAAAATTAAAGCGGTTTACCAAGCTTTCATTTGAATGGTTGGTGTTCTAAAATCGCTATACTTTAAGGATATAAGCAAATACATTTTGAACGTACTCTCCCCCCAAAAAAATTGATCTTGTTGATTGAGAATATACAATTCACCACTTGGTACTGCTGTTACTGTTAGCTGGATAGAAAGAGAAAGAAAAAGAAGGGAGAGAAGTGAAGCAAATAACTCTCTCTCCCTTCTTTTTTCTTTATCTTTCTATCCAGCTAACAGTAACAGCAGTTTAAAATAATTGTCAATGAAAAAAAATGTTAATTGTGAGTTTGCGATTCAATGGTTCCTTCAATCTCACACTCAATGACCAACGAAGTGGTAAATTTCTTTGTTAACCTCTCCGCCGAAGGAGTATGGTTACCTCCGCCGAAAGGAGGTATTGTTTTCACTGGTGTTGTTTGTTGGTTTGTCAGCAGGATAACTCAAAAGTATGGAACGGATTCGGATGAAATTTTGTGGAGTTGTTGAAAAATGCCCAAAGGAACACGTGATTAAATTTTGGCATCTCTGATGCACAATTACGATGCAAAACGAGCTAAAATACTAATAAATATTTCAAGTTAGCCTACTCTGCCAATAGATGTCGCTGTGTTGTAAAATTGGGTGCCGGGAGCGTCTTCTCTCGAATTTACGTCGAGGGGAACCCTCCCCCGTCCCTCTACGCCGCCCCAGTCGTGAAAATCCGCCTCAGAAGGTTCATAAGGCCCCGTGACGGCGAGTTTGCACTTTCTGAGTGTATATATGCCTTTAGTTTTCACTGGCGTTGGTTGTTGGTTTGTCAGCAGGATACTCAAAAAGTACGGAACGGATTCGGATGAAACTTTGTGGATTTGTTGGAAATGCCAAAAGAAACAAGTGATTAAATTTTGGCATCTCTGAGTGCAGAATTAAGATGCACAATGAGCTAAATACCAATAAATATTTCAAGTTAGCTACTCTGCCAATATATGTCGCTGTGCTGTGAAATCGGTTGCCGGGAGCGTCTTCCTCTCGAATTTCCGTCGAGGGGAACCTTCCCCCGTCCCTCTACGCCGCCCCAGTCGTAAAAAATCCGCCTCGGAAGGCTCATAAGACCCCGTGACGGCGGAGGTTTGCACTCTCTGAGTGTATATATACCTCTAGTTACCTCCGCCGAAGGAGGTATTGTTTTTCACTGGTGTTGGTTTGTTGGTTTGTCAGCAGGATAACTCAAAAAGTACTGACGGATTCGGATGAAACTTTGTGGATTTGTTGGAAATGCCAAAAGAAACAAGTGATTAAATTTTGGCATCTCTGAGTGCAGAATTAAGATGCAAAATGAGCTAAATACCAATAAATATTTCAAGTTAGCCTACTCTGCCAATATATGTCGCTGTGCTGTGAAATCGGGTGCCGGGAGCGTCTTCCTCTCGAATTTCCGTCGAGGGGAACCCTCCCTCGTCCCTCTACGCCTCCCCAGTCGTAAAAAATTCGCCTCGGAAGGCTCATAAGGACCCCGTGACGGCGGAGGTTTGCACTCTCTGAGTGTATATATGCCTCTAGTTCTGATATGAATTTAAGTATCAAAGATCATTTATTCATTCATTATATATAAATCATTACAATCTTCGCTATAGATATTTTAAAAATTCCTAAATGTAATAATGGGGATCAATAAAATCACATAACTTATTATTACTTATAATAATCCAACACGTAGCAGTATGGACGTTGTAAATATAAAATTCATCCAACCTCTGCGTACAAGACGCCCTGGGAGTACCCAACTTATTCTCTATCCCTTTCGATAACTCAGTAGAAAACATGTTCAAACCTCAATGTTGAGGGCGCAGGCTCTACTATCGAAAGGGGAAGGTCATTTCGCTCAACCTCATGAAAAGAGTATCTTAGGGTCGATGAATAATATTAATTGCGAATTCATATCCATATGGATATATTCCATTAAACTAAATTGACAAAATTAGGATTTACAAAAGAGAACGAATGACTCCTACAGATGTACGTATACATTTGAAGATTAATATTGCTATTTTAATAAAATTTTTATATCATTTATGTGCTTTTTAGGATTTTATTCGCTCACCCCGTAGAGTCATGATACAAAATATATAAAAAACTTTCGATGACGTCGGGCACCGCTGAGCTCAACTGGTAAGAAACTGATTAAACCAACTGTCAGATAAATATACAATCAAACTGTGCTAGCGTTCACTAACGTTCATTTTCCCTGCAAAAGAAAAAATGTGCTAAAACATTATGTGACTAGTGGCCACCTGCCTTTAATGGACACTTATTTGTGTCCTCTATAGTGACAGCTAGTGACAAGTTTGAATGTACTTTTTTATTCAACTTATCTCAGTGTTCGATTCAACTTTGTATTTTCTCTTATATTCCTCAACTACTTTCTCTGTTTTGCAAATATACTCAACGACGCAAATCTTGTTATGATCAAAGCTTTGTTGATTATCAAATAATTTTAATTGAATACTCTTTAAAAAATATATTCAAAATATATGCAGAATAAAAACCTCAAAAGGCGATGATATGAGTAACCAATATCAATTGAGTTTAAAAAGTTCAATTTACAATTTTCGGCGGACGTCTACCAAACTGATTTATATTACAAATATAAATGGGGGAGGAGTACCGGAAACAATATTGTAATACACAAAAAGCTTCACTGCTCATATAAAATATAGTATACATAGTTTGGGTGATGACACTAATTACATAGACGGATATGAATCATGTCTCCTGAATAGTTATTTATTCAGCAAATATTATAACGATTTGAATTAAATCAATATTAGCCATGTAAATATCGATAAAAAGAAACTTTTCGTAATTATTCTCAGATAAAGGAATAATTATGAGTATAAGACCGAGAAATTCGGTGGACCATATGTGGGTGGGTTTTTACATGTTTGACTTTTCATATTGTAACATTTTTGGGGGCTGGCAACAAAAAAATGTCAATTTTTGGGCCGAGCCTCTGGTTCAATTATTTTATATCTTAAATATATTATCGAAGTTTGTACAGTTTTTGGAACTTTAATTGCGGTAACTACATTCAAGCCGAAATTATTATAGCCTGGTTTAAAATATATATATTATACATACGAGAATGCAGTGAAAAGTAAAGAGCCTTCTTATGAGAATTTTTTTGAAATCCAATTTTTGAACAGAACGCAAAATTGAACTGCGTTCCGTGGAACGGAAGAATTGAACGGAACGATGAACGGAACAGAAAAAAGTGGAACGCGTGCAAGTTTGTATGTATAATATATATATATATAATACCAGACTTGTTGATTATCGTTCATTTGTTGTCGTTCGTGAGCGATGAACGACGAACGACAAATTTTTTGACGAACGTCAAGAAAAATTCCTTATCGTTCGTCGTTCGTTTTTTGGCGCCAAAAAAAGAGAAAGATTTTTTACATTCTTGGGAAAAATTTCCCTTCTAAAAAAGTCCCTTCCACAGATTGTTTTTCAGAATGGTAGAACAACAAACAACGATGAATTCGAATGATTCAATTTAAAAATAACGATGAACGACGAAGGATAACTTTTGGTGAACGACAAATGAACGAAAAAATTTGTGAATGTCAACAAGTCTGATATATATATATTATATATATCAGTGGTGGGCACCGCTCACTTTTTTGCTGTTCCGCTCACCGCTCATCCGCTCACTTTGGCAACTGATCCGCTCCCGCTCATTCGCTCATTTTTTGAGTACTGCTGTTCCGCTCACTTCATTCCGCTCTCCGCTCAGGTTGGCGGATAGGTCCGCTCACTTATTTTTAGGTCCGATCACCAATTTTTTTACTAAAGTCCGTCCAAGCTTATAAATAGCCTAAAATAGGTGTTTCTTGTAAATAATTGTTCATAAATATTAATATTATTTAGTTATTAAAACTTATTATAACTAATTATTATATTTATAAATAATCAGGCTTGTTGATCGGAGTTTTTTCTGATCGGCGATCAATAGCGATATAGCGATATTTGATCGCTGATCGCAGTATCGCAAAAGGTCCTGATCTTTATATCTTTTGATCGTAAGAAAATCACTAAAATAGCGATCCGATCAATTTGTATAAAATAACTAAAAAGATAAAATGTTTTAATTAGGATTTTTGAAACATACCCTACATTTCTTAAAACTTTACTAGCTGTCACATTAACCAAAATCCATTGTTATCTCCGCCGAAGGAGGTATTGTTTTCACTGGCGTTGGTTTGTTGGTTTGTTTGTTTGTTGGTTTGTTTGTCAGCAAGATAACTAAAAAGTACGGAACGGATTCGGATGAAACTTTGTGGAGTTGTTGGAAATGCTAAAAGTAACAAGTGATTAAATTTTGGCATCTCTGAGTGCAGAAGTAAGATGCAAATCGAGCTAAATACTAATAAATATTTCAAGTTAGCCTACTCTGCCAATAGATGTCGCTGTGCTGTAAAATCGGGTGCCGGGAGCGTCTTCTTCTCGGAATTTCCGTCGAGGGGAACCCTCCTCCGTCCCTCTACGCCGCTCCAGTCGTGGAAAATCCGCCTCTGAAGGTTCATAAGGACCCCGTGACGGCAGAGGTTTGCACTCTCTGAGTGTATATATGCCTCTAGTTACCTCCGCCGAAGGAGGTATTGTTTTCACTGGCGTTTGTTGGTTTGTTTGTCAGCAGGATAACTCAAAAAGTACTGAACGGATTCGAATGAAACTTTGTGGAGTTGTTGGAAATGCCAAAAGTAACAAGTGATTAAATTTTGGCATCTCTAAGTGCTTTTTTAATATGCAAATGAGCAAAATACTAAATGAAATGGGGTCTCTATTCAGGGAGTAGGAAAGAACAAACGCTAAAAAAATATTCATTGACGTATTATTGTTCATATATCAGCTCAGGACTATGTTAACCCAGTGACGTTGCTTAAACTTCTTCCGTCTTCCCATCTCTGAGTGCTTTTTTAATATGCAAAATGAGCTAACAGAGAGGAAACAATGATTAGAGATAGAAAATCGGGCGTGTGAAAGGGAGAATGTTTGAATAGAATGTTTGTGGGGATCGGCGGAGGTACACACTCTCTGAGTGTATATATGCCTCTAGTTTTTACTAAAGCGTTAAAGTAAAGTGACGCTACCAGGACAAACCTTCTTTTTTTTCAAAAAGGAGATGGATCAACCGTAGTTCTTTAATATGCGCTAGAGGGTGTTTGATGAAGCAGCTGTTTCAAAATAATAACAAATGTAAACAAAAAAAATATGGACAAACCGTAGTTTATTTTTTAACAATAGGTGCCGCTATCCATTTAACATTTGAATGAAATTTAAATGGATAAGCGGCACCTATTGTTAAAAAAATAAACTACGGTTTGTCCATCATCTTTTTTGTTTACATTTTCTTGTCGCGCTACTTACTTTAACGCTTTAGTTTTTGCTAAAGCGTTAAAGTAAAGTGACGCTACCAGGACCAAACCTTCTTTTTTTCAAAAAGGAGATGGATCAACCGTAGTTCTTAATATGCGCTAGAGGGTGTTTGATGAAGCAGCTGTTTCAAAATAATACAAATGTAACAAAAAAATATGGACAAACCGTAGTTTATTTTTTTAACAATAGGTGCCGCTTATCCATTTAACATTTGAATGAAATTTTAAATGGATAAAGCGACACCTATTGATAAAAAAATAAACTACGGTTTGTCCATCATTTTTTTGTTCACATTTTCTTGTTGCGCTACTTTACTTTAACGCTTTAGTTTTTACTGGCGTTGGTTTGTTGGTTGGTTTGTTTGTCAGCAGGATAACTCAAAAGTGCGGAACGGATTCGGATGAAACTTTGTGGAGTTGTTGAAAATGCCAAAAGGAACAAGTGATTAAATTTTGGCATCTCTGAATGCTTCTTTAAGATGCAAAATGAGCTAAATACTACTAAATATTTCAAGTTAGCCTACTCTGCCAATAGATGTCGCTGTTCTGTGCTCTCCTCTTTGATGAACTGGAACGCCCCCTATAATTCAAGTGTGTAGAGTTAAAGGAGCAGTATGTAGAGTTAAAAGGACAGTGCGTACAGGGTTGGAAATGACAAAAAGACCAAGTGATTCATTTGGTGGGGATCGGCGGAGGTTTGCACTCTCTGAGTGTATACATGCCTCTAGCTTATAACTAATATTTGTTTAGAAACACAAAATACAGACTAATACTAATGGAAAAAAGCCAGTGTGTGCTATCCTGATATATTTTTTGTCCTAAAATATACAGACACGCGACTATGTAGAAGTTATTGTTTTGGAGCTCATAGGCTATGGGAAACATTTATTCTGGCATCTCCTGTCTTAAAATATGCAGACATAATATGTCAATTGTGGAGCTAGAGTGTTGGAGCTCATAGGCCAGTGGTTCCCAAAGTGGGGTGCGCCCCCTAGGGGGGGGGGGGCGCAGAACAATTGCAGGGGGGGGGCGGGAAAAACGAATGACTAAAAATATAAATACTGTAGACTAAATATCACTGCTAGAAATTGGACAAAAAACAAAAAAGGTTGAGTTTTGTATTAATTACAATGTATGAAATAAACTGCAATGGACTCTGAGAACCAAATGTATGTATGTCCTTTTTTTTTGGGGGGGGGGGGGCGCAAAAATTTCTTATATACCCAGGAGAAAAAGTTTGGGAACTATAGTCATAGGCTATGAGAAACAATCATTTGATATTTTTTTCATAAAATATACAGACAGGCGCCTATGGAGAAGTCGCTATTTGGAGCTCCTAGGCTATGGGAAACAATAATTTCATTGCCATATAAAGTTGAATACTTTTAAAGGTTTGACTGTGTATACATTTAAATTTTTACTTAGAATTAGTATATCTAGGTAATTTTTTGTTGATCGCAATTAAATTGATCGGATCGCTGATCGGAAAATCCCTGATCGTTATATCGCTATATCGCAAAGAATTTCTGATCGCTATTTTTGATCGGATCGCTATTTTTTTCCTGATCGCTCACAAGCCTGGAATCAATAAGCTCTCTATGTTTTTTTTACATCTCTATGACCTACTTGAGCAAGTAGGTAATAAGGATAAGACTAAATAATAAAAAAATCGCCATGGAATTGCTCCTCAACCAAATACTAGCCATAAAGACAAGAGGAATATAACGAAAAGCCTACTGGGTTAGCTTAACGTTTTGCATTCTTTTTACTTGCTTGTGAATCGAAAGTTAAAAAAGACTGTACTTCAGCATTCCGTTCAAACTTGACTTCGGAGTGCATGTAAACAAGGTTTTTATTACATTTCGGGTCTCTCATTGCAGTATTCAGCTGCAAGATGAATCAATTACAGCCTCATCGGAAATTAAAGTCCTAATGAAAACTTCAATTAAAAAGTGGATGTAGTCAGAGGGCACAATCTTCTTGAGATAAAATCGTTGGTTAAAGTTCACTATGAGTTCATCCAGGTTTCTTATTATTACAGATATAAAATATATCAATACAAGCAAATTATACTTCCATTATCTCAACACTTCCCTTAAAATTATGTGGTTAGTTAACAAAAAATCATTTATTTTGAAAGAAATCAATGCATACCTAATCTAATACCTACCGCCTCACCCCCTTTAAATTTAAATAGATCTGTTTTTGATAGATTAAAAGATTAAAAATAATTATTAAAACTGACTTTAGTTGACTTGCAAACTTTCCATTTTCTGCTAATGTATCACAAAAGTATCATTTAAATTCACTCTCAGTTTAATACTTGCTAAGAAGACTGAACCAACGTATTCAATTATGCAATTTACAATTTGTAAATATAGAATCCAGTTCGGAGAATTCTCGTAGTAGATATACCAAGCATATAACAATAGACTAGACATGGTTTTAAGTAACTTAAATGTATATGGAAATAATTATCTGTAAAGAAGTATGTTTCATGATATGATCACTCATTAAAAGTATTATAGTTATATTATTTTAAACATTAAAGTAATAATAAAAAATGTTTGTTCCTCCTGGGATTGACGAAGAAGCATATTGACAAAACTGTACTCTTCTCAATTGTATAGAATATATTTTATCCTATGAATGAACAAAGTTTGTTTGTTTGTTTAGCTCCTAGAATAGACCCACCTCACCGGAACCTAATCCGGTATCAGTCGGTAGTGACCTATCTAGTAGCTATTGTCTTTATTATAAAATATCATTAAAAGTGCATAAACATTTAAATGTTCTAAAAATATATTCCTCCAGAGACAACCTTCTTTCACCGATATTTCCCTCGAGTTGTCTTATCTTCTGTCGTGTAAAAGGACAAATGAAAAAAGTTAATATGTAAGTAACCAAAGTAGCCTTAAATAAATATTCCTCCTCAATCAAATTTAAAGTAATATCAAAAATATTTAAATTTAATCTAAAACCTTTTCGTTTCCCATTAAATAAAGCCAGGAAGGATGAAAACTGCCTATTAAAGCTATTCATTACTCCAAATTCTTGTATAAAGTTGACTCTACAACGGCTCATTATTCTGAGTATGAGCACCAGTTAAGAGGCCACCGTGAGATGTTTCATTCTTCAAGTCCACAAGCAACGATTGCGGCCCAGGTCGGTTCCCGGACTTTATGGAGACAGTGGACTATATAGAGACAGCCAATCAAATCACTTTCTCCATAAAGTCCCCAAATGGACTTTATAGGACACGGACTATATGGAGACATATTTAGCGACATAATGTTCCAACTATCGACACCCCAATATCGGAGAGATCCTTGTTACACTTGAGCAAAACAAGAATAAAATGTGTTAAATAAGACAGAGGCCTTCTTTAAATATAATTTACTTAAATAATGTTAAAAGGCTATACATATTTGATTGCATGCTCATTTAATCTCATTTTATTGTTATATTGACGTAACGATATTATTGGGAGTTCGAACCGGAAGAGGAAAAAAGGCAAGGCAAGACAACGGAAAGAAACAAAGAGAATAACAACGGCTTAGAGTGAGAAAGAAAGAGAAAACGTACTTAGGGCTGCTTTGAAAAACTTCATAACAGGATTGGACTTCCTGACGAATAACTTCCACGAATCGAAACAACGTTAGTGGACTTCAAATAGAAAGGTGGTGGTTTAATTCAATTAATATGACTATGAATGGGTTATTTGTTGGGATGACACCGACTAAAGTCAGGCGTGCCCTCACCCTTGGTGGTAAAGGGTACATTTCCAATAAGATATATGGCTCCGTGATTTGTCCTTAGAGTAATGGCCTCCAACTATAACATTGTAGACCTTTTCTTCCAGTTATACTCGTATATATAACTGGTATAATTGGAGCTGTAGGTCTATCAAGAAGTGGAGGATCGCGAAATTGTGCTGGAGGAATAGTACGGAGTCCAACGAATCTTGGGAATTGTTCATGACATTTTGAACATTTTGGATCAATTGAACAATATATTTTAAAAATATTAATGCGTCATGCTAATATAAAAGAGTTCGAACTAGTTGTCTTAGTAAAAATTCGCTGCCGTTATATAGTCCGTTTTTGGACTATATGGAGACATAAATATATGGATACAAAGCTGTCTCCAAATAGTCCACTGTCTCCTAAGTCCGGTTACCGGCCGGTCATACTAAGCGTTGAAGTAAAGTACGCATGCAAGAAAAATAAAAAAAAAATTTCCATTTTTTATTTTATTTAACGTTAGATGTCGCTAGTCCATGAAATTACGTCACAAACCTATTTGAACCGTTTAAAGGGATTAAGTTAGATGATTTGAAATATAAAATATAAAACGTCTCCAAATATAAATAATAAAAGGACTTTGTTATTATTTTCAAAGAGCTCTAGCATCAAGCGCCCCTTGCGGACTAAAAAGAACTACAATTTTGGTCAATTCCTTTTGGGGGAAAAGAAGAGTTTTATGTTATGCATGCGCTATTTTTTTTAACGCTTTAGGTCATACTAGATTATAGTGATTATCTCTAATGTACTGTGAAGTTTTGTTGCACTCTGACCAAGGAATACTAGAAGCTAGCATAAACGAGCACTCCCTTTATGCACACGTTAGGGCCATCATATTAATTCAGTTGTAATATTTATTTCAAAAAAAATGTGTTTGTGTTGTGTTATTTTAAGTTCTTTATATTCTGTTTTCAAAGTGGTACAAGTTCTTTGCTCCTGTTGTAACAGGGATACAATAATATGCCAAAGGGACTACTCTTTCTCGAACGATCTCTTTGGAAGCTCAAGAGTCACTTTGATATTCACAGATTTCGCCTCAAACATCTGTCAGCCATTAATGCGGCCCTCTGAACAATGTCACCTCTGTCCTTATACCCCAAAAGAGTCTCTGCTATCAGTTACCGCCGCGGTCTAGGGCGGAGTAACTGTAGTACTATCCCTCTTGGCATCCCTCATATATGATATATTCACAAAGCTTGACGGTCTGGGAATCCCTGCAGATCATCTCATCGGAGACGACTATGGCCGGCAGCGGAAAATATACGAAAAGTTATGTCTCCTCACGCCCCAAATCATACTCCCGAGAAGGTATCTGCCTCTCAGAAGCTCAATAGAGTCTTTCGAAGCTTAATTCGCGGGATCCCTTCAGCGATTCGTTATTGATGAGGCCAACTGGGTGTCTCAGTGGGGACACGACTTTCACCCGGACTACTAGCTTCTCCATAAGCTCTAAAGTGATTTCCCCCAAGTCCCTTTTATTGCACTAACGGCCACCGCGACGCCCCGCGTCCGATCGCACATTCTACATCATCTAAAATTGAAGTCTCCGAAATAGTTCTCCCCTCCTTCACCAGACAGAATTTGGCCAATGAGGTCCAAAACTGCTATGCTTTCTTCTCGTGGACTGCTACCGTGAATGGCTATTAAGCTGCCTTGCTCCAAGGGTGAAATAATGGACATTGTTCATATGAAGGAGCTTCGATACAAGAGCTACGAGGAGGAACTAATCCCAATTTGCCAGAGCTTTTTGGACCAACGGTTAAGTTATTTGGAGGATAAGGAATACGCTGCATTTCTAAATAGCGAACAAGACTATGGGGATTTTCCGTATTTTAGCTCGAGCATCGAGTCTATTGGTGGATAGATGTACAAGTCAAAGTAAGAGTTTCTAACTATTTTTTTTTAAATAAGAGTTTCTAACTATTCATCAAAAATAAAAGTAACATTTTTTAAATCTTAAAGTAGGGGTAGGAGGTATGGCATGATTTTGGGGTCATATCTTCAAATTATGCATTGTACCATTTTTTTTGGACCATTATGGTAAAAATAAGAAGAATCCAAAAAAAAATTAATTTTATGCATTTTTGGCGGTTTGCCGCCCAAAAAACCACAAAAACGATATTTGGGCCCTGAGATACCTCTGAAAATCAAATATTGATCACTTAAGGCCGGTTTTCTGGTCCCAGGCAACCCCCAATTGCTATGAATGGTTATGAATACTTAAGGGGAGTATGGTAAATCATTGTTCCATCAGTTTTGGGGTGTTTGGAGTCCTTCAGGGCATAAAATTACCCAAAAATGGCCAAAAATTACCGAAAATTTGCCCCAAATCTGTATTATCCCGCTATTGAGTACTCTGGCGGTCTCGAGACATTCCCAATGGCTATGAATGGATGCATATAGTTTAAACCAGCATATCAAAGCATTATTCCAGTATTTTATGGGTTTTGGGGGTCCTCCAGGGCATAAAAAGGGCCAAAATAAGCCTAATTTTACCATAAACAGACTGATAGGACTCATTGTATAGGACCTTAGAAGTTCTCCAGTACTGCCTGAAGCTCTGAAGCAAGATGAGTTGGGTGAAGTAAAATAAAATCAAGTTCTCAGCATATTTTAATAAGACATCTGTGGACAAAATGTAATAATCTACAATATATTAGAAAAAATATATACTCTTAAACTTTGAAAATAGTTCCCATTTCACTGCATTTCACTTGAGGGTTGCAAAAACAGCAGATAATACGTTGAGTTTAAGTTTTAGTAAAAGCTGAGGAGAAATGCTACACAGTCTAAGAAGTGTTTTTAATGAAAGTAAGACACTACTATGTACAATCCATCACTAGTGTGTCAACATAGGTGTGGTTCCTCAAGGTAAAAGTCATGTTCCGTTGTTTCGATACATCCCAATCACCATCAATGACACATTGAATAATCGATTCTGGTCGAAGTGTTGCTCTGTCAGGTTTTGATGGATGCTTCCATATCAAGTTAGAACTTTTGTCCACACGCTGTAAGAAATCCATGTTGTATGTTCCACTGCATTCCTCAGTACAAACTGCAAGGTACCAAGTGTTCACATCACCTTCAGATACGAGAGTGATATACATCATGCCGACTGATATACGCTCTTCATCTTCATCTCCTGTTGGCTGATTTGTTTCGCACGATGGCAGAAGTTTAAGAACATCTTTGTTGGAGGGGAGATTGACGTAACCAGACATAGGATCATTTCCAGACAGAAGGGCACAGAAGTTCAGCAGTTGATCATCGGAACTGATATTGTTGACCCTGAACAGATCTGGCTGTTGGATTACATCAGCTTTGTGGGTGTCGCGGTAGTAAGACAACTCTGTGCGCAAAATCTTCTCAGCAGTATCACTCCTTTCCTGGAGGATCTTATTCAGCTCCTCCACTGTTGTTGCGGGTCCACCCCAGCTCTTGCATGCTTGTAAACATTTCTGGGTGTATTTCGTCTGATTTTTTCCCTTTTCAATCTTGGCTAGTATTCTTTGTGTGTTGTAGGTCTTCTGTTCTGCAACCCATCTCGTCTCCATGTTGCTGAGGATCTTCACAATGGAATTAAAATTTTTGCATGGTTCAGTTTTAAATGTTTGGGACTTAAATAGAGTGACGTCGTTTCGTATACCTTTCGCTGTGAATTTTTTGTTTCGGAATTTTGCAACTGGTGCACGTTTGCCAAACACAGAAAGCTGGCGCTCGGAATCAAGGTTATTAGTGGGCAACCTGTCTCTTTCTTCTGGTGACAATAAGTGAAGCTGAGTGGCACGTGGAGCTTCATCCTTGTGTTTTCCAAAACCGTATTCCCTACCAGCTTGCAGCGAGAACACATCTGCTGTTGCGACTGTCATCATATTCAAAATTTGAAGTTCGAGATCAGTACTCGGTTTCTTCACTTTAACATGGGGATAATGAACAACATAATCTTTAAGAGTGTCCATCTTTCCATCCAACAAATCTTTGTAGAGTCGAGGAAACATCTCCAGCAGGTCTTCTTGTGTGTTGACTTCAACAAAATGAAGAAATGGCAATGTGATAGTATGGGTGAAATATGCCAGTACACTCAACTCAGTTAGCAGAAATTCAGAGTCCAAGAACATTCTAACAATTTCCACATGCTGGTTGCTTAGATGCGTGTCATCCAACAACATTCGCAAGTAAGGCATAGCTTGAAGAATTGACGCAGCAGAGTACCCCAATTTTGTAAATCATATTTTTTAACAATAGTGATAAATTTTTCACATATTCAAGAGCCCTGCACTCAAACACAAGAAATTTCACGTCGATTTTGGGCTCGGGGGGCCAAAAAATGGTTTTTTGGGCGGCAATTTTTTGCCATTTTTGGGTAATTTTATGCCCTGAAGGACTCCAAACACCCCAAAACTGATGAAACAATGATTTACCATACTCCCCTTAAGTATTCATAACCATTCATAGCAATTGGGGGTTGCCTGGGACCAGAAAACCGGCCTTAAGTGATCAATATTTGATTTTCAGAGGTATCTCAGGGCCCAAATATCGTTTTTGTGGTTTTTTGGGCGGCAAACCGCCAAAAATGCATAACATTAATTATTTTTTTTGGATTCTTCTTATTTTTACCATAATGGTCCAAAAAAATGGTACAATGCATATTTTGGAGATATGACCCCATACCTCCTACCCCTACTTAAAGCAATTTGAAATATGAATGATATAAAGATATCTATATATATAATATATAATATTAATCATAACTGTTTTATTTTATGATATAGATTTTTACTTTATAAAAATATCAAGCAATAAATAAGTAAATAAGTATTAACTAAACATAAAATATGTTGAGTGTATCCTTTTAATTTTAATAGTATCGTAGCTACACGTAGCTTTTATTCTGCTATTGACTTTGTTTTTTTGTAATGGAATGCATATTGCATCATCGGTTTTTAATTAAATGATGTTAAGGTAGTGATAAAACGGGATAGAGTTACGCTATGACGTTAAATTTAATATCACCTATATGTCTTATTAATCATTAATATTGTAATAAGGGCGGAAGAGGCAAATACTATCAGGGTCGCTGTGGCCGAATGTTATCTTTCCGTGGATGAAAAAAGTCTGGCTTACCTCCACCTAAATCGGAGCCGCCCTCAAACGCAACGCCAGCCCCGCTGTAACCTCCTCAAAATCCTCCGATTTGAAACTCATGGTACCTCCAAAACTAGAAGTTTAATGAGGCAGTGTAGTTTCAGAGAAACAAAGATCGTCAGATATGAAATTTAATTTGAAAAGAAAAAAAATCTTATTTTACAATCTATTTCACCATGAAAACATATAATCTTGAATTACTTGTTTGTAACTGTTAAACTATGTATCGTTTGTAAATAATATTATATTTACTATTGTGGAAACTATTGTTGATAAATAAAAGTATTAAATATATATCACACTCGTTATTCATTTTGTTAAATATAATAGCTACTTGTTTGATCGTTGAATTATGAATTATTGAAGTGAAAATGACTCATTTAGCTAAAAAAAATATATAAACTTTTAATTTATTGCTATGTTAATCAACGTATCATGGCCTTAACTTGAAAGCTACAATTTTCCCTTTCCTTTCCAGGTAGTTTTTAGTATTCCTTGACTCTGACCCTCCAAAAGAATGGCTCAGTAGTACTGTTCATAGGGGTATATGTTTGTCTGTACAGACTGTAGGGATTCAAAAAAGGTTGATCAGGGTCCTAATTGAGAGAGAAAATAAGACCAGTGTCAGAAATTGGTTTAATTTATGTATTCGTATAATCGTGTTCATGTATTTACCTGGTATGGAGAGAACGCGCAAGGGTTCTCGTTCCAGGCCTATTATATTGGAGGTTTATTGACCTCTCGTAGTCTGTCTCGGCCTCAAAAAGCCTGTTTTACTTCTTGATTAAGTTATGTATCCCTCAATTTGATCAAGACTCATCATCTTAGCTGGCGTTTTCTCAATCTCGAGGATCCCATAGGATATTTTTTAGAGAGTTCCGGCCTTGGAAGCCCTTTTTGGCAAGCATGTTAATGAAGCAAGCTCCACCCACCATTCCACTTATGTTGGGAGATTATTTGATGATGGCATTGCCTCTCGGACTCGGAGTGTTATTTATTTTTCCGTTTCTAAAACCTTGACATCATAGCTATAGGAATCCCTCATGAACAAAACATAGACGCCCAAATCTAACGGACTTTTATATTATTTATGGATACATACGTGAACTATCAGCTTATCCCCCCTTCCTGAAACTTCCACAAAAATGAAAATGTGAGAATTGAGGTAATCGTTTTGTTAAGAAAACCTAATGCATCTTATATAATGGCTCTGTTTTTATTCAAGTAATAACTGAATTATCTCTTAAAATCAATAAAATACATTTATGAATACGTCTACAAATACCTATCTTTTCGAATCTGAATTATTTTCGAGTAGACGTCGAGTTAACCCAAAATATTGTATTATAAATTTGGGGGATAAAATGCATCCTAAATGTAATTGTTATAAATGTATGTTGGTGAATGGTAATTTATTAACATAAATACTTGGAATATAGGATATTGAACTTGAATTGGATAATAAATGAATGTATTTCAACATTTCTTAAAAGAGAGCAGGAAAATTGCCCTTAACTTAAACTTCAAATCAATTATGTAGATCAAAAAGTAAAGGATCCCTATCATCTCCACCCGGGGCTTCCTTTCACCATAATTATGAACATGGAAAACAAATTCATCTTCGGCATCATCATTTTTGAAGTTTTCTGGAGTCAGCTTGGTAGGAAGAGGCTTCAAACTAAACTTGAGGAAACGCACTCCGTTGGGATTGATGAATATGCTATGGATTTCTTTTGGGGTCCAAATTCCCAGGGCTTCATTCCTGAATAAATCCGTAACGTAATATCCACCTTTATTATTAAGTCCGATAGAAGAGGGTGAGAAGTTACATTGACTGGAGTTCCATAGGTTCCTCGGTAGCAAATGGCGACTGCAGCAGATAAGGCTTTTTGATACGAAGGTAAAATATGCTTTACAAGACATCTATGTCCTAAAAAAAAGAAAAATACACATTAATAATTTTTTAAGATACGGAATATATATTATCTATACTATTTATTGAATTCAAATATTAGCATTTAACTTGAAAACTGATCTCATTTTATATCAAACAAAATCATACTAATGGTTTTTCTGATTTTATTACTTATAATAATTTTTAAAACTGTCTCAGCTTTGTATAAATTTTTGGGTGCCTAAGATATTTTAGTTAAATGGAACAACCAATACAGTCATGGGAAAAATCCTTATTTTGTTCAACGGATAGATTATTTCTTGATTTATGATGCTTTTATAAATAAATATAAGCACTTGCCTTCCTAAATATCACGTCACATTTCTTCTGCATTTTCCCTAGTCTATGAGACCTTCATAATTAACATAGTATTCAGTACACAAGCCACTTTTTACTCCCTTGAACTCTTTTTGCAGCTTGTGAGCGTTCAGCTTTTTTTTGCGTTCAGCGTTAAAAAAAATAGCGTTCCGTTTAATGTTTTGCGTTCAGCGTTCAAATATTTAAAAAAGTGATGACTTTTTTTTTAGAAAATAATTTCCAGAAAAGTAATACGTAGTGAGGACGATTTTTTTTTAGAAAATAATTTCCAAAAAAAGTAATGCTTAGTGATGACGTTTTTTAGAAAATAATTTCCAAAAAAAGTAATGCGTAGTGAGGACTTTTTTTTTAAATAATTTCCAAAAAAGTAATGCGTAGTGATGACCTTTTAAAAAAAAGTCCAAGAAATGTTTGGAAAAATTGAACGCAACTCTTTTTTTTGCGTTCAACGTTAAAAAAAAGTTGCGTTCCGTTCATTGAACGTGCGTTCAGCTGAACGCCGTTCAATTTTGCGTTCCGTTCACAAGCCTGCTTTTTGCGATTTACTGATATGACGTTCCCTTTTTTCACTTTGAAACTGTGGGACATATTAGTAAAAGAACCACAGTGAAGGACAACAAAGAGTAGTTGCTAGCCTAACCTGTGTTAGAACAGTCATTTGCAACTCGAACATCAATTTTTCGTCATTGATGCAATCCCCTAGGATTGAAGTAGATATTTAGAATGTATTTTCAAATAATTTTAGTAAATAAATCAGATCTATGTCCTTTCTCTTCTAATCAATTATGTGAAATTATATTTATGGTGTCACCTTTTATACACTATTTTTAACATAGTATCCTAATATTCAGGCTTGTTGATCAGAGTTTTTTTCTTATCGGCGATCAATAGCAATATTTGATCGCTGATCGCAGTATCGCAAAAGGTCCTGATCTTTATATCTTTTGATCGTAAGAAATCACAATAAAATAGCGATCCGATCAATTTGTATAAAATAACTAAAAAAATGTTTGTAATAAGGATTTTTGAGACAAACCCTACATTTCTTAAACTTAACTAGCTGTCACATTGACCAAAATTCATTACAACCAGGTTTTGATTTTTTTTGATTTAAATCAGATTTTTTTGATTTTAATTGTTAACCATATTTTATGACCAAAAATCTTTTTTTCAATGTGTAAATTTTGTCCATACTTTAAATTGTAACTTTTTAAAACATGCCAATATACATATAGGCCTACCTATTACTCAGGGGACTTTAAATGCTGTCTTTGATTAAATTCTAGTTGCCTTACTTAATGATTTCATTTTAATAAAGAATGCAAAGGAGTAAACAATAAAATTACAGATCTTCAAAGGCCTTGTAATGAGTCATACTCGCTAATCACGTGACAGTTCGAAATCCAAGCGAGGATCGAAAACTCATGACAATTTTCTACATTAAAAAAATTACTGGGTGGAGCTGCCAACGGCTGATCCAAGATGACTACAAGATGGGTCACTCTCGAATCTAGGACGCGCCAGGTACGCTTGGAAAAGGAGCGCAAGATAATCGGACAATTGATAACTCGTTCCTGTATTGTCAAATTTAATTGAGTTTACTTTTTATTCATATTGTACAAGCAGAATAGAAGCAAATTGTTAAATATGTTCATCAAATCTTAAGCTAATTAGAAGATTTAGAAGAGTCAAGAAGACTGACAATATAACTCGTTCCTGTAATGTCAAATTGAACTGCATAAACTTTTCTATTTACATTGTACAAGTAATAAACAATTTATTTGATAAAACATGACTTGATTTTAATCATGATTATAAAATGTTTTTGGGAAAAAAACTTAATTTAGATCGCATCCAAATTGCTTGATTTAAATCAAATAATCCTATACTCAAACTTAATATGATATATTATATGATATAGGCTATAGTCTGAGGCTATAGATATAATGAAAAGGCCACTGCTCTACTATTAAGAAGACAGACATGAATGTTTTGTTTCTGTCATTGTGATTAGAAGCATAAAATTAAATATCAATTTAATTTATTGAAAAAAAACATGAATTGATTTAAATCATGATTTTAATTGGAAATCCACTTGATTTAAATCAAACAACCCTGATTACAACAACTAATATTTGTTTAGAAAACACAAAATACAGACTAATACTAATAGAAAAGCCAGTGTGTGCTATCCTGATATATTTTTTGTCCTAAAATTACAGACAGGCGCCTATGGAGAAGTATTGTTTTGGAGCTCATAGGCTATTGGAAACATTTATTCTGGCATCTCTTGTAAAATATGCAGACATACCGTCATTGAGGAGCCATAGTGTTGGAGCTCATAGGCTATGAGAAACAATCATTCTGATATTTTTGTCCTAAAATATACAGACAGGCGCCCTATGGAGAAGTCCGTATTTTGGAGCAATAATTTAATTGCCATATAAAGATAATACTTATAAAGGTTTTACTGTATAATACATTTAAATTTTTACTTATAATTATTATTACATATTTCATTTTTTGTTGATTTTTTTATTTATGTATAGTCACGAGTGAACGTTTGTTTGTTTTTGTCGTGTTTCAAAAGCAAATTAAACCGTGATAAAGTGACTCTTTCCGAAGGATTTTGGGGTCTACAGGGAGATAACTTTGTGATCTCCTCCAGTGGACCGTAATTTACCCCTGCGGATAATCTGAGACGACAGAATTCAAGGATTCAAATCGTCTTCATTCCCTCTTTAAAAGGAGGGTATTGCGTAACATCACACGTCAGAATATCAAGGACTTACAGTAGACAACTCCGAACTTTCGCTCTTTTCCTCCCTCATCGGACGTCCTCGTAGGTGCGGTGAGTGTTTTCTAACGCGCTGAACCACTGACTGAAGATCTTTAGGCCTCCTGCAGTTCTGAGGGGTGTTTTGTCTCTGTTTTGAGGACTTTGTCCGGAACTGCAAGACCCTCTCTTAGAAGTAAACAAAGCCTTAAACGACACCCAGGACTAGGGGTGAGCTACAATGCCGTCTGGCTCGGACGGACATAATATTGACCCGGGGTCAAAGTTAAATAAATCTTATGCATCTGTCCTCAATAAGAGGAATGCCTTTTTAAATGAGGCATCGGATAATTTCCACTTAAATGAGTCGTTTAAGTGGGAAACGTTTGTTTTGGACATCATTGATGTTGAAACTGGTCGTGTTTTTAATAATACGAATTTAAGACCAGTAGTTGTCTTTGACGCTGCTGTGTTCTTTGGATTCCTTGAAGAGGAAATAGAAGGGGCTCAGCCCTATTACAGCCATGGCGTAGCAGCCTTTTTCACAAAAAATCCAACTGACGTTCGCCCTAGAATTGAAAAACTGAAAAAAAGTTATAAAACGGATCTATTGGACAACCATGGAAACAAAAAGATGGTGTCTTTCTCCCTGAGAGGAGTATCAACCATTAATGTTGACAAACGCAAAATTGTAAAAATAACCGCAATGAACACTTTAAAGCGTGTTGATGAAAAGCACTTGATAAAATGGATGGCAAAATTCGGAGAAGTAAAAAAGGCAAGCCCTGAACCCAATCCCGCTGACGAAGAAGCAGCAAAAAAGTACTCATCGTATAATAACATTTGGAGGACATCTAATTTTCTGATTGAGATTTATGCAGATCAACGATCTCTGCCACAAATAATTCCGATCAAAAATAACTTAGTCAATCTCAAGTTCGATGGGGTACGCCTACAGTGCCAAAAATGCTTCCAGTTTGGGCACACTAGGTCTTCATGTAATAATCGAAGATTACAAGTCTTCGAATATGAAAAAATTCTTGCATCCAAGATTATGGAAACAAAAGACAATAACCCTAATAACTCCAAGATTCCAGTTAGCCAAGGAGAAGTAGCCTCCAGCGTCCAAAAAGATCCTAATTCAAACATTACTCCACCTAAAAATACAGAAGAGAAAACAATGAATAAAGAAGACATACAAGCTAATAGTCATTCTTTACATCACACATACCCTAAAAACATTGAACATTACACCAAACAGAATATAAATTCACCTAAGCATTCTCCAAGCAGACAATCTAGCCCATCAAAAGACAAACCAGAGGAAAATGTTTGTTGTCCTCCCCCCAATTCGGGTGAGGCTGATAACTCTCCCTCTACCCCAACAAAAAGTAAAAAATCTCTCTCAAATTTAAATGAACCCAATAGCAATGACACTCCTCCTTTCGATTCTATAAAACACACTAGTTCTGAAAAGACAGAGAAACCCGAAAGCGCTAAAAGAAATCTGCCGGACGGTGGGCACTCCCCTGAGGCAGACGGTAAAAAACATCAAGGAGATAATGTTTCTTAGTTTTTTAATGTATGGAGACGCTAAGCTTTTTATCATTAAACGTCAATTCGATTAGCAGCACAAAGAAAAAATTTGAACTTCTGAGATTTTTGAGGTTTTTAGACTTACCAGATTTTATCATTTTAACGGATACCAGATGCTCTTACACCAAACATTTTACCATACCCGACTGTTATAACTCGTTCGACTCTTTTAAACCTCAAGAAAACTATGCTAATAGAGGTGTTTGTATTCTTTCAAAGAAGACTTTCAAATCTAAGGTTCTCTACCGAGACAACAGAGGGAATCTTCTCAAAATAAGCGCTGCAGTGGAAAACAACCGGTCAATAGAAATAATTGGAGTTTACGGACCCAACGACGATGATCCGGATTTCTTTTACAACGAGCTCTCCCCTATTATAACCAACAAACCTACAATTATCTCTGGAGACTTAAATTTAAAACTTAACATGAAAAGGGACACAACGTCCAGTAATTCAAATCCGTCACCGAACGCCACAAAAGCTTTTAAAACCATTATCTCAGCACATGAGTTCAACGACATAGCAGTTTGCAAAAATGATCTAAATCATACTTTTTTCACTAACAATAAAAATGGACAAAAAGTATCTTCTCGACTCGACTATTTTTTTACTAAAGGAATATGCATATCAAGTGTCAAAGACTATCAAGTTGTGCAGAATCCTATCTCCGATCATAGGGCAATCAAAATGATACTCTACGACAGACCAATGAACCCCGTCCACAAGAGGTCATGGAAACTTAACAATAAAGTCTTAGAAAACGAATGTTTGGATAAAAAAATTACTGAAATAATTAGTAACACTCATGCAAGAACAAACTTTAACAATATATTTCAAGACTTTGCATCAATGGTAAATTCGATTCGGAACGCGTGCCGATTTCAAGGGAGTGTAAATGCTCAAAGGAAAAGAAACCGAATTCTAAAGTTATGTTCTTACGACGACCCCTCGAAAGAAACCCGCGAAATACGAGATGAAATAAGCTCTCTGTTGAGAAGAGAAGACGAAATTCACCGAATCAAACTGAAACTTTCCGAAATTGACGATCTCTCGAAATCAAGACTTCAATGTGTTCAAATAGAAAAAAAATCTATTAAAAAAATCAAAAAGAATCTTTTTAAGGAAGACGGCTCTATAAGTAAGTCTGAGGAAGAAAATAACCAAGTCATTTCAAGTTTTTATTCAGCATTATATTCGTGCAATGATTGTTCCCCTCAACAAAAATGTTTAAAATGTGAACGAAATGATGCGAACTTTTGCAACCAAATTAAGAGTTCATCAATATCAGACATACCGGAAGACATAGTAAACAAAATGGAATCGTTGATAACTATGGAAGAAATTTTAACTGCTATTAACAAAAATGCTAAGAGAGATAAAGCCCCAGGTAACACAGGGCTCAGTTTTGAATTTTATAAAAAATATTCTAAAGCCCTTGCCCCGATTTTACTCTTATTTTATGAAAAAGTTCTCGCTGTAGGTGCATTCCCGTCTTACGCATCCACTGGCTCACTGGTTCTCATACCTAAAAAAGATAAAGATCCTCGATTTGTCAAAAACCTCCGCCCTTTAACCATGCAAAACTGCATTTTCAAGATCTTTTCATACATAATTAGTAACAGGCTAAATGAATGCATGAGTCACATTATTAATACATCGCAATACGGATTCGTCAAGAGCAAACTAATCGAAGACATTCCTTTTAACCTCCAGACCAAATACGAAACCAATTTTAATACATCCATTTTAACCATCGATTTTAAAAAGGCTTTTGACACAGTTTCTCACTTACATATAATTAAAACTCTTGCAAACAAGGGGTTTGGTCATTATATGATGAGATTGGTTGGCATTCTTCTTTCCAATGCAAAAAACACCGTTGGCTATGGTGCCAAACAATGCACATACCAAATAAATAGAGGCTGTCTCCAGGGAGATCCGAGCGCTCCCCTGTTATTCATCATTGCAACTGATCCTCTCCTAAGACAATTATCAAAAATTGAAGGGATAGATGTCAAAGCCTATGCAGATGACACTACAATCCTAACCACGGGCGATGTACAACGAACGACACAAAATTTCACACGTGTGTTCAAATATTTGAGTGATTTCTCCAAAGTCTCTGGCCTTTGTATAAACGAAGAAAAATGCGAAGTACTCAGCCCCCACAATGATCATCTCTCTCCGATTTGGCCATCCATATCTACCCAAAAAAGTTTAAAAGTTTTAGGAACATGGATCGGACTCGACTCTGGGTCAAAAAACTGCAGTGAAATTATTAATAGGATAAGGAATGCAATAACCTTTTTCACTCCACTCAATCTTGGATTCTGGAATAAAATAATCAGCTGGAATATTTATATTCTCCCAAAAGTAATTCATCTTCTTAAGGTAACTCCTTACGACCATATAACCTGTGACACTGTTAACTCCCTAAAGGAAAATATTTTCTTCTCTCCAAGTTCAAGAACCTCTCTCACAAAAGACTACATAATCCTCACGGATATGGTGGTCTTGGTGTTCTCGATTTTTCGTCTATGTGGAGAAACATGAACTCACGATGGTTTACAAGGTTAAAAGATTGTACAGAGGATTGGGCAGAAATGATAAAACAATATCTGATCTCCCAAAAAGAAGACTTAAAAAAAGACCTCCATAAGGGTTATTTTCAAATTTTAAGAAAATCCTCACTCATGTGTCCTCTTCTAAAGGAAATGAGCGAAGCAGCAACACCACTTATTGTTAAGTTTGAGGAATACCTTGGTTGGCAAATGCCTGCAATGGATGCAATATCCTCTTTAAGGAAGGACCTTTCAACGTTCCAAGGGTTGTCGTGTTTGGGGGACATGGAATTTGAAAACAGCCTTTTAGGGAAGATGCTCTTCCATAGAATAAAACACATTCAAGGACCACCAAAGTTTAAAAATAGACCTGTCACTCCCTTTAGGATAATTTTTTCCAATGTGGCCCCACAAGTCTTGAGAAGATGCGGAACGAAGGCTACTC